>OZ010593.1:22034671-22062171 GCA_963932145.1 Acanthosepion lycidas
ACCTGAAAATTGTGTTGTGTATGAAATTCCGAGTCGTAATATGTATATTTGCTATATATATATATATATATATATATATATATATATATATATATATATATCAGCTGTCGAACGTCGCTGCAATCCGTACACACATCGATCAGCACATCATGAACCACAGAAATATAACTCTCAACATAAGATAAATATTAGTGTAATGCCAAAATATTCTACAGACCCCAGTGCATGGAATGATAAACAGCCCATATTAAAATAATTCGCCACAGGAGACGGTTTAAAAAATCAAATAAATATTAAAATAAAATAAATCAAATAAATAAATCGCCATCTTTTTGTGCGCCTTCTTTACTAATAGCCGTTACACATGACGTCCCGCTAGACTTATTTCCCACTTCCAGCTTCTCAAAGAAAACCAGGATGCTGACAAAGGATTTCTAACTACTACAGAGACACCATATTGATTCTTGATAATGACTGCGATACCCGAAAGTACTTGAACAAAAATAACAAAACATGAACTTCGGGCATTTTATCCACAATTTTGTCTACAATACTCAACATCTTATCCGAAAATTGGAAAATTATATCTGTCTATATTCCTGAGATGAGCTATTATGTACAGTATTTATCCCATATTTAATCTCGCTTGAAGTAGTCTCCGGCTGAAGCTACACACTTTCTACAGTATCGCTTCCATTGATAGAAGCATTGCTGGAAATTCTTTGGGGGCGAGGGCGGGTGCAGACAGTGAGCAGATACCTCGTCGCACTCTCTTGGATTTCCCTGATCTTTTCAAATCATGTTCCTTCCACGTGAAATTTGATTTTGTGGAAAGAATAAAAAGTTGTAAAGAAAGGTCAAGATATGGGAGATATGGTTGTTTTGGACCCTGGAGAATGTTCTCCTGAGCCCAAAACCTGCTGCACAAGCCACGGTCACTGATAGAACCTCTGTTGTGTAGTGAAATGATCACACTCTACACACTTTCCTTCAAGGCGCTACTATAAACAACGGGAGTGATCGAGAACGTTGTAACTAAGTGTGCATACGCGACAGGGTTCAAAGTCAATTGGTACCAAGTGGCTTTTTTCTATAGCTCCTTTATCATAGCAACTGTCTCGATAATTTTTTGATCAGACCTCGTATATGGCTTTAATTCACCCGACCGAAATACACAAATAGATATCGAATATCGATTACTGAACTGTTCTGAAATATATGTGGCCGTGAATACCGGGAAAAAAAATCTATGCGACAGTGAATGCAGGAAAATCACCTCGCAGAGTAAGAAGAGACTTCAGGCAACAGAAATATGGTTCTACAGATGATTGCGTTGAATATCATGAACAGGTCATGTGATCAACGACCAAAGGTTAGAGAAAATGAAAACTAAAAGTACACTTACAATTAGAAAAAGACAACTGAAATTTCTAGCGCGCATAATGAGGAAAGAGAGCTTAGAAAATATGACACTCATAGAATATATTCAAGGCAAGAAGGATAGAGGAAATCTTGAGTGTAGCCTATCTAACGAGCTCATTTAAATTGTTGGCAAAGTAGAGATTGTGTGTGATTACTAAGAGCCGCAAAGGACAGAAAATTAAAGAGAACCATGGTCTTGAAGCGAAATGACACACAGAAGTATGTTGTATCCTTAAAATGTTACACACAGACAAAGGTTGCACTCGAGTGGAAGGAACAGCAACACTGGCGTAGATAGAAGAAAGAGAGGTTTAATGTAAAAGAGAATACACTACTGAAAGACAGGGAGTCGACTAACAATTCCGGAAGCCAGTCAGACAGACATACAGACAGCCAGACTTTGGTATGTCCTGTGCACATTACATATATTACTGATATAGTCAGTCCACAATAGGTAATAGGGAGAGTGGAACATTCCATTACAACTCCCCCCGAGCTAATTTTCCCATGAAATTTTGCTCAATACCTTTTCTTTTTGGGGTCAGGACATAACTGTTTTACTTTTTTCCTCTTCCTAGTACTTTCCCGTCTCACCAAAATAGAAGCTATGTTTTTTTGTCTGCAGTTATCTGTATCCTTGAGATATATATTGCGTGATTGATTGACTCCTTTTCTAAGCAATGATTTTGTTGATGTGGTTTCATATTCATCGTCAGAAAAAAAATTCTCTCGTGTGTCCTTGTGCAACTTTCTACCGGTCGTGATTTCATTCTTTCTGCAAACCAGTGAATATTTCATAAGTAATGAAAATGAAAAAGGGTTGCTATAACCAGCAAGAACGTTAATTATGTATGTCATCGTTTCGTTCCTCTATAGATTGCAATACGAAGGCGTGCGGAAAGGTTCCCGGTCTAACCATAACGCTCTTCAACCCGTAAAAAAAATGTGTATGGTGTTTGATCGTGTGGGTAAATTTTGGAATGTGGATGCGACTGGCACTCAGGAACAAGACGTTGATAAAAATCACGTGTCATATGACATAATTGGCCTCGTTCATAAAACCTTGTCATTGTGGCCGATTTCTGCTGTATTGAGCTTTCATTATCCGACAAATGCGGCTTTTTATCATTTTTCTTATTTATTTTGATTACATTTTTTTCTCCTCCATCCCTTTTCTTATCCATTTGTTTTTAGTTTAGTTTTGCCGGGAAGTGGGGGGGGGGGTCTTTCGACAACTTATTTGCTTTATATTTTTTTTAATATCCTGTCTTTTACCCTATCTCGTCATCCATTTTTCACATTTCTTCTTCTTCTTCTTCTTCTTCTTCTGTACCTTTATTCTTCTTCTTTTCTTTTCTTCCTTACGTTTTTCTTTCCCTTTTCTTCTTCCGTACGTTTTTATATTTCTCTTCTTCTCCCTTGCGTTTTTCTCTTCCTCTTTCTACGTTCTTCTTCTTCTTCACTTTTTCTTTTCTTCTTCTTTTTATTCTTTTTCCGTACCTTTATTCTTCATTTTTTCCTTTTCTTCTTCTTCTTCCGTACGTTTTTATCTTTCTCTTCTTCTCCCGTGCGTTTTTCTCTTCCTCTTTCGTACGTTCTTCTTCTTTACTTTTTCTTTTCTTCTTCTTCCGTACCTTTATTCTTCTTCTTTTCCTTTTCTTCTTCCGTACGTTTTTCTTTTCCTTTTCTTCTTCCGTACGTTTTTATCTTTCTCTTCTTCTCCCGTGCGTTTTTCTCTTCCTCTTTCGTTCTTCTTCTTCTTCACTTTTTCTTTTCTTCTTCTTCTTTTTCCGTACCTTTATTCTTCTTTTTTTCCTTTTCTTCTTCTTCCGTACGTTTTTATCTTTCTCTTCTTCTCCCGTGCGTTTTTCTCTTCCTCTTTCGTACGTTCTTCTTCTTCTTTACTTTTTCTTCTTCTTCTTCTCTGCCATTTTTGTATCCTTACTCTGATTTTTCCTCATTTTTCTTTTTTCTTTTCTGTTTTCTCCTTCTCTAGTTCTTTTCTCTTCGACTCCTTTCTATTTATCTTCGTCCCCCACCATTTCCTATTCAATATTACTCCTTCTTTCCATTTCTTTTTCTCTTCTTCTCGTCTTCTTATCTTTTCTTGCTCTTTCTTCTTCTCT
Source organism: Acanthosepion lycidas (assembly GCA_963932145.1). NCBI lineage: Eukaryota > Metazoa > Mollusca > Cephalopoda > Sepiida > Sepiidae > Acanthosepion > Acanthosepion lycidas. The sequence goes on from OZ010593.1 coordinate 22,038,220, forward strand.
TCTCTACTTTTTCTCCTTCAGTCTTTTCCTCTTTTTCCCATCCTCTTCCGAGACTTTTACTTACACTCGTATCTCTACTTCTGTCCTACTTTTATTTCTTTCTATCATCGCTGACAACAATTCACTTTCTTTTGCTACATCCTTTCCTTTAATGACTTCATTCTCTTAATTTGTTTTCATTTCTTTTCCTTTCTATGCTTACTTTCTCTGTTTAATTATTTCATTTCCAGAGTGTGTGCGTCCGTTGTTAAATATATGACACAGAAAAACAGACGTCACCAAAAACAAACTTTAAACAACGGAAAATTGAAATTAGATTAAACAGAAACACAAAGTAAACAATACACGATGTCATGAAATTACATCGTGGTCTATTTTTAAAAATAGCTCTCATCTGGACATGCCTATGAAATGCTGTCGTAAGATCAATACATTAAAGAAGCTTGGAACAATGCTACACCATCTCTCATTATAAAGCCTTTAGATGTTATTAGGTTGGTGCAAAAATTATGTCGTTTTCTCACATATGTTACTATGTGAGAAAACGACATTATTTTAGCACCAACCTAATAATAATATTAAGAAATAGAACTCGAGATTCCCTCCAAACTCCAAATCCACTGAATGCCTAATAGATGTAATAGAGTTTCTTACCCTAAACCGGATGTTGACTGCTCGATGACCCAAGGCAGGATACCAATTCGCGTCTCTGCGCATCATGGCTTGACGCAGGTTTTCGGTATTAAATGATAAAATGAACTTTATATATTGACCAGTAGAAATAACTCCCGCTAGAAGACACAGACTGTGATTTGGAGCCGATACGACGGATATAAATTCCTTGATTTAACGCCGCAGGCGATACACACACACACACATACACACACACACAAACACACACACACACACACACACACACACACACACTTCTTCTCATATATTAATAACTGCATTCCAAGCTTCTAGACCACTGACCATCTAATACATGGAATGTATCGATCTACAGAACCGTACATGACTGGGTAGAACCCCAATACGAAAACATTTCAGATATATATCGGACATCTGTGTATAGAAATAAAGGGTTCAGTTCGACATTTCAATCACCTGAAGAAGGCCGGAGTGTACAACGGCCGAAACGTTGTAATAAATAATAATAAAAAGTAATAATAGTCCAAATAATGTAAATAGTGTACATAATACCTCATCTCAGAAACATAGACAGATACTGAAAGGCCAAAATGTTATAATAAATATGGCGACAAAGATGAGGACAATAGTCCGAATAATGTAAATAGTGTACATAATACCTCATCTCAGAAATACAGATAGATAATGAAAAGCCGAAACGTAGTAATAAATATGGCGACAAAGATGAGGACAATAGTCCGAATAATGTAAATAGTATACATACCTCATCTCAGAAATATAGACAGATACTGAAAGGCCGAAACGTAGTAATAAATATGGCGACAAAGATGGGGACAATAGTCCGAATAATGTAAATAGTGTACATACCTCATCTCAGAAATATAGATAGATAATGAAAAGCCGAAACGTAGTAATAAATATGGCGACAAAGATGAGGACAATAGTCCGAATAATGTAAATAGTGTACATAATACCTCATCTCAGAAATATAGACAGATAATGAGAAGCCGAAACGTAGTAATAAATATGGCGACAAAGATGAGGCCAATAGTCCGATAATGTAAATAGTGTACATAATACCTCACGTCAGAAATAAAGATAGATACTTTCCAAAACAGTTGATCTGGAACTGGAATGAAAGCAGTGATGGCCTGAATTCACTATAAAAGAAAATTAATATGTAGAAGACAGAGACAGATCTGCAGATTTTACTCTTTAATGTACATAAGATTTTTCATAAGAAATCTCTACGTAATTTGCTAAAACAAACAGCATGATTTTTTATTCCATGAGAAAAGTATTTTTGCCACTAAAAGACACAACATTTCTTGTGAATGTGACTGAGTTGACCCTACAAGTCAAAATTGTTCGTCATTCAATTAACAATATAGGATGACAGGTATTACGAAACATTTCAGTGCTATTTGTTTTGATTCTAATGAATTTTTCTTGTTTCTTATTACTTTGCTTAGCTTTTGGAAGGCTTCTTTCGCTATCCCAAACTGCAGATTTCAGTATCGCATTTTCCGTCCTCTGTTAAAACACTTGCCAGAGATTTAAATTGTTAAACTTGTTTGACTTCGGTATCTCCAGTTTGTAATTTACATGTTAGATTGCTCCTTTTGCTGATGGCCATGCATTCATCTTCTTGCAATTGATATTTAGTCCTTTCTTCTCGCTTTCTTTCAATATCTTCTGCTGCAGTTCCCTTACCTTGTTTGCTATAAACACTGCGTCATCTTATGTTGTTAAGATTGTAGTCGCTAGTAATGAAGCCTGGTAAGATTGTAAATAAAGCAACTAAGGTTACCCCATAATTCCACAAATTCAGACAGAAAAATGAGACAAAATCGTAGAATAACGAAAACGGTACATTTCGAATTTTCAGATCCCGTAAAGTCGCAGCTAAAGTCTAGTAAAGTTACGGTTGCGTTTTCATTTATTTATATATGTTCTGTCCCTATCTCAAAATTACACGCGGAATAACCTAAGATTTGCGGTTTAATTTAATTTATTTTTTTTTTCTGTTTATGAAACTTTTTATATAGTTTTTCCATTCATCCGACTGAGGTATTTTACATCTGGACTAAAAATGTTAAACTGTTCAAAGATCTTTGCCATGCGTTCGAGTACCTTTGACTCCCGCTCAAATCGTTACCATGAATAGCGAGTGATCAACACGTTTAGCAAAATGCCCTTTTTGCTATCCTCTGACAGCCGCAATGATGGAGAAAGAATTACCTCACACCATCGCCAGTGAGAGACACGTTGCAAGAACCACTCCGTTTCGCGAGGCTCGTCCCTTAATAGAGACGACATCCCGCCAACCCTCCGAAGGAATGCCATCGAACGAGGACCAATAAGCCCAGACTTCTTCACTGCCACTGGAGGAAAAATAAATCTGTCCACAAGAGAAGAATATTTGACTATATGTATGTATGTATATATATATATATATATATATATATATATATATATATATATATATATATATATATATATTATAAATTAATTGATTTAAAATATGTTTTTCCGCTACACAGTTCTAACCATGTTTCAAAAATGGAAGGACCGAATTTAATTTTGTAATTAAATTAAAGACATTAGTTCCATTTCATCCTCAAGCGAATTTTGGAGTAACTTTTAAAATTACTGGGTTTTAAAGACACAGCTAAAATCATAATTCATGTTTCCAAGGTTACAGATTATTACACTTCTACTAAACAGGGGTGTTTGCGTGTTCTATATGTCTGTAAATTTACATTGAGCACTATTTTGTAAAAATAAAAATATCTATAAGAACACCGGATTATATATCTTATTGTTCTTTCTTATATATATATATATATATATATATATATATATATATATATATATATATATATAGATATCCGATGCATTGAGAACGAAAATAATATATAAATTCTAACTTTCACAGCATTAATTCAAAAGAGAGCTCGATACCGATAGTAGAGAGATATTTATAATTTTTTCCTATAGACAAAAATAGTTTATTCACTACAAAGCTGCGACTTTGAAATGCAACGAAGTTGCATCTTTATAGTGAGTAACCTGTTTTTGTCTCTATGATAAAATTATAAGATAGATAGATAGATAGATAGATAATTTTGGGACCTTGGGCATTTAGTGCACCAGGACTCTTTATTCACCTCTTCAAAAAGTGTGGTTAGTTCTGCAAAAAACCTTCACAATTCAAACCTTAAAAAACAAATCTGGTGTCTGGCTGTCGGTTCCTAGGAACTGAGTCGCTACCCTCATACGTCGAATACATACATACATACATATATATATATATATATATATATATATATATATATATATATATATATATATATATATATATATATATATTTTAACTCCGCGTCCTGTGTGACAGACCCCGGCTCAAGTCTGGACCTGATCAAAGCAAAAATAAAACTGAGATTAGTGTCATGTAAACTATGACTAATCTCTTTTTCGCAATGATAGGAAAATCTTATTAATTTAATTTACAAAACAGCGGAAACATTCAGAAGCCAATAAAATGCGGGTTGGGGGCATTAATCAGTGTTTGAATATTAGCCTTTCTTTTTTCTCTTTACATAGAGGAAAATGATTTTCCATATGCTAGTTAGAGTTGCTAAGAAATGGATATATTACAGAAATAAAATTTAAAAAAAATCCCTTGGTAAACACAAAACAGCCTTCAGTCTTTGACCTTAAAATTAAATCACAGGAGAAAACGTATCCTTTGTATTTATTTAAGCATTTCACCCCGAGCAAAGCGGGAATGCCTCTATTACGAAAGGTGCTACAGATAGTGAGAGCAAGATTAAAGAGGGGTGTTTAGAGAATGGATAAAGAGAAGATCAAGGCATCAGAAGATGTCGATTGACATTACATTCGAATATTTGTTGATTATAGCTATCAGTGAAGCAAGTAAGAGGAAGGGAGTTCCACTGTCGGGAAGTGCGAGATAAGAAGCAGTTAGAGTAGAAGAGATGGCTACATTTAACTCGATATTTAGTTGGATAAAAAGAGTCCTATTTATTTTGAATTACTACAACCAGCGCAAACTGTTGTTTCAAAGCACTGATGAGAAACTGGATTGTTTGAATGACGCATCAAAAATAGAATTTTCTTTGGTAAAATAGTCAACTGGCGGTTTTTCTGCATACCAACGTCCATTACCGCCTGGCAAATATCCCGGAGCAAGCAATCATGGAGTAAGTATGGTAAGTAATTCCGCGTGCCTCTTATTCTCCAGATATTTTCGTATTCAGATTATTTGTCTTCAGTCAACACGTTTTTGCTATACAATGGTTTCACCAAATGTTAAACTGTTAAAAAATTCAAAAGTAGAGTCTATGATGAAATACGCAGTCTTCTATAAGAATATGTAGCATGAGAGAAAACTAGAAAAATATTTTATGACTGAATAATGATTTACGATATGGTATAAAAGATTTTATCAAACTTTGCATCAACTTCATATGATGGTCAGCCATATTTAGAAGAAAGTGGCGTACTTATGTTGTAAATATGATAATCTTGTAAAATCCTCTACTGGAGTATAGGGATACAAACTTTTATAGGACCACAACCTTGCCACACTGACTATTGCTACTGTCGTTACCGTAGCAAGTAGATTTTAGGCGGTGTAGTTGAAAGCCCCACACCAAACTTCAGATTATCTTTTCTTAAACTGGAGACTAATAAATACTAAAGTACTTACCTCTATGCATTCGCTAAATATATATATATACCATGATGAAAAAAGTTCCCAAATTTTATCGTCAAAATGTCTGTTGTTATTAAAACCAAAGTATTTTTGAACATTTCATTACATTTTTAAATCTTTTCTAGCACATTCGAAATTATGGTTAAAAGTCTGATTTTTCTTGCGTTAGCGATGAGCCAAAGATTCGTGTGGGGAATTTAGCGTATTTTTTGCGGTAAAAAAAAAATCCATTATTTTGGAAATTCTTGCAAAAATCAATTGTCGGATTTTAATGAAATTTTCAGGACTTACTCAAATAAATCAAATTATTTTTTAATTTTTTGTTTTAGAATTTTTTTTTTTTTTTGCATCTGTTACCCAAAATTTCTTATTTTTATGAAATTTAGAGAAATTAACATTCCACACTCTTCATATTAGGCAGAACTCCTTGGAGAATTTAAATCCTTAAACCATTTACCGAAAATAAGCTCTAAATCATGAAATCAAAACGTTAATAAAAATTTGATATTATTTAATTAGAAAACCTTTTAATTGATTTTATAAATAAGATATATTAAGGACACTATTGTCGTAAGAAAAAAAAAATTAGCATTATATTCAATTATTTTTACGGCTAAAGCACCGATAGTTCAACATTAATTACGCATCAATCTGTCATCAAACTGTCAACACATTAAATAAACAGCTACCGTTGTGTCAATAAATGCATTTCTGCGATATTATGAACTTAAAATAAATTATATTGGTTTCAAATCAGCTTAATTATACTTTAAATCAGCTAATATTCCTAAATTAAAGTTTCAGAAAATTATATTTTATTTTGGGAAATTCTTTCTAAAAAAGAGAATTACAGGGCGCTAATCAGATAATTTAGAAAAACAATGTCCTTCCCGTCAACGTAAATTAGGTTTTGAAATACAGAAACGTATTTTGCTTATTAGAAATATTAGATTTAATCTATTAGCTTGAAATTAAAACTAAAAATAAAAGCTTCAAGAAAGATTTTTCATTTTAAAAATTCATTTGAAACCTTAGGTATCGCGTTTTCTGTGGTAGTACCTAGTCTAAAGAGTTCAGTCTGCTCTGGGGTAAGTAAAATCGGATTAAGAGCCATAGGAAACCTAAGCACTTAAAAAAAATGTAACCCCCATACATTTTCGAGTTAGGTATGCGAGCATAGTGTCTCGGTAAATAGTGTAAATAAAGGATATCAACTGAGAAAGGGTATCATGGAAACGCTGCTAGAAATAAATACAGAATTAACCGAAGGCCCATAAAGAGAGGCTGATCATCAATTCTAACCCAGAACAACATTAACCAAGAAAGAACCAATCACAGCTGAGCTCTCACTGTCAAATGAGCCACGACCAGATTCTAACAGAACTGTGACCAGAAATGGTCGTATAATCAACAAACCCATGTGTTACATAATCGAATGAACATATGGCTAGTTATTCGAGCGAACGAACGAACACGAAGGTTGTTTATACCTGGTCACAAAAATTAAATCCTATTAAGTTAATTAGTAATACTAACTTAATCACAAGGGCAGGTGTGATGTATTTAATAAATACAAACCTCGTAATTTCCCGTGACTCATTCCCTTATTAACCAATCAGAATGTCAATAAAGATACGCTGCGGGTTAGTTGTCTCCCCATTAATAATGGCGGCCCCTTGATTCAGATGTTAGTCTTGTTCGACTAATTTTTTTAGACGTGTAGAACATTATATTTTTACAATTTCTGTGGTGCCCCCTTTCCTTGATGTCCTAAGAATGTGCATGTTTTGCTTAATGGTTAATCCAGTCCTGGTAGGAAGTGATGATTCCTAACTTTCCATGGTTATTTCTATGAATGTAATCAACCCAGTCAGATCTTGAACTCGGCAAGGCGATTCCTCTTTCCGTGCCAATAACCACGACGCCACACACTTGAAGGTGGCTTATGGCTATAAAAAAATCAGAAAATGTAATTGAACATCTAAATATTATTTCTTAGGCATTATGATTAAAATAGTTTATCGACAAACTATTGGAAAATAATTTACAACCGACCTGATTGTTATTGTGTTTTCTTCTGTCAAAATTCGTAAACTGCTGTAAACCAATTAAGTTCAAAACAATTCCTTGCCTGCGTAAAGTGCCGTCCAATCTTCTTCTACGTCGAATATAGGTTAATTATTTTGGTTGGTTGTCTTTTAAATTCTTTTGGCGAATTTATCTTACACTTGAAGTGTCGTTCTTACAGAGAAGGAACACACATTAGAATTTAGTAAATGAAATCTAATTTTAACTTGTTTCGAGCGCGATGCATTCCTCTCGCTTCCAGAGAGAGTAATTTAACCTTAAAAAGGTAAATTGGCGTAATTAAATAACTACAGAAACTTGCTATTTCGTAACCTCAAAGATACGAACGTTGATTGCTTTGAAATATGTAAGTTTGTCCTAATTCGCTTGTCTCTTTTTCTGTTCTTTTCAACAACCATGGATTTTTTTTTTTTTTTTTTTTTGGTGCGGGTGTTGTGTTTAAGTAAGGCTATTATTTCATTGAAACGATTTTATTCTTTCGGTCTTAAAGTTGTTTTATTTTTTTTCTGGTAGCACTATGGGTCATCTATAAAGGAAAGCCATCGTTTGATGCAGTGTGATTTACCGCTCGTCCTCGGAAAACATCTCACCATCAAGGTTCTATGTTCCGTTTATAAAGGAATGCACACCCCTCTTCACTCCGATTATTAAAAAAGTGAACAGAACCTTGCTTGCTGCAACGTTTAACGTAGCCTAGAAGTAAAGCAAATTGGATCAAAGATGGACATTGGTTCGATCCTTGCAGAGGAACGCATTGTCTTTACTAAGTTTTCTGCAATTAGCAGATTCTTTGACAGGGATATTGTAAACAGACTTTCAATATATGGACGAATTGGTAACGGTAAAAAAGCAGTTTCCCTGGTGGGCTAAAATGAGATGAAGATTTGATTAAAGTTGGGGACACAATTTTTTTTTCTTTAGCAAAATTTCGGTGGGTTGTTAATTTTAATGTTTAGGAAGAAAAAAAAGGGAAAATATGTTTAGCAACTCAAACAAGTATCACCAGTAAAAAAAAAAAATAACGTTTATCGTAATCAGAAATTAGCCCTGATGATGTATTCCGCGGCCAAACTGGTAGCGATACGCTTGGACAAAAGAAAAAAAAAGAAGCTGATTTAAAAAGGGATTCAGGTTCGATTTCTGTCAGAGGCCCAGTTTTTCTTTAGCACGTCATCTCAATCTTATTTTAATAAGAAATAGATTAATTTTTAAATGGAATTTTATCCGAAGCTTAGATATGGCACAAGACCCAAGGTTAGGGGCCCCTAGTGAGGGTTGAATTCACGACTCAGTAATTTGATCTAGTGAGCCAAACTTGCTAACCACGTCGAAGTGTCTGAGATTTACATTAATCCCCCACTGAGTCATGTTATAACATAAGATCAGTTTTTAACGTGGGTATCTGAGTGTTTCCACTCGGGCCTAAGCTAGTCTTAGCTTGTCTAAGCTAGTCATAGCTTGTCTGAGCTGTACAGAGCTTGTCTAAGCTAGTCGTAGCCGGTCATACCACCGCTACGTAACAGTTATCACACAACCTTGGGGGAACGCAAGGGAGCAGAGAAGGCCGCCGTCACGGAACAGATGCTACATCTGCAAGCTCCATCCCGACTGGGTAAAAAACACATCTCTTCCTCTGCCAATCCCTCTGAAAGAATCCGGAAGAAAAGCCCCTAATCACCCCGTAGTTCACTAAAGTAAGACGCTATTTATACACCTGGCTGAAAACATTCATAAGTCCAGCGTGCCAAGCTCGAACCTCGGTGTCGGTAGTTCTCATTTTCTTATATGACAATACGTCACCGAGATCCGAACCCACATGGTCGTTTTTTAACGTGGAGATCCGAGTGTTTCCACTCTTACCGCTGGTCTAAGCTGGTCTTAGGTTGTCTAAGCTGGTCAAAGCTGGTCTTAGTTGGTCAGAGCTTGTCTAAGCAGTCGTAGCAGGTCATACCACCGCTACTCAACAGATGTCACGCGACGGTAGGGGTAGAACTCAAGGGAGGAGAGAAGGCCTCTGGCACGGAACATACTCCAACCGCAGTATCTACTACGACAGGAAAAACCACCTTCTCCTCCCCTGCCAACTCACCCGGAAGAATCTGGAAGGAAAGGCCCTAAATGTGCAACTTAAATGAGCATCCAGTGAGGATTGAACTCACTACTTAGTTGTAATGGTTCTAGATCTCATTTTCCAGTCCCTATAGAGATCAAGAGCGTCTCCGAATCCATGGTGGAGAAGAATTATTTTCCACCGTCCAACCTCTGTCTCACGGGCGGGTTGTGGCGAGCTTCTCGCTACTCTATCGTTACTTCTATGGAAAGTGATTGGAAAAATCACATTCCTTGCTACCGCCACGCCTAACCTTCAAGGTTAGGACCTTCCATGCCACTGACATAGTAGCAACCCCCCCCCATATTCCATCAGTGAGAAGTAAGTTCCACTAAAACAGTTTCTTTCCGCGAACCAATGCTGATGTTTCTCAGATCGCTACAATCTTAACCTATTCAAGTCTAGAGTTAACCTTTGTCTTCCTTTCCTATCCATATAAGCTATCCTCTGTGGGGATTGTATAATTGATAAAACAAATGAAAAATGAAAAACAAAACACAAAAAGAAATACAAAAAAATAAAAAAGAAGACTCTCCCAGGATGCTCCCTGACAGGAAAAACAAATGGTGCATGCGCGAATAAAGAGGGGCTTCCTGGCGCCAAAGACAAACGAGAAGAATCGTTATCTTTTCCCCTGAACTTTCAATGGATAAACACGTGTCTTTTGCTCGGGAAGGCATTTCCCTTCAAGAGACTGTTGTTAAAGTTCTCAAATCCATTTCCAGTGTCTTTACCTTTGTACCTTTTATTTCAGGAACAACAAGAATTCAATACGGATGAAAAAAAAAAAAATTTAAACGCCAAACCTTTAACCTAACCCTCTACCTCGAGTGCCCTCCGGGCCTTGTATAAAGGGAACCTTACTGTAAAAAATAACAAAACAAAAAAGAAACTTGATAAATTTTGAATATACCATAAAAATCTGTGTACAGCCATCCACGCTTGTAAGCCATCATTTACACAAGGAGGCGACAAATCATTTGCTAACTATATTCCGACAGGGTTTTAAAATCATTCAGTGTGCCAACAATATACGTATTTTTATAAAAGTCATGATAAATATACCTGTTCTACAAATAGATTTTATATAGTAATATATATTATATATTAAAATTGAAACAGCTAAATATCTTCATTATCTGTCTGTATTATTAGGTTAATAATACCTAGAAATTCATATACAGATGTCCTCAAGGACACATAGCACAATGGACTAGATAGATCCAGTGGCAGGACCCAAAGAGTATGAGTTCAATACCTGGTTAAGGCGGTGGAGAACTTGGAGAGAGGAATTAAGAGGTGATAGCTGATAACTAACATCCAATAGAACTATAACATACCCGTGAACGAAATAAAGGACCATTCATGCAATATATTTCTATATGTTTTTATAAGAAAAAAAATAACAAAAAAAGCACTATTTACATTATTCGGACTATTGTCCTCATCTTTGTCTCCATATTTATGATAACGTTTCGGGCGTTGTGCGCTACGGCTTTCTTCAGGTGGTTAAAATATCGAACTGAACCCTTTATTTCGCTCACTGGGGTAGATTGTTCTAGTTCTATGTGCTACGTTTAATGGATGTCACCTATCAGTTATCTCCTGTTAATTCCCCTATCCAAGTATTTCATCTTTGGAGCCATATGTATCACAACGTTTCGGCCGTCGTATGTTCCGGCCTTCTTCAAGTGGTTCGAACGTCGAACTGAACCCTTTATTTCGCTCACTGGGGTAGACTATTCTAGTTCCACGTGCCATGTCTAATGGATGTCAGTTGTCCGTTATCCATTAAACATGGCACGTGGAACTAGAACAGTCTACCCCAGTGTGCGAAACAAAGGGTTCAGTTCGACATTCCAACCCCTTGAAGAAGGCCGGAGCCTACAACTGCCGAAACGTTAAATATGGCAACAAAGATGATGTAAATAATGACTAAATATCTTGTTTGCGTTGTAGTAGTTATTTGTTCGTACTTTGTGATGTCATTTTCGGCTGCGTGCCATTGCAAATTGCTTGCTGTGGCACGCGTGCCGTTGATTGCCAACTCCTGTTTTACGCACAGACACGTGTTATGGTGCATGTTTCACTATCATTCGACCTATATTTCTGTTCGTCGTACGTGTCGCTAGCGTTCGTGTCTGATGACGTTTGATGCCGATATAAATTGCCGCTCGAAAAATGTCTGTGAAACTTTGCTTAAGTTTTTTTTTCTTTTCTTTCCTTTTTTCATTTTGTTTTAATGCTACCTTTGTTAATGTCTGCTTAACTGTAGACACGGCGTTCGTTAAATGAAGACGACTTTGTAGAACATTACTATTTGTCACGCCGTCTCTTGACATGTATTTCAAATTTTCAGTCTATCATAATATTCACCTATTGTATATAGATTGTCAGATATTTTTTCCTTTTAACTTGTGTCTAACGTTCTTTGATTTCCTATTATTCAATAAAAGACAGTTACAAATCTTATATATATATATATATATATATATATATATATATATATATATATATATATTGTGTATTTAGGAAGCAATCTTTCATTTATGCATGTTTTATTAAAGACGACTGACAATAATGACGATTAAGATTTTTATTTAATTTTTCGAAAAAATGTTTTCTTTTTGGAGACAGAATTTTTATAAACTGTCCAAATGTTCTGTAATTCCGAGCGCTTTCGGCCATTATCAAGGATAATTTTAGTTTTGCTTTTTAACTGGGTGTCTAGGTTGTATGTATGTTTCTAGAATCATAGGAATGCCTTCTTTACCGAACACACCACATCGTGGCTGTGTTTCTTGTTAATAATATTAAGTGTTGACCTTTTCTTTTTTATTATTATTAAAGCTTCCATTATTTTTAATCTTTTTTTTTTTTTACATATGGATGAGGTTATTATGTTTGTATTTTCTACTAGTATGTTTCGGATGGAGTCTGGTAAGTTTGTGTGTGTGTGTGTGTGTGTGTGTGTGTTTAAATGGGTTTTAATTCAGCTGTGGTCGGATAGGTGTAACGTAAGGCGCCTAGATAGGGTCTGTTTTTTAAACTGCATTTTTATCCATCTATATCCTCCTCCCTGAAGATTCGAGAAATCTTTTGAAAAAATAAATTTCTCGAATATTCAGGTCTGTAGATGCAGTTGGATAAAAAAAAAATAGTGTTTAAAAAACAGTGCTTCTATTCGTATATGAGTATCCACCAAAAATAATGTTGAAATAAAGTAAAGTAAAATATGTCAGATTTAATCCATTTCCCATATATATATATATATATATATATATATATATATATATATATATATATATATATATATGAAATGATGACCATTTATCCTCACTTTAAATCCGAACGAGCACTCTGGAGAAAGTATAATTTCGAAAAAGTGGCTGCTTCTGTTATTAACGCTCCGCTCTTATATTCCGTATTGAGCCCTCTTGGCCACTAGTGTTTGTATATATCTTGTATATAATACGTTAAAATTTTCATTTTTCTACCGTGCGCAGACAGCTTATGGATAAAACCTCTGACTCTTGCCAAATCGGTCGAGTTTTGATCCCGGTTTGAAGCAATCGGACGTCAATCACACTGATGAGCTGTGATACAGCGAAACACGCTTGTATGTGGATATATATATATATATATATATATATATATATATATATATATATATGATAAAATATAGTTTTAAGGTATGCTATATTTATAGGCTAAAGTGATCGATATCAGGAACAGAGCGTATGTAAATATAAAAGTGAATATTGAAGCCAACACCCAAAGGGATAGTTTATAGGAATAGGAAGGGAAGATGACGATTAACTCTAGACTTGAATAGGTTAAGATAATAGTGGTTGAGGATATATCCTCTTGGCAGTTTGTTCCACAGAGCAGTGGTTCGCAGGAAGAAGCTGTTTGAGTGGAACTTACTTCTCGTCTATTGATTACGGAGGTAATGTGGGTGATTTGCTACAATGCAAGTGGCATGGCGGGTCCTAGACGTGAAGGTTAAGCATGGCCGAACCAAGGAATATAGTTCGTCCGAGCACTTTCCATGTAGTAGCAGAGGAGTGAGAGACTCGCCACATCCCTCCTGTAACAGAGAAAGAGGTTGGAGGCTGGAAAATAATTCTTCACTTATTGTTTGTGAAGCAGTTGTAACAAATTTTATATTAAGTCTAGATAAATTATTTTCACTTGTAGTAGTTATAGCAATATGTGTCAAGTTTAATCAAGACTATATTATTTTTTCTAATTCTATAAAACCGGCGTAGGTTTAATGTGGAAGTCTAAAAATTAATGGACTTTCTGTAAATTTTCATTTTAATAAATTACGTTCATTTTTTAAAATGAAGACTGAATTCTATAGGGTGAAATTTTTTATTTAAATTTCAAGATGTCTAGCGTCTTCGGTATGACGATAAACTACATCGGTCAGCAAGCTCTCTAATCGGGAGGTTTTGAGGGGCGTAGAAGCACCTCTTAATTACAGTTGTTCCCATGTCCAGCCTGCTCGGTGTAGAAGCACCGGTTAAGGTCCCACCTATGGGCAAATACAGAACCCCCAAACTAGGGTCAAAACAAAAAGAAAATAGATTTTTATAGTAAAAATGCCAGCAATACATTTTTAAAAAAAATATTACCAGCAATACTCTTAAAAAATTACCAACAATGACTCTTAATAAAAACCTTCTTTACAAAAATATGTCAATGAAATCTGAACTACAAGCTGATAACTTACAAAGACCCATATTCTATTCATACGAACCTATTCTAAAAACCTTGTCGGCACTAAATAACCCATTAAAGTGTTGATATGTCGTAAAACAAAAAACAAACGAAACCAAGATGACTAACATACATTTCTTAGGATAAGTTTTTCAGACATTTCTGGAAATTCCTACTTCAGATTTGATGTTGTTGCTCAGGCATCAAGATATTTCGTAAACTAATTGAATGACGCTTGTGGCATGCAATTAACTGCGATATTCCACATTGCATTCTATACATTTCCAGAAGAATTTGCGTTTACCACTAGAAAACACCAGTTTAACTTCACATCCATTAAATTTATATTCTTTCACAAAAATGACTATGCATTAACATTCGTAAGTCTAGAGATATACAATTAGATAATTTCTCGCACTCCAATATTTTTTATACTTTTAAGTAAACCCTATACAAAGCTCGAGAGCTACTCAAGTTAGAGGGTTTCCTGGTAAAATGGTTAGGCTGAATGAGATGAGTGAAAGACAAAAGGGAAATGGAAGGAAGTGTAGATTATGTAGGTAAAATCTTACAATATGCACTTGATTTGAAGAAGTCAGTATTGGTGTTCGAGGAAGCATTCTCGCTGGAGACTGTTCTGCAATGTAGGATAGATAAAATAACCCATTAAAGTGTTGATATATCGTAAAACAAAATAAACGATTTAGGAAGGAAGTACCATTGTACTTCCTTCTTAAATCGTTGCTCTAATTAATAAAAAGGAAAGTGAAGCAAATAAATAAAAACATCTTTCGGGATCAGGTGTCATTCGGCCGGAAGTTAGGGAATTTAGGACGCAGGCTTAAATAAGCAGAGACTTCGTTAGTGTTGTGGCCTGTTTAGGGGCCAGACAGTAAGAAACGGAAGACGAAGGTAGGTTGAAAATTATATTGAAGATATATACAAAACAATAGTGTTAGTAAAAAGTAGATTAGCATTGCGTCTACTACTCCACTCTACTTCACACGATATTTACTTGACCCCCACCCCGTGTTTTCACTCGGGCCGCTGGTCTAAGCTGGTCTTGGCTTGTCATATCTGGTCCAAGATCATTAGAGCTGGTCCAAGCTAGTCGTAGTCATGATACCACCAGCACAGGGACGGAGCATTGTGGCCGGTAAGTATCCGAGTGCGTACACCCCTCCAAGAAGGAATTTACACACCCCACTCCATTTCACACACTGCTATCGGACTCTTGCAATTTGTATTTATGAGAGGAGGAAGAGTTCATTCTACTGTAGGAGGGTTTACCACAACAGTTGGACTAGTTAACTTACGAACCGCTCGTTGGCGATTGACATACCATCGGTGGAAATGCAAAGAGAGCGAGACAGAAATCCACATTTCATGGTGCAGAGATAGGCAGAGTAGTGGTAGGAAGGAGTATGTAGTCAGAGAGGGAAAAAAGAATTATTGCTGGTCGATGATCTGATAATCAATAAAATTGCAGCGAAGGTATCCCGAATGTCACTAACCTACTCCTTGCCAGACTGTATCATGTGAATCGGTGAATAAATAATCCAATATAATAAAAACATGATTCTCGCCGTGGCAATATTTTCCCCTTCCGTTCCATTGATAACACACACCGTCCATTTCCCAGTTTTTGTGTATGCCGGCGCAGACTGGAATCGATACAGAACATAGGGGTTATTTGTCTAGTCCATTATAAACTCTAAATGGGGTTTGTTTGTATGTTTACAATTGTTGTTTTTTTTTTACATTTTTGAATGCTGACTTTATATCCTCATCTTTGTTGTTGTTATCATAACTTTTGTGCCCCCCCACCCTGTTTTTAAATCTTAAAAATGTGTTTTTTATATTCTTTTGAAAATTTCTTCTGGCCGTTATGTTTTCTTATTAACTGTTCACTTCTTGTGGCAGGTAATCTGCTGAATGTGATACAGTGTTTTAAGGAGGGGTTCAATAAGCTGAGTAAACCGAAAAATGCAGAAAAGGTTGGTTGATTGATTGATTGACTGGAGGAAGGGTTATTTAATGAGATAACCCATCTGAGGGTGACCACGACGTGAACACCCTTTCGGTGGATCCCTAGTCAGCGTCGGCCCCTGTGGTGCAGCCAGCTTAACAACGTGCGTCAAAGGCTCTCTCTCTTTCTCTCTCTTACCCTCCTCTCTCTCTCTTCTTCTCTCTCTTTCTTTCAGGTCTACAGAGTCCCTTCCCATCGGGCTACAGTGACGCCTGCTCGTTCCGGTCCTGCCTGAATCGCCTCCAGACTGCTGTTGGTCGCTGTAGAGCCAACCTTCAGAAATGGGGATAGACCACCAATGACGTTCACTACTGAAAAGGGGGACAATAATAAACGATGGAATATTTAGTTTGCCCCAATCTTGAAGATCCATGTACCATTAACGGCAATGAAACCTTAATACCCCAGGCAAGACTTAGTGTGCAAAACTGGATGGGTGTAGTGTAGCAATTCGATGAGAGATAGAATATTTTACAGGTTATTTAAAGCCATACATTATTTTGGGATTGTAAGATTTTTCGGGAGGTAATAATGATTTACTGTTACAATCCTGCTAATTAACCCATAGCTGGGGGCTGAGAAAAGAATTTTACATTTCCCAAGAGTATTTGCACGTAAGTGCATATAACGAAACTGAGCGGGACTGGAACTCGTCTCCCCGAGTTCCAATTCCGACCCGTTAACCTTTACACCATCTGCACTTCCAAGATTACAGCACTCTCTATTTACAAGCTGTCACCAATCTAGGTAATGACCAGCCTCGACGTTGCTTGTAGGAGAATCGGTTTTTCAATGCTATATTAGCTGTAAACTTGCAAGAATTAGAGATTAGTAATTATTAAATTTAGAAAAATGAAGAACATACAAATTTCAGAAGCCTGAAAGTATCCAACCAATTTAAATCTCCCCAGCTGCCAATTCTAGATATCGCTTGCAGGAATCTTTAGCAAATTATCGCATTCCGACGATCTGCCAAATTACTCATTACAATTTATATTTGGTTCGCTGTAATTTGGGCAAATTACAAAAACAAAAACACTCGAAATAGATGAGCTGTCAGACAGTGAATGAGATTAAGGTGAACGTGATGAGGAAGCTAATGACTATCCCGAAAGAGGAGGCTCATAATGCCGATCAGAATTAATAGAAAGCGTTTGCTCTCGACAGATTTCAGCGAAAGGTAAGTAAATGCAGCGAGCCTGGTTTGTGTGAACAGGACCAGCCTGAACTTTCTTTTTTAGAGCCCTTTTTGACACAACGGCGCAGTTTTCTGTTGGACCCCTCCCCTGGTTAAGTTAGACTCTTTGTTTGCCTAGTTAATGTGAATAATTGTTGTTCCCGGCTTGATCCCGGGATTCGTTTTTTTTTTTTATGATCCATGTCAAAATTCCCAACCTCCCCAGTGTGTGTTTTTTATTCCCTCTTTTCATCTTGACTGGGTCAACTTTTAATTTTCCCTCTCATCAATTTATTTTTTCCTTCCCGCAACTTTAGTAAGTAAGCGTCTTGATTTTGTCTATCGGCCGAATACGGCAGCTACTCGCAATTATTTTCAGTGAAACGGACGAGTCTTGCTAACATATTTTTAGTTTGAATGTTTTCTTCTGTTTTATTTTCGTTATTGGGTTCATCCCCAGACTTTCATTTCATGCAATATGTTTGCATATGTTTTTATAAGAAAAAAAAATAACAAAAAAGCACTATTTTACATTATTGGGACTATTGTCTTCATCTTTGTCGCCATATTTATTACAATGTTTCGGCCGTGGTTTAATGGGTGTCAGTTGTCAGTTATCCATTAAACATGACACGTGGAACTAGAACAGTCTAAGCCAGTGAGCGAAATAAAGGGTTCAGTTCGACATTCCAACCACCTGAAGAAGGCCGGGGCGTACAACGGCCGAAACATTATAATAAATATGACGACAAAGATGAAATACTTGGATAGGGGAATTAACAGAAGATAACTCATAACCGACATCCATTAAAACATAGCGCGTGGAACTAGAACAGTCTACCCCAGTGAGCGAAATAAAGGGTTCAGTTTGACATTCCAACCAACTGAAGAAGGCCGGGGCGTACAACGGCCGAAACGTTGTAATAAATATGGCAGTAAAGATGAGGGCAATAGTCCGAATAATTAAATTGTGTACATTATACCTCATCTCAGAAATATAGGCAAAAAAAAAATGCATATGTACATATTCGAAATTTTTTTTATGTCATGGGTGGTTTTAGTAGTACGACCCCACTTTGAGTATGTGATATCGTAGTGTAAGCCGAAACAAATGGAGCTGAATGAATTCTTTGGTATTTGAGTAAACTGCGATGAATGAATAGGTCGAATTAGATTAGCTAAATTTAGGATATTCAATGACGAACACTTCCCCTTTGGACTTGTGCCACAATTTTATTCTTTATATAATTGTTATGGGACCTTACCCATAATAACATAATGGACTATTTCATACGTAATAAATACTGCGCCTCAAGAGGAAGCAGGGAGTTCAGTCCGAAGTCGGGCGACCGGCTGATCGGCTGATCGGTTGAACTCTCTACCTACCTACCGGCGGGGAGGAATCCGAAGGAGGATACGCCGAAGGGCGGAGTCTCTTTCGGGGAGGTAGACCGACCCTGAACCCGTTTATACGGGTTCAAAGGGCATATTTTTGCACGAGCCTACGGGCTCGGAAACCCCACGTTAAACCGGCCTTGTGCCACATGATGCCCTCGTGGGGGGGTGACTAAATACCGTTCAGTCCGAAGTCGGGCGACCAGCTGATCGGCTGATCGGTTGAACTCTCAGCCTTCGGGCAGGGAGGAACCCGAAAGAGGCTACGCCGAAGCGCAGAGTCTCTTTCGGGGAGGTAAACCGACCCTGAACCCGTTTATACGGATTCAAAGTGCATATTTTTGGCAGAGCCCACGGGCTCGGAGATCCCACGTTAAACCAGCCTTGGGCCACATGATGCCTTCGTGGGAGGGTGACTAAATACCGTTCAGTCCGAAGTCGGGCGACCGGCTGACTGGCTGATCGTATAAACTCTCTGCCCCCGGGCGGGGAGGAACCCGAACGAGTCTACGCCGAAGGGCGGAGTCTCTTTCGAGGAGGTAAACCGACCCTGAACCCGTGTATACGGGTTCAAAGGGCATATTTTTGGCCGAGCCAACAGGCACGGAGATCGCACGTTAAACCGGCCTTGTGCCACATGACGCCCTCTTTGGGTGGGGAGTAACTAAATACCGTTCCGTCTGAAGTCTGAGTTCCGTATGAAGTCTGAGTTCCGTATGAAGTCTGAGTTCAGTCTGAAGTCTGGAGTGAAGTCTATCAGTAGTCTGTTAGTCTGTCAGAGCGAGCGAGTCAGTAAATCAAGTCAAAGGCAGTCCGAAACAGAGTCGCGTTCAGACAATTACTACTAAAACCTGATTGTTCGTACTAACCCTTTCTACTTCTCTGTATATATTCCTGTTTGTAATATATCTGTGTTATTCCATATCCGCCTTCGAGTTCTTCTTTATTGGTTTTACCTTGGACTATCACCGTGGTACAAGAAACCCGACCATAACAATAATAAATAATGCCTATCCCGAAAGAGGATTTTACAAGCCTATTTTGTAAAAATAAAGTGGACGTTGCGATATATATGTGGGGTCCCAAGCGTTGACCAGTGATTAAAATTAAAAAGCCAAGACCTAATACAAATTACGCTTTTTTTTTGTTAATAAACAATAGTCAGATCTATTCCGAACAGACCTTGGATCTATCGATTTTATTTCATTTTAGCAGACGAAAATATAATGTCTGGAGCAAAATTTCTGTGAGGCTTTCTGTATTTTGATGGATCGTTGATGTAAAGTTGCAAGAATCCAAAACTTTCTTCTTTTGTTTATATCAATCTTCGTCTGACCATTATCGGTCAGTCAATATCTATCAATCACACACTGGCCAAATACATTGAACAAATTTAGATCTACCTACAGAGATAACAGCCTGTTAATGTATTTCTTCAGTCTATTAAGAGCGATAGCACATTATTTACAAACGATATAACTCTCCCAATATTAGTAACTATCGTCCTCTCACGGTCAGTTCAAAGCTTTAAGCGAGTGAAGCCTCAGGGTTTTGGCAAACATCATCCTTCTTTTAACATTGCGGACTGACGCTACACATTCACAAACAAAAGAAGTATACCAAAAACTGCATCACTTGAAGACTACCAACAGTCGCAACAACTGAAATGGATAGCGCATTTAACCCGAAGAGAAAATAATGACATGGTCAAGAGGTTGACATTCGACACAACTTCAAAAAACGGGTAGAAAGGAAAACTTCATCAATACTGGAAGGATCGATAACAGTTACTGGACTTGAAAAACCTATTTTCCTGAAAAATTGCATTAAAAGATTTTTTTATAAATTTCAACCGGAAGTAGTACTGGCAGTTCGATTAATGAATGCCAAACATTTCCTCATAGGGAAACAGTAATATTACCATTAACATTAGCAATAAATAGATTTGAAATGGGGAATTTTATTTACTATAATTTTTTGCAACACGATGACGCGTTGAAATCATTACAGTACTTAGAATTGTTGAAGTTATAGCTTACATTTTTGACGAGGTTTACGAACTGTACGTTTCGTTCAATTTCGCAAACCAATCGATGACATTTAAATAAACTGATTTGTTTGAAAAAAATACTTTCATAAAAATCCTACTTCGTCGTTTAATAATTTTAATCTAATTTATGAACAATATTTTTCAAGAAAATTCTTCTTTTCATTTTTTCTTTTCTAATAGCGAAGAATAAATTCTTATGATTTCTTATTCTTGAGCATGCAAAATACAACTGAACATACGTAAATATTTCTTTCTGGAGCCAAACTGCAATTTTTTGAAGTGTTTGGCCTTGTCATATATTTATAGGTTCGATTCTTGTCGGAGGACACATATTTTCTATGACAATTTCGCAGATATTCAGGCCGGTAAATGTTGTTAATACTGTTTATTGTAAACAGAGTATTTACTTAAATATTTGTATCTATAAAAAAGAATATATAAATATAAAAATGTCTATATATATATATATATATATATATATATATATATATATATATATATATATATATATATATATAATGAAAAAACAAACCACTTTAAGGTACCATTACCATAATTTATTTCACCCAAAATCCTTTTTTAAGGATTCAGGATCATCAGGTAAAACTTCCAACAACGAATTGAGAGGAAAAATGGGATTAGAAATTGGTGGGTAGTGTAATTTTTGTAATTTAATAGAGGGGGTTGAGAGTGGGAGTTAAACAGACAATATAAAGTATAGGGAGGGGTTAATTTTATATCTCTCTTAAATATGTTTTATATTGGAGTAGGAGGAGTGACAGAACCTTGACCTATTTAGATGGTTAACAAAACGGTAGTGAAATGTAGAAAATGTATACAAGTGAGTCTTATGGTAAAGAGAGAGATAGGGGGAGGGGGAAAGAGAGATGGAGTTGTTATAATTTTGTTTTAACAAAATTATGTAAAAGATAGCTTACAATGTTTGATAGAAAATTCGATGTCCGAAAAAAATTTTGTTATTAACTTAAATCTTTAATTTTTTAAGTAAATAGTTTCGGGAGTAAATATAACTATTATTGTAATAAACATATTTATCTAGGACATAAAGAAATATTTAAAATTTTAATAGTTTATTCACCCGACTAATTGTATTTCTACAATATATAAAGAAAAAACAGTAACAATAACATCTATTTTAATATTTAAAATTAATTTATGAATGTAATTTTTATTTATTATATTGGTAAACTAAATTAAAGATTAGGTTTCATTATTTAATAGTATTTGAGGGTAATATTAATTTTCATTTATTCATATATGTCTCACAAATGTATTCATGTAAATCCCTACATACATCCGATCATTAACAAGTCCCAAAAACGCATAGAAACACATGAGATAATTTACACAAAAATTCATTTATCCTCGTACATAAACTATATATACATTTTACAATCTTTATCTATATTTTAATATTTGAAATATATATAGATTTTAGTTTGATTCCATAGTTAAAATTTAATTTTAGGTGATTTCGGAAGTGTCTCATTTTAAAGAAATTTAGCTAATATTATTACTATTATTAATAGTTAAAGAATGGTATATTTAAATTTAAATCATCAGTTGTTACTTATTATTATTAATTATTTATATATATATATATATATATATATATATATATATATATATATATATATATATTTATGGTTAAATGTAGCGATTTCATCAGTATATATATATATATATATATATATATATATATACATACATACTGTTGAAATCGCTAGATTTAACCATAAACTACATTCTGATAGTTTAATACCTCTCACCTCTTGCATGTGGAAATTACTTATGATCACTCGCTTCCTTCCCAAATACAATTTTCAGAAATTTAAAGAGAGCTTCAATCGACATCTTCTGTCTTCCTGCAAATTGTTCTTTTATTGTCCTTTCTCATCACAATAGAATTCTCATTCCCTTTCACTCTCAGTAACACCTGGCGTCTTAGTACCATTATCATCTTGCTTAAGTTGAAATGATGATATATACATACATACATATATATATATATATATATATATATATATATATATATATATATATATATATATATATATATAGAGAGAGAGAGAGAGAGAGAGGGAGGGAGAGGGTCTATCAAAAATACTTTTACAAACATTGGGGTCAGTTTCCTCATTTTTTTTTAAATATTTTTTTAAAGTTTTAATCCTTCTTATCATGTCCGATATTTTAGTTAAAAATCTTGTTTACGAAATAACGAACAAAAACTCGATATCAGCCATTTTTAAATTTTGAAAAATAAATTAAATTCTTCGTTTAAAATTCGTTTAAAAATGAATTATACGTATTTCAAAATTTATTCGAAGAAATTTAGAAAATTTGAAGTTTATCTAAAATATTTTGAAAGAAACTTTTACTTACTTTCTTCGTAGAAAAATGTTTTTTAAGATAAAAGAAAGCCGATCTTAACATCGCCGACAATTGGCAAGTGCTGAGTGATGACGTCTATAATTTATTGACAGCTGACGTGAGATTCGAGTTCTCATACGGAAGGACAGAATGGACATATTATTTTTTTTAAGCGGACCTGCTTAAGTAGTACCTTGTAATAATAATTAAAGTAAAAAAACTTTCGCTATTCCGATTTTTTTTTTGTTTGTTTTTTTTAAGTACTGTACCATAAGTTTGCTGATACTATCTGGAGAAATTATAAATACTGTAAAAAATAATTAAGATACAAGTGCTGCACTGCTGTTTGAGGGCCCATATAGACCCCTCTAAATAAAGTCAATTCAGATCTGCTATTATAAAAAAAATTCTATCCCCAGTAAAAATAATCAAACATAGTAAAAGTCATTTTGTCACAGCCTATTTTCTCTGAAAAAAAATGGATTTTTATATTTTTATTGGGGTTAAAGTAGGTAATATATATATTTAAAAAAAAATGAATTATCTGAAAAAAATCTCAAGGAAAGTTTATCTGAACCCCATGAAACTAGGTATT
>OZ010593.1:22067171-22089671 GCA_963932145.1 Acanthosepion lycidas
TAATGATAGAATCAAGATACAAACTTTCAATACTACCCAAGGTTTTTTTTTATTGAATGAACCGTTTTCTACGGCTTATCAAACCTTTTTTTTTTTTTTGGTGAGGATACATATACTGGTTTAACGATAAAAGGCTTACGAATTAGCAAGAGGCACAAGAATTAGATTTATGTCCTTTCCAAGCGTATTTGCGCGTATCTAAATATAATATATAAACCCTTTTACCGCCGCCTACAATTGGTTGTGTAAACACGTTTAGTGGTCCGGTCTACAGGGTGTTAGGACGACGTTTTAACCACAGGGTTAACTCTAACTTTAACCATAGGGCTAAATTACTGAGACATCCGGAAGAGGCATGACACGTGGAACTAGAACAATCTACCTAGGTGAACGAAATAAAGGGTTCTGTTCGAAATTCCAATCACCCGAAGAAGGCCTGAGCGTACAACAGTTCAAACGTTGTGAAGATAGCAATTAGGATGAGGATAACAGTCCGAATAATGTAAATAATTCTAGAAACAAAATATCTCCCAAAATAAGAACATGGTGATTGAAAAGTAACTCTCTAGTTTCCTTTATGAGTGGCTAGCAAGGAGTCTTCACTTAACAACCTGTGACGTTTTTTTATTTGGGATTGGTTAAAGGATCAAGCCTACTATACTAAATCAAGACTGGGAGAATTTGAAGGGCGAATGCAACAAGTTCTGTCTTCCATAAGACAAGTGTACCCGGTGAAATAAGTTGATGGGATTCCCGGACAGCTCGAGAAGTTAGCGGGACCATATCGAATTTTAAATAAAACCTCAGGCTAAACGCTTTCCTCTCATATCCATTTCTTGTACAAATTATAGTTAATAAATAAACTATAATTATTTTAAAATTTTACTTTGCAATCACCTTGTACATAAAATAACACCCGAGGACAAAGTTCTCAATGTCAAATTGATCGGGCCTCGATTGGTAGTTTCTTAGAGTGTGTGCCTGTGTCTGTGTATTCTATTTTTCGAGATTATTGTAAACTGGACACACGTCTGCAATTTCTTCTCTTCTGCAAATCAGACCTATACCTGCTTTTTGTCTCTGGTGTAGATCGGGCATATCTTGTCGTTATTGTTCTAGCGAACCCATGTCTACCATTTTGTCCGTGTAAACCAGACCCTTGTCTACCTATCCATTGTAATTCATTCGTATAGTCAACATTAAATAACTTATGAAGGTTTGAAATGTTAAAACTACTAACCTAACTATTGAGGTGTCCTCCCTCTAATAAGTCTATTGTGGACTCTTCCACTTACTATAAAAATAGTAAGAAAGCAGGCCTCAAGAAAACAGTAGTAAAGATTTGAATGCATGTTAACCGACACACTCCTAAGTCGTGTAATACTCGCCTGTTCGAATTTATCTGCAACCACTTGTTTTGTATTTTTTTTTACCATTTACTTGTTTACAACACTAACCTACCCTGTTTTAAATGTTTTCTCATCTAATCTTCACATACGTGTGTGGGTCACCAATTTTTAAAAAAATATATTTGGCTGCATTTCATCGCTGCGGAAAAATCAAAGATCAATAAGTGATACTTATCTGCTTAAATGGAGGAAACTTATTATTTAAGCTCCAAAGTTGTCCAGACTATTGATCTTTTTCTTCTTATTATTATTATTTCCTTTGATTTCTGGTGTACACATATTTCTTTCCGGGTCCCGCCCAGAGACCTAAGGTCAGAAATGGCATCATGACATTTTTCACCGAGCAATTAAAAGAAAAACAAAAACAAAAAACAACGAACATGTTTCACATAGATAAAGCCCTTCGTAAGGTGTGGGGTCTACTCGTGAGAACATTTATTTGTATCTCTTTAAGGTATGGGCTTCCAGGAATCCCTTCAATGCTTCAACTGGAAACGTTTCCAATTAATCAATTCAAACTACAACACGGATTGTTGATCACATGTACCACATTTTTGAGAGTTCGATTTCAAGGTCCTTGTATTTTGATAGCTTTTGAAGAACTTCAAAGATACATTGCAGTCTGCAGGGACTGCCATATCAATAAGAAGGCAAGTGTTTTGTTTACGGTCTCTAATAACAATGTCTGAGTGGTTAGTTTTAATTGTTCTGTCTGTGTGTATTGTGTAGCCCCATAAAATTATGACAGATCCTGTCTCCTTAACCGGGTCTGAGTGGTGTTCACATCAATTATTATTATTATTATTATTGACCACAAAGTTTCAACGCTCACCAGTGTTTTCATCCTTCATTTAACCCATCTACATATGAAAGAGAGATTTGGTTTGTTTTACGGCATATCAACACCTTATGGGTCATTTAATGCCGAGATTCAATTTTCTTGGGAGCATTAGTAATTTCTTTTACAAATATGTATTTTTGACATTTTTTTTTTTACTTTTATACTTTCATAGTCTTTTGCTCCTAGTTTGGGGGCTAACTATTTGCCGATACGTGGGACCCTAACAGGTGCTAATGCCCAGGGTCAGTGTGGATCTGGGAACAAGAACAATTAAGCGGTGGTTCCACACTCCTCCAAACCTCCTAATTAGAGACCTTGCTGCCGGATGTACCTTATCGTCATGCCCAGGACGCTGCAAGAGACGTGGAATAAGGAATCGTGGGATAATGTCTGCCATTTGTATGACCACATTCATGCAAGATTACAGGCCTCTGTTAACACAAATGAAGGATGTATGGTATATTAATATGGAATCTTAGCGTTGTTCATAGACGTTATTTTGGAAGTGATTTTATATAGGCTCATTTACTGAAATCAGAATTTATCCGTAGGTTTGATCTTTAGTATATTAAAGCACATCATGTTTCAAACAGAAATTATTTATGACATAATTTAATAAAGTTAAGTCATAAATAATTTCCATATTCCTTCGTCAAATTTGATGCGTCTGGCGGGGGAGGGCAGATTCAACAAAAAAATCGAAAATTGCTTTTTTCATTATGTCATATCCAAGTATTTTACAAAAAATTAGAGACGTTTACACAATATTTAAACTTCAATTTAGGTTTATAATTCGTAACCCTGCAATGAGATGAGATTATAGTGGGTTATCAGTTATAGTAAAGTGTATGAATGTGGAAACAGATTAGTTTGATTTGGCCTTGTTAGTTAGATAGTCCACCATAAAAGGGGTATAAAACAAGAAAATCAAATTGTAAAATGAAACAGCAAATTTATATACATATAAATCAATTAAGGTCTTTACAAATCAAATTAATGTATTTTGGTTGATACAAAGTGATCAAAATATTCGTAGTAGTCCGTGCAATAATGAGTTTATGTGTAGGTAGGTAGGAACATATTGTGTGTATGTATGTATGTATGTATGCATGTATGTATGAGCGTTATCGTAGGTTAGGAATGTCTTTGAAGTAATCGCTCAGTCTTAAAATGTTCCGTTCGTTTATCAAGTATAAAGGAGGTGAGGAAGAAAGGTAGAGATAATATGAAGGATCGCTGGACATTTGTCAATGGGCGTGTTAATAGGCTCGTCTCGTTCTCTCTGATGACAGGCGAACTTTCCCGTCTTTTATTTTGTTTGTGGGGCTGAAAATGTCATTTGGAAATTCACTCCCGTGTATGATTTGGGTCTTTCCATTAGACGACGAACAAACTTCGGGGTGGCTCGCGAACAGATCCGTAAAAGAATTTATTTCTGAGAACTGAAGATTATTTGAATTTTGTTTTTAAATGTTTCCTAGTTTTCTATTGGCCGAAAAACATTTCGCATCAGGGTGTGAAATTTCACGAGTTACGTTTTGGATTCGTTTTTGCGTGCGTGTTAAGCAAAGTTTGTAAATTCGTGTGTTTTTTAATTTCTAACAAAATCAATGAGTCAATGCTTAGCATTTGAATTTTAAATCTAGATTTTGTTTAGTTCACGACAAGGTAACATAAACTGTAGATTTGTCTGCAGAATTCATTACATTATTGTTACATAATTATAGTTTAATTATTAAAGTTTTTGTCAAAAGATTTTTATTAATGGTAGTATGTTAATTAAATATATTTCTTTTTACAGGCTCTGTCTTTGAAATGGATAAGATCATTCTAAATTTCAGAATTTCACGAATGGAAGAAAGCAATCTAAAAACAGCAATGGAAAAGAGAGGTAACAAAGCCTAAACGAAATAGCCCCAGTTTATTCACCTTAAGAAACTTAGCATTGTATTCTAAGATGCTGCCAATAACAAAGGAGAAAATTAAAAATACCTAACAACAAATCAAATATACCATCAAAATGTACATTACTATTGTTTATTTGTTATGTAACTAAATACGTAATTGTCAACAATATTTTTGTAAAACTTGATATTTCCTATAATAAATTCTTAATAAATATTATTATTGTTATTATTTTACTTAAGAGTAAGGTAGGTCTACAATTACAATTCCTTACGGCTAACCATGAAAATAAATGTCGATGAAAACTGCCTAAAACATTTAAGCGTGTATTGCCGCAAAGT
Source organism: Acanthosepion lycidas (assembly GCA_963932145.1). Classification (NCBI taxonomy): domain Eukaryota; kingdom Metazoa; phylum Mollusca; class Cephalopoda; order Sepiida; family Sepiidae; genus Acanthosepion; species Acanthosepion lycidas. The sequence goes on from OZ010593.1 coordinate 22,071,668, forward strand.
TATTAAATTTTGAATACGCCTGTCGTGTCCACTAAAATATCATATACAATATTTATAAACCAATCACAAATTACATACATCTTACATCTAAAGCACACCAATAAAATCATAGAATACAAATCAAAAATTTTGTTGTATAAGTCATCATTATTTTTAGGTAGATACCGCCCAAATATCGTGCGGACGTAGTAGAAGATATATCACGTGCCTTTTTAGAGTCAAATAGGAATAAATAAATAATTTAATTCTGGAGCCGCTTTTGTTACAAAAAAAGTGTATAAAATCATGCTAAATCTGTTCCCAAACAGGATTCACACAGCTGTCACCAAGCCCCACGCAACTCTCGCTTATGATCTTCACGACAAAGCGACAGCGTTGACAAACTTCAGACCGACGGCAACACCGCCAACATTAAGAAACAATATCTAACTATCTCTTGTATCATCTTTGTCAGGAGTCACGCACACATGTGTTGTCTTTTTCATACAAACACACATATAATAACATTTTATTGTTTCCCACATACGTACACAAAGAAAATTTATATTTTATTTCAGAACTTTAACCAAAACAAAAAGATATTACTTTCCAATCTATCATCAACTGCTTGTGTTCTTGTCGTCATATTATTTTAATATGTGTTTGTTGAAACTACATTTTTTTTTCTACTGAATTTTATTCCTTCGATGAAAATTGTGTGGTTATTCTAGATTCGGGGAAAGTTTGTCCAGTTTTGTCCAGACTTTCCTGCATCCAAGGGTTGAGGTTAAAATATTTGGATTGAGGTTAAAAAATTGCGACAAAACGCGTGTAAAAAAAACCAGCAAGATTAGAGCGGACAAACTCTCTCTTTTAGGCGCGGACGAATAAAGAAAAAACTCCTGCTCGATCTGTAACAATAAAAGAAGAAAGTGTTTATTTACATATACAGAAAAAAAGGGTGGGTAAAGGGATAAAGACAATTAAGAGTGAAAGAAAGGGAAAAGCGAAAATGTCCTTTAAGAGAAGAGAAAATGTTCATAACAGAAAAAAGGCTTGCTCAAAATATTTCTGCTTTTTGTCTCTGGTGTAGATCGGTTCTTTAAGTGAGTAGAATTTTTGTTAAGGTTAAGAAACACTCACAGTTCTTGTAGAGTAGGAAAATTGTTGGTAGATATAGGAATCTTGCAGTTGCGTGAGTTCGTAGGTCGACGACAGAAGTCCAGTGGGCATGACAGAAGTGGTGAAGAGATGCAGCTTTCAATTGGGTTTTTGTAGTGGGGTAAAGGTCTGTCTTTCCAGCCCAACAGGAATTTCTTCTTTGGTTGAAAGTGGTTCTGAAGTTGACTGGAGCTCCCTATTGTCGACTTCACAGACGGTGGGCTGAATTCTCACTGCTAAATAGGCAAAGATTCTCCAAATTTATGGAGATTTGCTAGGTTCCAAAAAATCGGGACTTTTCCCTCGAAAGTTGAACAAATTTCCTGGCCCCTTCATTGGTCAGAAAATATATTCTTATCTCTGATAAAAATCAGGGCCCTAGGAGCCAGTTTTGAAAGTAATGAAAACAGGTTGGAGTGAACAAGCTGTTAGGTTTGCCCCAGACTTTATGGCACCATGGAAATAATAATGGTGGTGGAATTCCTTTTTATATTTTCCAGCTCTCTCGTTAGTCAGAAAATATATTCTTATCTTTGATAAGAATCAAGGCTTTAAGAGCCGGTTTTGAAATTAAAAAGAGATGTTGGAGTGAAGATAGAGAAAATAGCGAGAATATGAACTTGTAAAATATTGTTCTGAAATTAAATTCCAAAATAGACGGCCAAATTACGAGCGACCCCATAACGATATTTTGTTATTGATCGAATTTCGACACTCCAAAATATTTAACATTCAAGGAAAAGCCGAGTAGAATGATTCCTAAAATTCAATTTAATTATTTTTTTTTAAAGTAAGGGAGATAATTCGCTAATGATCATATTGGTGAATGCGACAAGGGAATTCAATTGTAATCTTGTGATGAAAATATGATGAAAGATATTATTTCGTCTTCGCAGAAAATTTCTTGAAATGAGTTACTGTCGACCCCATCTGATTGAAGGGGCGTCAAAATTTGTATATGTGTTCGAAGAGAGACATAAAATGCAAAAATAGTTAGCCGAAGGCGGCAATATAATAGCATTTTTCTTCCTTCTCTTTTTTACGACCATGCTCCCTCTTTCGAAACTGACTGTACGTGTTACCGAAACTGTTAATAAGAATCCTATCTCTTCATTTTCTATCGTTATTTCTACAAGAAGAATTACTTGTCGGCAATATAGTTAGTTTTTTTTTGCAGTTTTTTCAGACAAACGATTGCCGCTGCATAGACGGCCAAATTACGAGCGACCCTTCAACAATATTTTGTTAATGTATCGAATCCCGACACTCCAAATTTTAACATTCAACGAAAAGCCGAGTAAAATGATTCCTACATGCCCCTCCTCCGCTGAAAGCCGTATTTATTCTTTCAAAAATAAATTAAAACTACATTTTATTCAGTTAAATATTCACTATCATTTGCAATGAATTCTTGTCACTTATCAAGCAGGTCTTCCATACGTTTTACGTAAAATTCAGCAGGGTTTTTTTTTTATGCGGAAACATTTTTGACGAACACCTTAATCTATTTCTTTTACTAGAGAAAGTTTTCACCAATTCAAGATATCTGCAGTCATCGAAAAAGACAATAATCGGTTTGTGCAATTGTAGCGGTATCAGCTGGTATCTGATTAAATAGAAAACAGCTGAGCTGTCACGAAAATAGATTCGGACATTTATTTTCCCGGTGGGTATCACTAAGTAAAGTGGTCTTCACAAGTACATAGCAAGAGGCTCAAAAAAGTGTGTCACTGAACGAAGATATATTACTTTTGTAGACAAAGATGGCAAGCGAAAGAAAAATGTCTCTATAAGACAGTGTCCACTGTCCGCGTAATTTCAGAGAGACGGTGAGGGCCCACGAACAGCAACTTGAGAAGACACCCGTTGCACTATTCACCTACGTCTCATCTCGGCTACGCTCGTCTACAGTCTACAACCCGAAAATAAAATCTACTTACTGCTATAAATCGTTATGTTTTTAATTCGTGGTTGACGATCAGTTCGAATGGTTACATTTAAGCCAGAAGCGTTTGACAGGAAGAAGCTGCACCCTGAGGACGAACCAGGTGCCTGGTCTGAGCTGCAACGATACACAAGATCAGGTGAATTTGTCAGGTGTGTATGTGACCATGCGCTGTTATGAAGGAGATCAACATTTTTTCCAAATGACAAGAACAAGCTGATTTTCGACCAAATTGTTATCGGGACGTCTCAGTTGCTGAATATATAAACCTGTATTTAGTTTTGCATTACGTTTGAAGAACTCCAAAGGAATAATACCCCAGCGACCTCACCAGATATAAAACTGTTGTGGTGTCTTCCCTCCAATGAGACTATGGGCAGTACTTCCAAGCTATGCGTTTGAATGGCTTCCTTGGTCATATTGGCAATACGAGGACGGGCGCGAGTGACAAGCAGTACAGCATGACGCTTCCAAATGTCTGGCGGCGTGAATTGCGTCATAGTGGTCTTTTTCGCACAGGCGGTGCGTAACTGACCATACTAAACTGTGCAGTCGACAAGATAAAAAACAAACAGTGCACATGCGCTAAATTAAAAATATAAAATGGTAACTATTTACTCATCGCAACTTGTAGAGATAAAGACGAGAAAAATGGCCTGAATTTAAAAAAGAGTTAAAGTTTCTGTGGTCACAGATGTGAATTCTTTGTTCATTGCATTTTTTTTACCAGAATTCATATTGCAATTTTTGTTGTTATTATCACTTTTCTCTGGCAGTCCTTATTACTGTTTCCTATATTGTATTCATTTTTATGCTCAGGAGATTTTTTGAGCCTACCAAGTTATTTTAAATAACTTGAAAAAGGTTGATAAGTCGTAAAAAACAAATCAGTTAATTAATTCTAATTATTAGAAATGTGCGAGGGATGTAGTGGTTAGCTATTTCGAATGAAGAATCGGAGAGATGAGTCGAATTCTAGCCAGGTTCGTTACCTCCACTTGCTTGTAATTAAATATGGGAGAGGGAATCAAAATAAAAGTATTTTTTTCTTAAAGGAATGGTTTATGCAATATTCACTCAGAAAAAAATCTCGATCCGACTTTCCTTTAACTCAAATCCACTGTCGAAACGGTTAAATTTAACCGACTCTTCTACTCAAACAGATTCCTCTCTTGCACTTCCTGTCTGTGGAACTCCCTTCCCCTTAGTTGCTTCACCAATGACTATAATCTTCAAATATTCAAGTGTAATGTCAATCGACATCTGATACCTTGGTCTTGTTCCCCGTCTTTCTCTGTTTCCTTTCTCTAAACATGCCTCTTTACTCTTGTTCTCAATCCTCTGTAACCCCTTGTGGGCTAGTGGCACTCCTGCCTTGCTTGGGGTGAATCGCTTAAAAAAAAGCAATTATTCTCACAACCTAGAATATATTTCCGGATCATATAACCCACATAGTGTTGATAAGCCGTAAAAAACAAATTCCTATTGATCAGAATCGACGACGGGATCACTAATATTCCATTCGACACTTTGTAGCTAGTACGCTCTTTCTCGCAATTAAATGCCCATTATCAACTTCGTGCAGGTTGTTTTTTTATTATTATAATTATTATCTTAAGGTGCAGTGTAGTCTGTGTAGGTAAAGTAAAGTTATCGGCACTGAAAGTGAATTCAGCGAGTCGAATTCAAATTCCAACCTTTTTCATGGCGTTCACATTCATACAAATGCACTTGGTGAAACATGAATCCACTTCTTCTCCCTCTAGCTATGGGTTAAAACGCAATATATGTTTCGCTAGCCTTGGGTGGCATCCAGTCTAGAATAACGGTTATTCGAAACCGTGGAGAAATTAATACTATCTTTCCTAAGAAGTCATGGAAATTCAAAGTTAATAAAGAAATGGAATCTGTGGAGAGCCATAATCGTCTACGTCCTGAAGGAACAAGGATTTTTTAAGTAGCAGCGTAAATGTTAATGCGTTTATAGGTCTGAGATCGCTCTTTATTAAAGAGAAAACCATGTGAACAGACCCAGGGTGCATTACTTTAATGCCACAGTACCTCTGTGTGTGGGAGACACCTCTTGGTTGTTATCATAAATTTCAGTTATTTTCCTTGACAGAATATCGTTTGAGGGCTTGTTAAACGTCTGAAAAAATCAGTGCGTTTGCTAAATTATGAGGACCCACTTAGTAGACCTAGCGTTGAAATAAATATGATATGGGAATCACTGATAAAGAAAGAAATGTGGCGAGTTTTAAAAAGCAATTGCTGCAAAAAAAAAAAAAGAGAAATTTTCAGTGGGTGCAGTAAAATGTGACAAACAGTAGCAGCAACAGGACTAATCAATAGGCAGGTTAGGTTTAACCCTCTAAAGTCCACTAGAGAGGATGGCTAACCTTCTCTATCCATACATCTCCGATTTCATTGTCACACTCTACACCAGTTCGAAGTCCTTCTAGCCTTACTTTTAGAACTTGGCTAACAGTCTAACTCTCTGCCTTCGGACGGAGAGGAACCCGGACGAGGTTCCGCCGGAGGGCAGAATCTCGTTCGGGGTGGTTGACTGCCCCTGAATTCGTTTATGCGGGTTCAAAGAAGGAATATTTTTGGCCAAGACTACGGGATCGGCGATCCCACGTTAAACCCGGCCTTGTGCCACATGTAACCCTCGTGATAGGGTAGCTAATATCACTTTTAGAGGTCTGCAAGTTTGACTTTTATATTCCCTGTCACAATTGCTCCAAGTTCTCCACAGAGATTTGGTTTGAATCTTTAGGCTAGTAGATTGAAGTATTTGTTCGTGAATTTGGTGGAACAGCAATTGTGAGTTTAATCCTTTGGACTCAGTGGAAACGGAGCAGTGCTAAAATAACGAGATTAGACGAGATATCCCGAGATATTGGGACGAGACCAGTCTATCCCTGTATATTAAACAAAAGGTTCAGTTCTGACTTCCCTGTATGTTAGCCGTATTGGCCGAAATATTGAGATAATAAAACAAAGATGACAATTGTCAGCTTGTAAATAATAACTCCTCATCTTAGACATCTAGGTAAAAAAAAATCCATCTTTAGTGACATATTCAAGACGTTTTGGTACTTGTACGCTCCGGCCTTCTTCGGGTGATAAGAGTTACCTGTTACTTCATCCACCGGAGTAGATTGTTCTAGTTTCACGTGCCATGCCTCTTACGGATGTCTTGGTTATCCCCACTTAGCTCAACTGGCCAAGCTTTTGTTCACCACTGCCGTAGCCAGATATTGAACTCAACTCTTTTGGTTAAGTCATTGGATCCAACCATCGTTTTTATCCACTGTGCCATGTGACCTTGAGTGGATAAAAGTTGTTGTGAATTCAATAATAGGCTATTGCAGCGGTGAACAGAAATATGGAGCGTTGAGTTAAAGGGAGATAACTGGAACATCCGGTAGATGCAGGACACGTACTACAAGAACAACCAACTCCGGTGGGAGAAATAAAGGTTTCAGTTCGAAATTCCAGTTACCTGATGAAGGCCAGAACATACAACGACCGAAACCTCGTGAATATGGCAATAAAGATGAGGACAACACCCTGAATAATGTAAATAATTACAATGCCTCATCACAGAATATAGGATAGATTTTTTTTTTTTTAAATATTTAACATTGAGAAAATCTATAGAAATCGAATTTAAATAGCAAATATTTACGCATGTCAAACATGTGGTGAATTTCAAGAAATTATTAAAATCTAATAAAATTTTTTTATATTTGTTTTATGACTTGAGAAAATGATTTATTAAGATATTAGCCTGTGAAAAAAAAAGCGAAAGAAATGTGTATGCTTTCATATGAATAATCCTGTATTTAGAAATCTCTTTAAAATTCAGTTTTATCGTGAATATGTTTATATATTTGAAATGGTAATTCCCTGTAGAAATAAAATCAATTTCTTAATTCATTTTGCGAAATTATAATCTAAATTAGAAAATTTTTAAATTAAAAATCATTATAATTTTGCATGTTCCTCCGTTCAATAGTAAGTCTTTTGAGTAAGTTAACAGGTGCGTTACGGCCTGTCATTACCTCAAATAAAGGAACATTCCATATCAGAGACGCTGTTTGATTTTCGTGATTAAAAGAAAGCCTCCATAATAAGAAAGAAAATGAAAAAAGGGAGAATTTAAGTAAGGACATCAAACAGAGGAATATAAATGAGAAAGAAAGAAAGAAAGAAAGATTTAGACATTATTTACATTATTCGAACTATTGTCCTCATCTTTGTCGCCATATTTATCACAAATTAAATTATTAGAAAGAAAGTAAGAAATATTTAGGTCTTTGAGGACACATGGCCCAGCAGTAGTGAAGTAAAACTGGGAGATTTGAGTTAAAGGAAAATAATTGGTACGTGGAACTAGAACGATCTACCCCAGTGGAACAAAAAAAAGGGTTCGGTTTGACATTCCAACCACCTGAAGAAGGCTGGATCGTACAACAGCCGAAACGTTGAAATAAATATGGCGACAAAGATGAGGACAATAGTCCGAATAATGTAAATAATGTACATAATACCTCATCTCAGAAATATAGACAGATACAGAAAGATTTAGGTAACTACACAGAACAGAGGAATACCAATTAGAAAGAAAGTAAGAAATATTTAGGACTTTCAGGAAACATGGCCCAGCAGTAGTGATGCAAAACTTGGAGGGTTGAGTTAAAGGAAAATAATTGGTACGTAGAATTAGAAAAATCTACCCCAGTGGAACAAAAAAAAGGGTGGGGTTCGATTCGAAATTCAAATCACCTGAAGAAGGCCGGAGCGTACAACGGCCGAAACGTTGTGAAGATGGCAATGAAGATAAGGATAGCAGTCCGAATATTGTAAATCATACAAGTAATTAATGCTTCTTTTATGTTTTTGAATCCGTTATAGAATATCACGCGTGTAGAGGATAAAAAAGGTGGGGTTCGATTCGAAATTCAAATCACCTGAAGAAGGCCGGAGCGTACAACGGCCGAAACGTTGTGAAGATGGCAATGAAGATGAGGATAGCAGTCCGAATATTGTAAATCATACAAGTAATTAATGCTTCTTTTATGTTTTTGAATCCGTTATAGAATATCACGCGTGTAGAGGATAAAAAAGGTGGGGTTCGATTCGAAATTCAAATCACCTGAAGAAGGCCGGAGCGTACAACGGCCGAAACGTTGTGAAGATGGCAATGAAGATGAGGATAGCAGTCCGAATATTGTAAATCATACAAGTAATTAATGCTTCTTTTATGTTTTTGAATCCGTTATAGAATATCACGCGTATAGAGGATATTAAATGAGCCCCATTAAATAATTCATAATACCTGGTATCTTGGCTGGCATTCACTGCAATAAAATAGGTATTTGATTCAATTGCTGATTTTATAGATTTTCCATATTTGTCCAAAAACAAACTTCTGCTATATATATATATATATATATATATATATATATATATATATCATGCTACTTTTGAGAACCTAATTTTCAAGTTAATTTTAAGGAGGTCGCATTATTTATAGGATATAAAATTAGCGTATCTATTGGTGGCCCTGGCAACGCCGTTAACTAAACTATTTATCCATTTACCGTGAAATTCAAAAAATTTAAAAAGACGCTTTTGTGTAACAAAAACAGACACTTAGTCACGTGCCTCCCTCTGTTTTTTTTTTACAAGTACTTTCATGGTAACTGCTCCGATGAGCTGCTTTCGCTAATTTACAGACTTCATGAATTTAAGCGTTCAACTAGGCTAACATCTCACTCTCACCCTTTCACTGTCGAAACTGTTAAATGTAGCCGTCTCTTCTACTCCAATAGCTTCATGTCTCGCACTTCTCGCCTCTGGAACTCCCTACCCTTTTCTTGTTTCAGTGATAGCTATAATCTCCAGCTATTCAAATGTAATGTCAATCGACATCTCCAGATGCCCTGATCTATCCCCTAACCTTCTCTTCATCCTTTCCTCTATCACTCCTATTTACTCTTGCTCCAACTCTCTGTAACTCCTTGCATGCGAGTGGCTTCCCGCCTTGCTTGGGGCTGAATGCTTTACAAAAAATGTAAAAAAAAATAAAGTCACTAATATTCAAAAAGAAACTTACAGAGGCGCGTCTTTTAAATTAATTTCATGTAACTACACAACATTTCGGTTTTGTTTATCATCATCTGCCTTGATAAAATCGAATGATGAAATGTATCTGCAAGCATTAAGTACTATTTTCCGATTGCCTAATTTGTTCAATTTCGGTTCTTTTTCTCTACAGATATATTCTGAGAATTTTAACATCTATCTATCTATCTATCTATCTATCTATCTATCTATCTATCTATCTATCTGTCTGTATATATATATATATATATATATATATATATATATATATATATATATATATATATATATATATTGGTTGTGATGTTGATTTTTTTTAAAGTATATTATGCTTTATTTTTCCATAATTTTGCTACACTGGTTGCCGATCTCGCAACCTTCATCAGGCAAAGAGTGGATATTTCCACATATTATTGAAAGGAAGGAATTTATCTTATGTTTTTCGGTGTTAAATATTCTTGATATTAGACATTCTCTTTTTGTGTGCTAGTGTCCCAAATGTCTTCCTTAAATTGGCAGTGAAAGAATTCTGCGTAAAGGGCAATAAAACAATTAAGATTGGTCTGAGAAAGGGTGAGAAAGATATCTATATTCTTATCTTTTAATGACCCCTGTGTGTTCTTAGATCTATTTCTATGTTGTTGTTTTTTTTTTGTATTTTTATCAACATGCGTACGCATACGTATATTCCCTCTCCAAACATACATAGTGTCTTATTATTAGGAATCAGTATACGCATATGTACACATATACACACACATGCACACAAACACTTCCTATATTGTGTAGGATTCGCGTGTGTGCCTGTGAGCAGTTTTGTTTGTGTTAATATCTGTATAAATATACCAGTGCGCGCATGTATATGTGCACTCCCTCTCTATACGTACATAATGTTTTATTATAAGGAATTAGGACACACACACACACACACACACACACACACACACACACACACACTTCCTATGTTGTGTAGTGTTTGCGCGCGCGTCTGTGAGCAGTTTATTGTTTTTGCCAATATGTGTATACATATACCTTCTCCACATATACCATATATAAATACACACACACACACACACACACACATATATATATATATATATATATATATATATATATATATATATATATATATATATATATATATATATATATAAAGATATTTTTATGCTTATACATTTTTTTATAGATACAAATATTTAAGTAAATGCTCTGTTTATAATAAACAGTATTAAACAACATTTACCGGCGTGAATGCCCGAGAAATCTTCACAGAAAATATTCGTCCTCCGACAGGATTCGAACCTGTATCCTATACGGAACCGTCATTTCGCTTGACGTGCTTTAACATTCAGGCCGGTAAATGTTGTTTAATACTGTTTATTATAAACAGAGCATTTACTTAAATACTTGTATCTATAAAAATAATGTATAAACATAAAATGTTTTAAATTAATTGGCGGACTTTGTCCATTTCATAATGTGTGACGTCATTTGTTTACATTTGGATGCGCTTTGAGCAGATATGAATGTAGGTGAGAGATTCATGGATGATTGAACTTTAAAGGCAGTAAAATCGACCTTGCTAACCGAACGCTCCTCTGTAGCTAAATAATTATCGGACTTTGTTCATTTCATATTATATATATATATATATATATATATATATATATATATATATATATATATATATATATATAAGGCATTAAAAACAAGAAATTTTATATTATGGACTATGATAGATTTAAAACAAAAACAAACACCAGTCGACCGGTTTCGTCCCCTCTCATCAGAACTGTTAACGGGGAACTAAAATTATGAGGAAAAGAAAAAGAAAAAGTCTGTTATGGATGACATGAATGATTGGACAGGAAGAAATAAATTATTATAAAACATAAACATATAAACATATAAACTATATATATATATATATATATATATATATATATATATATATATATATATATATATACATTTGAACTTTATTTGTAAACAAAGAGATTGTTTGCTCGGACTTGCTGTGCTGCGTTTCTAGCATTTTGGTTGGTATAACATTTATAATAATAGTGAGAATCTCTAGCTGGCTGCCACGAATAGGCAGGAAGATTATTTTGGCCAGCGTGAGAGCCAACAACTGACTGATACGAATGTTAACTAGCAAATCGATAGCTGCATTCGTCACAAGTGGGAAAAATTTAAATCTTCATGGCACTTTACTCCAATTGGCTCATTCCCTTGCTTAAACTTAATGTTGATTCTGATTCTGCAGAACTGGGTTGGGTGTGAAAAAGTATTTGTTGTTAACATTCTTTTTTCATTCGGTTTTTCCAGTTACGAGTCCTTTTTTAAAGCTGATCGTTTTGTGTTCATTTTGTGTCGTTCTTTTTACGTAACAGATTTAATGTTTAGTATAGAGCTTAGAAAAAATTCGCAGTGTGAGACAGACAAGAAATAAGGCATGTAGCAACATCAGCACGGAAAAGGGCACTCCTTTAAAGGCAAGGAAGGGCAAAAATATTTTATGTCAGGTGATAGCGATTGCTGTATGAGTCGTACGATTTTTTAATCAAGCACGGGCAACGCCGGACCATGCTTCTAGTAGATAGATAAGCAGAATGAGATACATAGATAGATAACCAGAATAAGATAGATAAATAGATAGATAGATAGATAATGGTCAGAATGATATAGATAGACAGAGCGACAGAGACAGAGTAATAAATGTATGTCTTCCTAAACTCTAAGTTTTACGTCTCTAAACTTTCTTTTTTAGAGGATTTTATTAAAAGTTACCGCTGTAATTCGTAGGCATGGAAGCTCTTCTTTTATGTTGATCACAACCCTCCATAAATTCCTGTCTTTTGTTGGATTTTTTACTAATTGACTTTTATCTCTTCCCCATTCCTCATTCTACTTGTTCTGTTATCCATTCAATCATTAAATTGAAGTAAAAGAATTATTGCTGCCATATCTGGGCTGGAACTGCCCAATCCTTACTTCTCCACCCCCTTCTGGAGTCTTGGTGATGATGATTAGTTTTCCATTCTACTGCCTCTTTCCCCACAGACGCTAACTTTTAAGCCTATCGCTAATCTAGCACTATTTGCATGATATATATATCGCCCACATATCCCCCGTATTCCATTTGCACGCAGAATGTTTCATTCTGCAAACTTTTTTTTCTACTTTTAGGTAAAAACTCTTGCTTGGATGTTCCTTTGAATACTATAACCTTAACCTTTTCAAGTCAGAATCCAATCGCTATATATCCTCTTTATCCTCAAAACATTCCCTTCCTTCCACCTGCTTTTAGGTTCATATCACACACATTAAACCTCCACCATGAATAGTTTTTGAGCCTGGTACTGGGTGGACATTAATATAAAAAGAATACTGAAAATTCCTTTTAGTTCTCTCACCTTCAGCTTGTTCTGCGATGATTAAATTGTCTAGGCCTCTTTTCTTAACTGTGTGTCTCGGAATTTTCATTTGTCTCTTTCTCATTGTAAGTATAAGCGATCTTTAAATATGTTCTTAAAAGTTTCTCGTTACTCACATTTTCAGTCTATGTTATAGATAGATAACCATAATTAGATAGATATATAGATAGATAGATAATGATAATAAGATAGATAGATAGATAGATAGATAGATAGATAGATAACCATAATGAGATAGATAGATAGATAATCATAATTATATAGATAGATAGCCATAATTAGATATTAGGTTGGTGCAAAAATAATGATGTAATAATGTCGTTTTTTGACGTTAAAAAATACGTCAAAAAACGATATTATTACGTCATTATTTTTGCACCAACCTAATAGATAATGATAATGAGATAAACAGATAGATAATGATAATGAGATAGATAGATAGATAGATAGATAGATAACCATAATGAAATAGATAGATAGATAGATAGATAACCATAATTAGATAGATAGATAGATAGATAGATAGATAGATAGATAACCATAATGAGATAGATAGATAGATAGATAGATAGATAGATAGATAGATAGATAATAAACAGGCTGTAATAGATAGATAGATAGATAGATAGATAGATAGATAGATAGATAGATAGATAACCATAATGAGATAGATAGATAGATAGATAGATAGATAGATAACCATAATGAGATAGATAGATAGATAGATAGATAGATAGATAGATAGATAGATAGATAGATAGATAGATAGATAGATAATGACCAGAATGAGATAGATAGATTCTCAGCAACCATCGGTAGAATGACATATCTGTCGTTTCCAGTCTCTTTTATGGAAGCGATTACCCAGCATTCCCTTCTACATAGATGATTTCATACAACATAGCCATACAACGCTGTTGTTTCTAAAAGAATTTTCCTAGCTCTTAATACTTTGTTTAATTTTCCAAAGACAACATTTCCTTACGTTAAATTTATGATCCTGCATGATTCTAACCCTGCCCGTGGCTTCTTGGTGTGCCGTGTCCCCATCATGACGTAAGTGATCCTGGATTTCCACAACTTCATTTTCTTTGTAACAGTTAATAAACTTTGTCTTTCTGTTATTTCTCCCGAATCCTGTTCTGCCATCTATTTACTCACGGTGACTAAATTTGTTATGCGTTGTTTTTATGTGGCCATCTTGCTCTCTATTTATCCCGTGAGGTTTTCCATGCCTTCTTTCCCGATATGCCTTTGAAACCTCAACTGTCTTTTCATGATGTTAAGTATTAGTTTCTTTTTCCTTTCCATTTTCTCCAATGTTAAGTATTAGTTTCCCTTTTGTTTCCATTTTCTCTAATGTTAAATATTAGTTTCTCTGTTTTTTTTTTCATTTTTTCCAATATTAAGTATTAGTTTCTCTTTTGTTTCCATCTTCTCCAATGTTAAGTATTAATTTATCTTTTGTTCCAATTTTCTCCAATGTTAAATATTAATTTATCTTTTGTTTCAATTTTCTCCAACGTTAAGTATTAATTTCTCTTTTGTTTCCATTTTCATTAATGTTAAGTATTAATTTCCCTTTTTTCCCATTTTCACGAAAGCTAACTATTAATTTTCCTTTTGCTTCCATTTTCTTCAATGTTAAGTATTAATTTCCGTTTTGTTTCCACTTTCTTCAATGTTAAGTAGTAGTTTCTCTTTTGTTTCCATTTTCACCAATGTTAAGTATTAATTTCCCTTTTGTTTCCATTTTCTCTAATGTTAAGTATTAATTTCCCTTTTGTTCCCTTTTTCCTCCAATATTAAGTATCAATTTCACTTTTGTTTGCATTTTATTCAATGCTAAGTATTAATTTCCCTTATGTTCCCCTTTTCACCAATGTTAAGTATTAATTTCCTTTTTGCTCCCTTTTTGTCCAATGCTAAGTATTAATTTCCCTTATGTTCCCCTTTTCACCAATGTTAAGTATTAATTTCCTTTTTGCTCCCTTTTTGTCCAATGTTAAGTATTAGTTTCCCTTTTGTTTCTATCTTCTCCAATTAAGTGGTGGTTCTATTTCCCTCAAAACTTCCTGTTCAGTGGCCTTGCTGCCAGATGTAGTTTATCGTCATACCTATGAAACCCTTTTTTGTAACCTTTTTCTTTTTAATTTACCTTCACTTTCTGTTTTTTTTCCCGAAATTTGATATATATTCTCTTTATCTTTGACTCGTTCCATTATTCCCTTTTTTTTTTCTTTCCTTTCTTTCTTTTTTTTTTAAACCTTCGCTTTTACTTTTTTTACTTCTTTACTTTTTCTTTCTCTTTGACTGTCTTTTTTCTTTCTTTCCTTTTTCACTTTTTAAAAGTTTCCTTTTCTTCTCTTTTTAACTTTATTATTTCTTTCTTTCTTTCTTTCTTTCTTTCTTTCTTTCTTTTATTCTTTCTTTCTTTATTTCTTTCATTCTTTCTGTCTTTCTTTCTCTCTTTTGCTGTTGCCTCTTTTTCTACATCTTTATACCCACGTTTTTTCTTGTTTTCTTACCGTCTAGGTTTTTTTTTTCATTTTTTTCCCTTTACTTTCACTGATTTCAACTTTTTCTTTTTCAAAAAGAAAAGAATAAGTAGCAAAAGAAAAAGAGAAAATAGTAGTAGTAGTAGTAGTAATAGTAGTAGTAGAAACGAAAAGATGATGATGATGATGATGATGATGATGATGATGATGATGATGATGATACTGCTTCTGCTGCTGCTGATGGTGCTGCTGCTGCTGATGATGATGATGATGGTGCTGCTGCTTATAATGTAGAAGAAATTTATGATAACTATGAAGAAATAAAAAGTATGATTAAAAAAATTATGATGATTATAAAGAAGAAAAGTATGACGATAATATAGAAGAGAATTAATAATAATAATAAGAAGAAGAAGAAAAAGAAGAACAAGAAGAAGAACAAGAAGAAGAACAAGAAGAAGAAGACGAAGTATCACTTGAAAAAAAAAGGAACAGGACCAGCAGTAACAGAATAAGAATAATAACAACAACAAACGGTATTATCTTCTTCTTCTTCTTCTCCTTCTTCCTCCTCCTCTTCCTCCTCTTCTTCTTCTTCTGCATCAACATCAGAAGAAGAAGGACAAGGAAAAGAACTTGCCTGATGATCTAAATAGCTGTATTTACTATTGGCGTCAGTTGGCGGTGTTCGAACCAAGCTAAAAAGACACGATTTCGAATGCTGATTTGCACGGAAGGTAGACTCCTCATTCAGGAAATGAATGCGGCACTATCCACTTCACTTTCCCTTCCTTCATGTGAGACACAAAACTAAGATTATACTACTAATACTAATACTAATACTATTACTACTAATAATTTTTACAGGGCTACAAAATTTAATTAAAGCGATAAAAAAAAAATGGAAAACTGCACAAAACATATAGAAAAAAATAATATTGCCGTAAAGCATTTTTTTTTTCTCAATCTTGTTGCATTTTGATATTACCGTTTTACGGTAATGTTATTTTTGTTTCCACTCTTTCTTTCTTTTTCTTTTTATTTTTTGTAGTTATTGTTTAACATTTTTGTAGCGTTAAATAATAATAATATTGATATTAATAATAATATTATTAATAATAATAATAATAATTGGTGTCTCCATGAATTGTGGAGACTGTCCAGACTGTTGCAGTACATAAGTCGTAAGGAAGGAGAGGGATGTTTAAGACAATAATCAAGCATCTGATGCGAACGTGCATTTAATAGATGTGGCGTAAAATGTTAAGACTGTTTACATCAAGATAGCGTTCTGCTTGACAAGCGTACTGAGGAAGGTGCTGGAGATTAGAAGAAACTTATTATTAGATGATAAACAGAAGAAAAACGGTCAGCATGACGGGAAATAAAAGAGAAGCAGAAGAGAACTGAGAAGAAGAAGAAGAAGAAGAAGAAGAAGAAGAAGAAGAAGAAGAAGAAGCCGTCGCTGTCGCCGTAGATGTCGCCGTAGCTGTCGCCGTCGCCGCCTACGATAATTGATAAAGTAAATTTCTACGGGGCTTGGAATTTCTCACGCAACACACAGTACAGGCCAGATGACTAAATCTGGTCATCGTAAATAAAGGGAAGATGGCTTACCAAATAGTGAATGTCACTTTTCCATCAGACCACAGAGCGCAGGAAAAAAAGGTAGGGGAAAAAGCTCAAAGAATATCTGGACTTTGCCAAAGATGTGCACAGATCCGTAGAATAAGAAAGTGACTACATTTTACACATTATATTTGGTGTGCTTGTAACAGGCCTTTCAGCAAATGTTAGATGACTTCAAACAATCTATACTACAGCATTGTGAAAGAGTATTGAGAAGACTTGCTGTCACTTGATTTCAAATCAAAGCCAGTATTGTGCAGTAATTAGAAAACAAAGAAATGAGACAAAGATTTTTTTTTTTTCTTTTTTAATTGTAAAAAGAAAATTAAAAAAAATACTGGAAAATAAAAAATAAAAAATACAAATAAAAAAGTCATTTTTATTTTTATTCATTTTTTTTTTTTTTTTTTTTTTCAAGATGTTTTGTTCTTGGGTTTAAAAGTGTCTTATAATGGGTGACACAACTGTTCGTAAGTGGACTAAAAAGAGTCGTAACAATAGGCTTAAGTGACGAAATGTGTGGAGAAAAGAGAACGGGTAAAAAGAGCGAAGTGGAAAGAAAGACAGACGAATGAATGAAGGTAGATCCTCCGAGTGCATTTATTACACACGCACATGCGGCTTTCTACGACAGATTCAGTACGGGTGTGCGTTCAACGAACGTTATGTTTTGCAAGTTATCGGACTGATGAGACAACTGCGCGCAACAGATGAAAATTTCTAAGTGATGCAGTCAGCCAGCCTCTCCGTTAAGCACACAGACAGACAGACAGACAGACAGGCAAAAGCAGCCACTGATGAAGTGTGTGGTGTGTATATAGACTGTCGGCTCGGCTAGAATGGTTGTCTTGGAATAATCAAACAAGATTATATACAATCTGTGATTTCATTTATTTTTTTTTGTTGAGGATATATATATATATATATGTATGTATAAATAAATATATATATATATATATATATATATATATATGTGTGTGTGTGTGTGTGTGTGTGTGCCTCAGTATATTCAATTCCTTAAACACGCGCACGTACATAGAAAGCTTACATTTGTTCCGTATGCATATTTCTACTTTAATTCCTATAAATAATAACTAAATATATCTCAGTAATTTCAACACGCACAAACACACACAAGCACACGGATACGCATGCAAACACGCACACAAACTTGTATATATGTATATACATATATATGCATATGTATATAAATTAAGTTA
>OZ010593.1:22099671-22107171 GCA_963932145.1 Acanthosepion lycidas
AATTACCCGTTCACCTATTAAAATATCCAGCGACGTTTTCGAAAGACTAAAACGGAGATCCCTGGCCAGTTTATCCATCCCTGTACACTAACGTAGCTATTAACAAATGCTTAAATCTCCTAAGCAAAAGTTTAGTATTGAAAATCAAAAACTAAACGAGAGATGAAAGTAAAAAAAAAAAAACAGTGAAAAATGAGATAAATAAATCGGTGGTGTCACCACTTATCGCATTTTTAAGCTTGTCTTTTTGCAATATTTCTATCAACTGGTTCTTTCCCCAATATTTAACCTAAACAATTATCATCTCCGATATATGGGGAATGCTTTTATTAATATATCTCCGGATAGTAAACAAAATTGAACATACAATCGAATTTACATATAAAACTGAAAACACACGCACAATACACACACACACACACACACACACATATATATATATATATATATCCATACATACACACACACAGACATATATATATATATATATATATATATATATATATATGATTGGGTAAGTGTGTGCGTGCGTGTATATGTGTATGTTTTTGTAAGGAATTAATGGATTTATCCCATAATCAGAGATTACTCTTGATTACTATATCCGTTACATTTAAAGGGTGTGCGTGCTTGAGTAGTCACCTCTGTTTAGAAACAGTGACATCGTCTATCGGCCTGGGTATATCCAGAGTCTTTAATAAAGTGGATGTGCCTTTCGACGGGATTTCTCTTTCCGTAGACGAAAATAAACTATTTAATGGATAGAGAGGCCCGCTTAAAAAAAAAAAAAAAAATGTATCCACTAAATATAATGTATATATCAATAAGAAATAAACACATATGCATAATCAGTGACACATACACACACACACACGCATATCAATATATATATATATATATATATATATATATATATATATATATATATATATATTACACAGTAAAAGAATCTAAACTTACATCATGTGCGTATAAATTTATTTAAACCAGCGCAAAGTACGCTGGTTTTATTCAACCCTGGTCAAGGGTCTCCTGAGTTCTCATTGTGGATCAGTTTTAATATTTGATATTATTAGTACCCACCTGGATTACATACCAACGGATCTATTACCTGTAATATATATATATATATATATATATATATATATATATATATATATATATATATATATATATATATATATATATATATATATATATATATATATATATATATATATATATATATATATATTAGTTAGACCCAGTGACAGGATCCAAAGAGTGTGGGTTCAATACCCGGTTAAGGCAGTGGAGGACTTTCAGAGGGAAATTAACATGAGAAAACTGATAACTGACATCTATTAAACACGGCACGTGGAACTGGAACAGTGTACCCCAGTGAGTGAAATAAAGGGTTAAGTTCGACATTCTAACTACCTGAAGAAGGCCGGGCGTACAACCCTCGAAACCTTCTAATAAATATGGCGACAAAGATGACGACAATAGTTCGAATAATGTAAATAATGTACACATTTATTTATTTTTTCGGCTTATGAAAATAAAAATAGCGAGGAGATCAACGTTATTTTCAGTTGATCACATATCTGAATACGTGCCTCAACTGAAAATAACGGATATACAAATAAGAAATCTTTCTTTCTATCTATCTATCTATCTATCTATCTATATATATATATATATATATATATATATATATATATATATATATATGGATGAGTGGATGGATGGATGTACTGTTTTAAAGTAGTGTATAGTGATTTTAAAGTATCTAATTGAAAAAGTCAAAAAGTTCAAAGGTAAAAGAAGCTTGAAAGTACTACTTTTAAAAGAAGTTTTAAAAGTTGTAGACAATAGTTTTAATGTAAGCATTTCCTTACTTTATTACGTATTCCTCTGCAGTAGTAGTCGATCGCACGCAAATATTAGACATTCTCATAATGAACATTCAAATAAGCCATCACGTCACAAGATATGCGCACTTTCTTTGTTCTCCTCGTATATGCCTTATACTTTCATAACGTGAGTGATCGTGGCTCTCTACATCTTCCTATCCCTTTATAGCTCCTAGAAACGTTAACCTTTTTACTATCGCTCCCACTTTCTACACCACCATCCATTTAGGCAAGTTCGTTAGGTAGTTATATATATATATATATATATATATATATATATATATTCTTTGTATGTGTGTGTATGTGTTTGTGTGTGTGTGTGTTGCGTGTGGGTATAATGTTCAATCAGAAAGGAATGAATTATATATAGAATGATCAATTAGAAAAATATGAATCCATATCTTACACCACTTGTCTTACACACATATATATATGCGTGTGCGTGTGTGTGTATTTATATCCTATATCTGATTGACCATTGTTTATGAATATACACACACACACACACACACACACACACACACACACACACACATATATATATATATATATATATATATATATATATATATGATAAATGATAACACAGACACTGACACACACATATATATATGATAAAATAATATAGTTTTAAGATATGCTATATTTATGGGTTAAATATTCCCTCTCACCATTTCTCTATCAATATATATATATATATATATATATATATATATATATATATATATATATATATATATATATATATTACCCGCAAAACTGGGTAAGGTTTTATGGCAGGGAATCGCAACTTGCCTAAAGGGCATTTGTTCAAAACTGAATACGACAAAAACGGACTGATTTCGGACGTGGCAAGCCAGTTTCTTTTTCCTCGAGGATAAATAGTACTCCTACTTCTACTACACTCACATACCCACACACATAAACACACACATAAACACACACAGACACACACACATTTACGCACCTGCTATACTTAAATTACAAAATCTAAAACTTGCACCTAAACATTTCAGCTATCATTTAAATAAATAAAATCTTTGATGTTTTCTCTTTCTTTTTATCAATATTTTCTCTTCATTGAATGATATACCTGAACAAGATATGTGCCAATTAACTAATTAACTGGTTTAATTACTACAGATACTTTTTTTTTTTACGGGAGTTTCATTGATAAGTCTGTTATTTTGTTGTAATTTTCGGAAAACGTTTTTATGCTGTTTGCTACGATCTGTATAAAGAGACGCATACATAGCTAGGTATTTGTTTAAGTTAAGTACGTTGCGTACCATTCGTGGTTCGAATGCGCGTGATCTTCCTTACTTGCTTTATCTAAGATCTTACTTAGAATCCGGGTACTTAAACTTTTTGACTCAACACTTAAAGCCAAAATGTAATATAGTTTCCCTGTGCAATTGTGGGAAATTTGTCCTGGCTTTTCTGGAGTTAGGGTTAAATATGACAAAATCGATAAAAGCAACAACGACTCGAAAGTTTAGAGCGGACAATTCTATCTTTTAGGGAGAAGAATAAAGGCTCAAACTCCTGCTCGGGATGTAACAAAAGAAGAAAAAATGTTTATTAACATACACAATAAAGGTAACGGGATATACACAAAATACGAGAGAAAGAAAATTCCTTTAACTTAAAGGAAGAAAAAGTGTTCATATAAAAGCTTCATCAAAATATTCCTTTGAATACCTAAAAGTTTTTTTAAGCAAGTAAATTGTTTTTAAGGAGTTAACGCTCACATAGATTTCTTCAGACCTCTTGTGGAGAAGGAAGCAGTCGGAAATTCGGTAGTTTGTAGTTCGTGGGCCTACGACAGGAATTTCTAGGTGCAAGGAAGCAGAACTCAATTAGTTTTTAGTAGAGGGCCCATGTTCTGTCTTTAGAGACCTGCATGTAGCTTTCTTTCTTGAAACAGGTTCCGGAGAAGACTGGCGTTACTGTCGCCGACCTGATGTTATCACAGACGATGTCAAGTACTCACTACCAAAGATGCGCATATTTTTCGTATTTATCGAGGCTAGAAAACTCGGAAATTTCGGAAACTTCTCCCTCCACAATTCCTATACACTTTACCGGCCCTCTAATACGTCAGAAAATATATTCTTATCCCTGATAAGAATCAAAGTTTTAGAAGATAGTTTTTGGAAGTAAGAGTCTGAAAAGTAGTGAGTGTTACCCCTCGAATTTATGACACCATGGTCAGATTCCTTTTTATATTTTCCAGCTCTTTCGTTCGTCAGAAAATATATTCTTATCTCTGATAAAGGTCAAGGCTTTGAAAGCAGGGATGAAAGTTGGGGCAATGATCAGAAAAGAGGCTTGAACGTGAACTTGTAAAACATTGTAGCATTGGATCTCAAATTAAATTCTTATACCGTTTCTATAAATATTTTCGTGGTAAGTGTTTGCCTTTTTGGTATATATTGGGATTAGTTAGAAATTTTATATAGACAACGAGGTAATATGGTTTATGTAGTAAGGATGGTATGTAAGAATGCTTTGTTTTGGTGTTAGGGTTATTGAAGTTATGTTTAGGACAGTGTTTGTGGCTAGTTAAGTTTAAAGTTAAGACAGATGAAGACCGCCTTTTTCCCTCTTCTACATTTTGGCCGTGTGCCACATTTTGTAAATAATTACAAATAAATATCGTTTTCCTATTTGGTACCCAGATTTATGAATTTAAGCGCATTACTAGACTGGCGGCAATGTCGCGTGATTTTACAATTGAAAAAGTTCTATGCTAACAGTTTCCTCACGCACTTTTCGCTTGTGGAACTCTTTTCCTGCTTCTTGCTTTGCAGAACACTTTCATTGTCATCTCCAATCTTCTTACTTTTCGTTTTTGTTCTTTTTCCTTAATAATTTATTTTTCTCATAT
The DNA here is from genome assembly GCA_963932145.1 of Acanthosepion lycidas. Classification (NCBI taxonomy): domain Eukaryota; kingdom Metazoa; phylum Mollusca; class Cephalopoda; order Sepiida; family Sepiidae; genus Acanthosepion; species Acanthosepion lycidas. Next base: position 22,104,457 of record OZ010593.1, read on the forward strand.
TATTTCACACTCAGTAACTTATTGTGTCTTAGATGTCTTAATACCTAACGTACTGTCGAAAGGATTAACTAAAAGATATAATGAAAAATAATGCCGATTTTAATCCTAAGAAAGCAAGCATTAAAACGTGTCCTTTTTAGACAATATTTTCCTTTACATTTTTATGTTAGAGTTAGCGAAATATGCCGCCATTTGCTTTCCCTTCCTTTGTCTTCTCCTACGTTCTCTGTCGCCTAACACTTGTTACATTTGCATACGTATTTCATACAAGAAATATACCGACTATTATTGGAGAGAGGCGTGTCCTAGTGGTGGGGTAATACCACCAGCGCAGTTCTAATTAATCATTTTCTGATTAGTGAGTTCGATCTCCATTGTTGAGCCAATGCTTGTGGACATGTATCAACCTTGCTTCTTTTTCTTCTTCTCACATATTCACAACAATTTCTTGCAGCTGTTGTTGTTGTTACTAGAGTATCAAACCACTTACAATCGCCAGAACCTTCCTCTATATTATAGTTGACAATGATATTATTCATTTGAAAGTCATTCAGTTTACTCAGGGTAACACATTGAAAGCATGATAATTTTCTTATATACAATTAAAATTATTTTCATACTTTTTATGATTTCCTTGGCTTTTGTAACAAGTAAATGATCCTTATTTTTGTGCTTGTCCTTGTTCTTCTTCTTCTTATTATTTTATCATTATTCTTTTTATTATTATTATTATTATTATTATTATTATTATCATTATCACTTACAGAGTCGTTACACCAGCATTATTATTATTATTATTATTACACCAGCATTTTTATTATTATTATTATTATTATTATTATTATTATTATTATTATTTCAATTAATAATATGGTCATACTATCTACCAAGTCTGCGGGAAGACCTAAGGGATGTAGTTGTGTGTTGCTATGGCTGCACTTCAGGAATTGTTTTTCTAACCCCCGTAACATCACCAGCGTTATATAGATATGTTCTTCTTAGTGTGTGGGGTTGTACTTATCAAGACAATTTTTTGTATTTCTCTTAATCTGGATTAACAGGGATTTTTTTCAATGTATTGCTGTGTTCCTTTTTTTATCATTCCAAGCGCACCATTTGCTACTATTCTTGTTTTCAATTTCCACAATTTTTCTATTTCGATTTTCAGGTTTTCATGCTTCGATAGTTTTTCAAATTCCTTGGTTACTGTGTTACAGTTCACTGGGCAATACATATCAATTATTATTATTAGTAGTATTAGTAGTAGTAATAGTAGTAGTAGTAGAAGTAGTAGTAGTAGTAGTATATTTCGATTCCTGCTATGGTCACACTATCTACCAAGTCAGTAGGAAGATCTAAGGCAGGTAGGGATGTGTTGTTATGGCTACATTTGTTTTCCTAACTCCCATAACATCACTATCGTCACATTGACAAAGTTCTTGTTAGTGTGTGGGGCTGTACTTAAGATAATATTTTTTATTTCTCTGAAGCTGGGATTTTCAGGGATGTTTTCAATGTGTTGTTGTGTTCCTTTTTTTATCATTCCAAGCGCACCTACTATGATTTGTATTACTCTTGTCATTATTATTATTATTATTATTATTATTATTATTGTTACCTTAACTTTTTCAAAATCTTCTATTTTGTGTCATTTCGACAATTTATTTTTGTTTGTGTTTTTGTTTGTGCGCATGTATGCTATTTCTTTTTCGAATGCTTATTAACTGAAATATGTATATATCTACACACACACGCACACACACACACACGCACACACACACGCACACACAGAGACACACACACACACACACACACACACATATATATATATATATATATATATAAAATGCAAAAGAACGAAACGAATATAAATTCAAACGTTCATAACATTAATTTAAAAAAGGGCTAAATATCAAGAATAGAGCAACAAATATTTATTATAAACTGTTACATTGGAACATGCAAGTTACTACTACAAAAATGCATGTTTCGACGTCTGAAAACGTCTCATCAGGCGGCTAACAATGCTATATATATATATATATATATATATATATATATATATATATATATATATATATAGAGAGAGAGAGAGAGAGAGAGAGAGAGATAGATAGCGTCCAATAAAGTGAATCCCTGACACTTGCACTACTTAACGCTTTGTTGTCTTGAACTACTTAACACGTTGTTGTTATGAACTACATAACACTGCTGTCATTAGCCACTGTCACTGAACTGACACAATCCCAACCATTGACAACAGAATTTGGTGATCATCAATTTTCGGCGTAAAAATAGCCTCATCATAATAAACCAATCAGATTGTATTTTAAACAGATAGCAAACAGGAAGCCACTAGCACGCAAGGGGTTACAGAGAGTTGGAGCGAGAGCAAATAGGAGTGATAGAGGAAAGGATGAAGAGAAAGATAGGGGATAGATCAAGGCATTTGGAGACGTCGATTGACATGACACTTGAATAGTTGGAGATTATAGCTATCAGGGAAACAGGACGAGGGGAGGGAGTTCCACAGGCGAGAGGTGCGAGACATGAAGCTATTGGAGTAGAAGAGACAGCTACATTTAACAGTTTCGACAGTGAAATGGTGAGAGCGAGATGCCAGCCTAGAAGAACACTTAAATTCATGAAGTCTGGGAACCAGCGAAAGCAGCTCATCGGAGCAGTTACCGTGAAAGTATTTGTAAAAAGACAGAG
>OZ010593.1:22112171-22159671 GCA_963932145.1 Acanthosepion lycidas
TATAAATATATCGAGAGAGTCGGAGAGGGATAGTGGGAGATATAATGAAGATAATATTTAATCATGAAATAAACTGTCGCCTCTAAGTGTTGACTCCAGTGTCCACTTTTATATTTACATACGCTCTATCCCTGATATTGAGCACCTTTACCCATAAATGTAGCAAACCTTAAAACTATATTTTTTATCATATATATATATATATATATATATATATATATATATATATACACGCACAGACATATGTATGTGTATATGCGTGCAAAGTATATAGAGATACGCAATAATACTGAATGTTTTCGTTCATTCAACGGTTGTTGGTTTGTGAAGAAATTTGAATTAAATTAATTACCTTATTTAAATTAACTTGAATCTCAAGAAAATATAATATATATATATATATATATATATATATATATATATATATATATATATATATATATATATATATATGGTTTGCTCTCTCGAAATTTTTTAGATAATGTTACTCAAAGAATAAAGGCCAACTACATCCAGTTTATAAGTTAAAAGACCATTTACTAAATTACAAAAAAAAAAAAAAGACCCAAATCCAGATTATTGCGAACGAAAGAATATTTAACGTAAAGAAAAAAAAGGGTTTTCGTCATTGTCTGAAAGTTGTAGTAATAGCAGGTTTCGGTATAAAACCTGAAAGTAGTATTAGTATTAGAGTGTCAGGCAAAAACTGAAAGTAGTAGTAGCAGTAGTAGTAGTAGTAGTAGTAGTAGTAGTAGTATAAGTAGTAGAAGAGTGTCGGGCAAAAACTGAAAGTAATCGTAGTACTAGTAGTAGCAGAGTGGGGGAGGGGTAGAAACAGAAAATAGTAGTAATACCAGAGTTTCCAGTAAAACTGAAAGAGGTAGTAGTACTAGTAGTAGTGTGTCGGGCAAAAGATGAAAATAGTAGTAGTAGTAGTAGTAGTAGTAGTTGTAGTAGCAGCAGCAGAGTGTAGGGCAAAAACTGAAAGTAATAGTAGTTGTAGTAGAGCGTCAGGCAAAAACTGAAAGTAATTGTAGTAGTAGTAGCAGAGTGTCAGGCAAAAACTGAAAGTAGTAGTAGTAGTAGTACTAACACAGTGTTGGGCACAAATTGAATGAAGTAGTACTTAATAGTAGAGTGTCGGGCAAAAATGAAAGTAATAGTAGTAGTAGCAGAGCGTTGGGCAAACACTGAAGTAGTAGTAGTATCAGAATATCAGGCAAAGCTGAAAGATGTAATAGTAATAGCAGTAGAGTGTCGGTCAAAAACTGTTAGTAGTAGTAGTAGTAGTAGTAGTAATAGTAGCGGGTTAATGGACAAAGCTGAAAGAAGTAATAATACTAGTAGTAAAATGTCGGTCAAAACTGAATGTAGTATTAGTAGTAGTAGTAGTATTAGCAGTAGTAGTAGTAGTAGAAGTAGCGGAGTAATGAGCAAAAACTGAAAGTTATAACAACACCAACAACACCAACAACACCTGGATTTCATAAAAAAATCTTAGGTTGGTGCAAAAATAATTACGTAATAATGTCGTTTTTTGACGTATTTTTTAAGGTCAAAAAACGACATTATTACGTCATTATTTTTGCACCAACCTAATAAAAACTATAAAAATTGTACTTCTACAGCTATCACAATGGGAACAATTGCGTTAGTATGGACAAAGTTACTGGAACTTTGACACATAGTTTCATTTCGTCTGCACAGCTAGACGCAAGAAAAAAAAATCAACCGCGAATTATACATTAATTCCCGATACAGACATTCTTTAACACTTTAACTTATTTCTCTAGTGTATAATTACACTATAAAGCCCTCTATTCCTGACCACTGGTAAACTCATTCTATGTGACTTTCTATTCACTTCCCTTATAAAAGATTTTATAATGCTTTGATATAATGCATAAAAATACGTATCCTGTCGGTAAATGCCCCACTTTGTCTCCATTGCTAATCTCCTTCTATGTAATTTTCAATATATTTCTCTTGATAACAAATTAATAATTTATTGATATAATGCATATAAAATCTATATCTTTCTAGTAATAACAGATTGAGCAAGAAACAAGTGATAATCTCTTTGCATGTGATTTTCAATACATTTCTCTTGTCAACAAATTAATAATCTCTATCTATAATACACAGGATGTGTGTGTGTGTGTGTAAGGAATGCACGGCCGCAATTTTCGACGGATTTGCACCAAAATTTACATGCACATGCTCCAAGTTGACGGTAAGGCCAAGACCGACTTTGCATTTTCCAACTCCCATCGATAGTGGAAATAATCGATTTTTTCATGCTTCTACGGCAGTTTTCATGTAGTTTGCGGCCATTTTCTACTGGCCAGACTGAGAGCCAATGGCTGGCTGACACGAATTGGCCAGCGTGAGAGCTAACAGCTGACTGACATGAATTTTAACTAGCATCCTAGCATGCAAAAAAAATCGATAGCTGCATTCGTCACAAGTGGGAAAAATTTAAATCTGCATGGCACTTTACTCCAATTGGCTCAATCGCTTGCTTCAACTCAACGTTGATTCTGATTCCGCAGAACTGGGTTGGGTGTGAAAAAGTATTTGTTGTTAACATTCTTTTTTCATTCGGTTTTTCCAGTTACGAGTCCTTTTTTAAAGCTGATCGTTTTGTGTTCATTTTGTTTAGTTCTTTTTTCGTAACAGATTAAATGTTTAGTATAGTGCTTCGAAAAAATTCACAGTGTGAGATAGGCAAGAAGTAAGGCATGTAGCAACATCAGCACGGCTAAGGGCACTCCTTTAAAGGCAAGGAAGGGCAAAAATATTTTAAGTCAAGTGATAGCGATTACTGTATGAGTCGTACGATTTTTGAATCAAGCAGGGGCAACGCCGGGCCATGCTGCTAGTTTATTGATATAATGCATATAAAATCTATATCCTTCTAGTAATTACTGATTGAGCTAGAAACAAGTGATAATCTCTTTGCATGTCATTTTAAATACATTTTTCGTGTTAGAAAATTAATGATATATTGGTATAATAATAGGTTTTCAAAAATTTAATAAAAGCTAAGAGAAAGAAACGCATTTAGCACATTACTTGATAGGAAAAGGTCCAAAGTTATTAAAATAAATTGTGTGGCAAGAAGTCGAAAACCATTTTTGGTGGTGCTCATGTTAAGTGCATACAAGTTGAAAAATCGTAAAATAATAAAGTTTGAACCTTTTCCAATCTAATAATCTGTTAAATCTGTTTTTGTCTCTTAGCATTTGTTTTTATCAAGTTTTCAGAATCTGATCTTTCTTTTTTAATAAACCTATTATATAATTTAATAAACAATAAGCGATATTTCGTGCCTGATGAATTGGGTAACCAACGAAACTCAAGTCACACATCAAACATAGGTATAAATGTATTTATTAATATATATTTCTTAGCTCTGTCTGACCCCTTCGAGCACTATTATGTCGCCACCTCTTGGCTAAATTTGGTAATTATTTATTTGCTTACCAGCGTATGCACACCAGCACAGGCGTATAGGGTCGCTAACATCTAGTTATTTCATTTACTCCCCGTAATCCCATCTGTCCTAGTGGCATCATTGCATTCTATAGGGTGAAATGATTTTAAAAATGATGCATTGGTATAATATTTTTAAAAAAAGCCTTCCCCCTCCAAGGAAGGCGAAAATACCAATAGTACGCGGGGTGGGGGGTACAGAGAGTGGAAGTGAGAGAACAAACAAAGTATAGAGAGGAGTTAGGAAAGGACAAGATGGACGACACTCAAGAAGACAGAAGATGGCCATTGACGATGCATTTAAATTTTTGAAAATTTTTTGATGGTTGTATTTATCCAGAAAGCAAGTAAACGGAAGGGAGTTCCACAGGCGGAAGGTGCCAGAAAAGCAACTATTTCGACCGGTGGGGCCTAGATGCCAGTCGAGGCACGAAGGAAAAAAGAACTCGTCAGAGCAGTTGCCATGAAAATATTTGTCGAAAAAAACATGGAAATCATGTCACGTCTATGAGAAAGTGACTGAAGTCGAGATGCCTAGCCAGGATCGATTACATTACAGATCCTTCTTTGGATTTTGTCAAGAATCTCGAGATGAATATCAGGAGAACTAAAACAGATGTGGCAACAGTATTCAGTGCACGGACGAATGATAGTTTTGTAAATATGCAAGATGGACTCTGACGAGAGAAATTTCGTAGCACGTAACAGTAACAGTAACCCAACTTTCTTTTCAGTAGATTATTGATTCGATATATTCGCTCGACTTCAAGTCAGTTGAAAAACTGAGTTCAAGAAGGCGCAGTGTGTTGCTATATCAAATCCATATTTTGCCAGTAATAATTACCTCAACTGTTGACAGTTGATAATCTATTTGAATTTTCAACGAATTTCTTTTGTCAAAGAATTAATAATGCAAAGACATAATACATATAAAATCCGTATTATTCTGATAATAATAAATGTCACAATTCCTGACCAATGATATTTTTTTTCACAAGAGAAACGTATTGAAAATTATATAGATGGAGATTATCAGTGGTCAGGAATTGATACTGTTATCACTCGCAAAATATGGATTTTATATGTAGTGTGCCATGCATTACTAAGTCTTTTACAAGAAGATATTATGTTAAACATTAACAATACAAAGACATAGTACATATAAAATCCATATTCTCTTGCTAATAATGATTCAATTTTTGACCACTGCTAATTCTTTCACAACAGAAATATTATTAGCAAAATATGGATTTTAGATGTAATGTGTCGATGCATTATCAGTTCTTTTCCAAAAGAAATTCATTCAAAATTTTCTATGGTCAAATTCAGACTACGCTATATGAACTAACTGAATAAAAAACAGATATCTACTTAAAGTGAACTATTTTCTGATTCAGCAGACTTTAACTTTCTGCCCTTAGCATCTGGTAAGATTATTTATTACCCCTTCCTCAAAAATTCCTTACACAAATGTTTGTTTCTCATTCTGACCCGAAGACGCCTGCCATAAAGAGGCGAAATGCGTTGTTTGAACAAGCTTTGCCACTTTGTCTTTATCGTCATATATATCTTGGCGGGACGACCACTACGTTAACAAGACGTCTTACACTTCATTTGTCGTATACAAGTTCTATTGCACAACATTTAAAAACACATTCTTGTCCACCTTCACAATACAGGAAATACTTGTTAATAATATCAATATACAACACCACGAAAATAATAAAGAAAAACTTCAAAATTCTCGTGGCCCTCTATATAAAAAACAACAAACTAACATTCAACAAAATTTATTACGAATATAGCAACAACATATTAAAGTGCATAAAACATCTAATGCCATTTTACATTTCTACCAATTTCCGGTCTATTCCCTTATACTGAAACGCTTGTTTTAAAAAAAAATCCATGACTACAAAGGATAAATTTAATATCTATATTAATATTTTAAATTAGCTATAACAAAGCGTGTGTTTTAAAAAATCTAAATCACAACGGATTGCAGATTTTATCGCAGTTACAAAAAGTTTGTCTTTGTAATTTACCCCTGAAGATGATTTTAGAAAAGGTCGAAAGTACTTGGGTTAAAAAAATACTACAGCGCCTTCCTTGATGAATTTCGTCTTAATATCAAGAAACTGATTAGACAACTGGAAAGGAACAGTATAAAAATAGTTTGACACAATATGCCTATATTATTCAATGAAACATGTCTGAATGAAGATCTGCTGCCGAAATATACATATTGTCATATATGCATACTTTCGTTCTATTTGTTGCCAGTTGTTTATATGTGGTGAAAATTTATAAAGAAATATTGTCAGCAAATACTGGATACTACTTGTTTTGCATCTGAATGATAGTGGAAGAATAAGTTTCTGATTACTTGAACCATAACCCCAGTCGCGATTTTATGTCTTTCACGAAGACTTCGATTCACCAGACTGGTTATTGATGGCTTCACTGAAGTGCTGAACATTTGTCTACATCAGACTCCATTCAGAGATAAGTGAGAGTAGGTGAACTACAGAAGCATTTAGGGTTGTTTTCATTGAATTTCAAAATGAAATATGATAGAATGGCTCTAAACACATACGAAAAAATAAGGAATATGCTACCTGATCAGAGGCACAGGATTCTTTCTTGAAGCGAACTTACAATCTGATTCGGTTGCTATATTAACGGCCATTAGTTTTTCTGGTGCTATTTTCTTACAGGTTACCGGCTTAACAAATTATGAAATATGGGTCGCTTGAAAATATAAAATATACAACGAAAAAATTCATTTTTTTCCCATCGAAGCATGCAATTTGAACGACTCTAGTCAGAGTTATAAAAGGAAAAGGTACAATGGATGGACTTAAAAGTTGCGTTATCAAGATCAACAAAACGAAGAAAGTGTTCGGTTGTCATGAACAAATATTGATAAATCTTAAAATTTAATGTAGATGTAGAATGGATCGACCGAAACGTTATGGCTGTATCATATTGAAACATTAGTTCCCTTACGATCACCAAAACAAAAATGTTCAGTATTCTGAACAAATCTTGAAATGTTAGAATGGATGGACTGAAAACTTGTCATAACAGCACCAATAAAACAAAAGATTGAGAATTGTCTGAAAAATATCTTGGAATATTAAGATCTCTTCTTAAAGTTAGAGAAGGTAGAATGGATGGGTGAAGATCTTCCGGATGACAACATTAACAGCACAACGAAAGGGTTGAACCGTCTGAAAAAATCTTGGAATATGAATGTTTTTTTTTTGTTTTTTGTTTTTTAAATTATAGAAGGTAGGTGTAGACTGAATGGACTGAAAACTTATAACAGCACCAATAACACAAAGGATTCTTTTATATGAACAAACGATGAAATTCTAATGAATTTTCTCAGTTATAGAAACTAGATGTAAAGTGTACGAGCCAAGAACGTTGAGTATCATTAGATCGATGTGATCCAATTACCAAACAAAGTTTAGAATGTTAATGACACTTCTCTAAGTTATAGACAATACAGTTTCATCATTTTTAACCTATCCTCTGTAATTGACCCTTTTATGATTCTCAGCATCATTTATCTACAGTTATGACTTGAGATAAATTCAATAAGTGTCTCTCACAGGCACTTCGTTAAGACTGTTAGTACGAAAGCTGAACTCCAAAGTTATTTCAGATAATGTCTTTGATTAAGAAAAAACGGCTTTATCACAAACATTGTAACACACAAGCCACCATCAGCAGTTAATCTTCCACTAAAATGTCTTTGAATCAAAGGAACGAACCAATTTTAATGGTTCTTTTTTTTTCACATGGGAATTTAATCATTTAATCGAACTGTTTTCATTTCTTATGATGACGCTTCTTATTCCTAGAAATAAGAAATCATGTCGGATTAAAAAAAAATCCATTCAAAACGTCTCTACTTTACGTATCGGGTACGAAAATAAAGCTAGCAGATATAGACCTCGAAATGACCCAACGAAATATAAGCATTTCTTAAGCAGGTAATTGGATTTTGATTGAGTAATTGATTCGTTTTTAACGGCTTATCAACCCTGTGTAGGTTATTTAAAGCCAGAGAATATTTTTTAGATTGTAAGTATTTTTTTTAGATAATAAGGATTTAGTGATACAAGTCTTACTAATTAGCCCATAGCTGGGGGAGAAGAGGTGGATTCATGCCTTTTTCTCAAAGGTATTTTGCGTAAATAAATATAACGAACGCAACGTTTCTTAAGTGAACAGCCAAATTCTCTTCGAGTTCTCCGATTAACAATTCCAAGCCAATATTTCATTATAACAGCTGCACATCCAAGCTTACAACAACTGGTATGCCCAACCAGTCACCCATCTAGGTAATGTCCAAGCTCGATGTTGCTTAATTTTGGTGATCGTACGGTAACCGGTGTTTCAACGTGATATGGCCATAAGTCCTTCATACCACCCGCACATCTAATCTTACAGCACTTGGTCACCCAACCAGCTGCTGACCAGGCTCGATGTTGCTTAACTTTGGCGATTGTACAGGAATATTGTAGGATATATTTCGGTTAAAGGATTTATTTCCTTGATGGAGAAAAAAGGAGTATAGTTTCGATTCTTGTTGGGAGGTATATTTTTCGTGAGTAACGACATCGATTTCTAGGCCGGTTGAAATTAGAATGCCTATTTCCAACATATGCGAACTTTAAATGAATTACTGGCGCAAGATAATCATCTTAATGACATTTCTATCTTATTTGAGCCCTGATGACTACGTACTGATGGAAGATTGTATTAAAAAATGAACGGGGGTGGTAGCACTTGTTAGGGTCCCTACTATGGGCAAATAGTTAACACCAAAAGTGCGATCAAAACACTATGAAAGTACAACATTTTTATAGTAAAAGTACCTGCAATATATTTTCATAGTAAAAGTATAGTATAAGTATTTTCATAGTAAAAGTATAGTCGATCCGGTTAATCTAAAAGGCACGGAATAAAATCTTTATTTATTCTAAAGGCGGAGACAGTTCTCGCTTCACTGACTATATAAATGGATATCACATCTAATTGTTTTCTAAAGGTGGCCGGAGGTCCCAACGGTAGAGATGTCTTAATAAGAAGAAAAAAGATGAGGGCATCAATCCAACTGAACATAATGAAATATCAAACTAATGACGAGTCACCACAGTTACTTAGTTTAGTTTGGTATAACTTATAATGATACATGCGTGGTGATGCAAATGGTAGCTGCTCGAAATGACAGTATATTTGGATCAGACCTTACGAAGAACACCAACTGAAAATAAAACCGATAATAAGAAAACTCGTTGTTTGAAAATAATCAACATAGCCTACCTATTGAAAATATTCAAATCAAGCATTGAAAAACATTTGTACCAGTTTGGTTATATAAGCCGCTTTTATGGATGGCTTTGTTGTTCAATTTGCTACTTAAGCATAAAGAAAAATTTTTGTCTCTGAAAAAAAAAAAAAAAACTGTGACAAGTGATGAAAAGTGTGTAACTTACAACAGTGTCAAACATAAGAATATCGTGGAGTAAGCTAAATAAACCATTACGAACCGCCAATCTCCATTTAAGTAAAGGTTACGCGGGATATATGACCATACTGGAATTACAATTCTGCGGAAAACCAAACAGTTGTTGTCATTGGCGCGGTGAGAGGAATTGACGAGTGGATTTCAAATCAGGGGCTAGTCTAATGCTCTTGAAAAATGCATCAATCTATCTCTTCTGTCCACATCTCACCAGCTATACGTTAAACATCAAGGTAGACTGGGCTGACAGCCAGTCTAGGAAAAGGAAATCTTAATTAAATATCACCGATAAACCAAAGGGAAACTATTCAACTATTGTTTGAAAATAATCAACATAGCCTACTTATTGAAAATATTCAAATCAAGCATTGAAAAAGTATTTGTACCAGTTTGGTTAAATTTTTAAATTGATGTAGACCTCAGGCTATAGCAGCACTGTTTTGTTCTTACGGGAAGGAGTTGCCAGGCCAAACCAGTTTTCAATTCAGAGTTGTTCTTCTCCTACAGTCGTTGCCAAGCAATAATAAAGGGTCTAATCTGTCATGCTGTCTGTCTTGTATCAGTACGTAGTCATCACGGGTCAAATAAGATAGAAATGTCATATGTTGGAAATAAGCATTCTAATTTCAACCGGCCTAGAAATCGATGTGTGTGTTTTATGCCATGCCTCTTGAGGGTGTATGCCTCTTGAGGACTTATAGGTTGTTAAGGTCAGATGTTAGGCAAAATAGGGATGTGGATTTTGATTGGCTGAGTCGAAGGTCATGATGGTAGAGTTAGAAAGTGTTTCCAAGGAGTTAAATTTTACACGTCATACACAGCAGACGTAGTTATTTCGTGTCTCAGCGAACTTAATCCCCACTGGGGGCGATAAAACGATCCCACTGACTAGTTAAAAATGTATACATCGACATAGAATATATAAGTTTTCAAATTCCCTTTGTTGATGTCTCTTTCATCTCCGGACTCCCAAGAACTAGCGATCACACGACCGGAAGAAGACAGTCGAGAGAAAGAAAGAAAGCGAGGAAGACAACTTTATTATGATCGCCTCAAGCCTAGCCTCCCCAGAAAAGAGGGAGTATACAACAATAGCGGATCAGATAAAACTTTTCAGTCAGGGTCTTACAGGCTCAGGATCTTTGCACTGCCACGCAGACTGCCTAGCGTTATCCTGCTGTCTTCATTTACCAAATGTGAGCATTTTTTATGCCATGTCTCTTGAGAACGTATGCCTCTTGAGGACGTGCGCCATCTTGTCTCTCCACAAATCATTTTACTTTATTATCTGTAAATTATTATGGCCTCTTAGGAATGGGAGTTGAATAGTTTCCCTTTGGTTTATCGGTGATATTTAATTAAGATTTCCTTCTCCTAGACTGGCTGTCAGCCAAGTCTACCTTGATGTTTAACGCATAGCTGGTGAGATGTGGACAGAAGAGATAGATTGATGCATTTTTCAAGAGCATTAGACTAGCCCCTGATTTGAAATCCACTCGTCAATTCCTCTCACCACGCCAATAATGACAACAACTGTTTGATTTTCCGCAGAATTGTAATTCCAGTATCGTCATATGTCCTGCGTAACCTTTATTTAAATGGAGATTGGCGGTTCGTAATGGTTCATTTAGCTTACTCCACGATATTCTTATGTTTGACATTGTTGTAAGTTAGACACTTTTCATCACTTGTCACAGTTTGTTTGTTTTTTTGTTTTTGTTTTTCAGAGACAAAAAATTTTCTTTATGCTTAAGTAGAAAATTGAACAAAAAAGCCATACATAAAAGCGGCTTATATAACCAAACTGGTACAAATACTTTTTCAATGCTTGATTTGAATATTTTTAATAGGTAGGCTATGTTGATTATTTTCAAACAACGGGTTTTTTATCGGTTGAATTTTCAGCTGGTGTTCAGTGCTGCTTCATTCAACTAGAAATCTCTCGCAGAAAATAAAGCAAACCATTTTTTATATGCTTGGTTTTTCACTGTACATTTTTCAGTAACATACAGCTATATTCCGTGATAATAGAAATATATACTTGACAAACACAGTGGATATATAAATAAAGGTTTATTGTAAAAACCAGTACAATAAGAAATAAGGTACAGTTATGCGCACGGTCGTCGCAACTCAATCCAGTAGTGAGTGCTACTATTGGAAGGTCGGTAGTTTGCGCGTAAGTCTGCGTCTTACTCAACAGATCTCAGCTCGACGGTATTTAGCAACTGCCCCACGCAGTCACATGTGGAACAAGGTCTATTTAATGTGGGCTCAGCAAAAAAAAAAAAAAAACCCCGCATAAACGGGATCCGGTCCGTCTACCTCCCCGGACGAGATTCTGCCCTTCGACATAGCCTCGTCCGGGTTCCTCTCTGCCCGAAGGCAGAGAGTTCGACCAGTACAGCTGGGAAAGATCCCAGCTCGACGCTATGTAGCAACTGCCCTACGCAGTCACATGTGGCACAAGGCCGAACTTAATGTGGGGTTCCTGAGCCCGTAGGCTCGGCCAAAAAATCCCCGTAGACCCGGCATAAACGGGATCGGGTCTGTGTACCTACCCCGACGAAACTCATCCTTCGACATAGCCTCGTCCGGGTTCCTCTCTGCCTGAAGGCAGAGAGTTCGACTAGCGCAGCTGCGAAAGATCCCAGCTCAACTCTCGTAGTCCGTTGCCTTACGGATACTTACAGGTAGTTACTACCTATAGTGTAGTCACTCATGGGGGTGAAAGGTTTCAATTACAAATTGTATCATCAGTTTGAATCGCATTTTTACCTTTCTTAAAATAGAAAATGTGTAATTTGCTTATTTCTCTTCCATTATTATTGTTAAAATCATTTTTTAAAAAATGCACACCGTTGTGATAGTTATCCCGATGCAGTCAAAAGTTATCTTTTTTAATTAAATTATCAATACTGTCTGATGATATAAACGGTATAAACGTCTTGGTTAACTCAAGTGATTATTGATTTTCAATAAAAATCTTTAGTGAAAGGTTAATGCTCAGATTATTATTTGAGCGGATTTTGTCTCCAGATTCAGTCTGCGTCTGTGGCCACCCGTATGCTTTTATCGCCCCTGCTCCTGCGTCTTAATGCGATTAGGCTCCATTGTGAAGAAGAGAGGCACAGCCTCACCACACTGTAGTGCTGCTGTGGCTTATGCAGCAAGTAGGGTTTTGTTGGTGCTACTATAGCGTGAGGCCTACCTCGTGCCCTTCCCCTCACGTGGCCATCGGGTCAGGTGAGGTCCAACATTGATATTTATAACTGTCTCACTTTCTAAACAAGTAAAACGGGAGGTAGACCTCACGTTAAATTGAGGTAGACCTCACACTATAGTAGCACCGTTTTGTTCTTACGGGAAGGAGTTGCCAGGCCAAAACAGTTTTCAATTTAGAGTTGTCCTTCTCCTACAGTTGTTGCCAACCAATACTAAAGGGTCCAATCTGTCATGCTATTTAACCCATAGCCGTTGCCATACGAACGTATGCATCAGTTGTAGATAATAACCATTTACTTCCTTGGATTTAATTTAGGAGGGAAAACACCAGCAGTTTAAACCCCAGAAAGTTGTTCGCTAGTCTAAACAAGGGTGATTCATTTTTGTTGGCTGTTGAAGCACACTGATTATCTTTTCGTACGTACCCAGTTAAAATTAAGCGCTATTAGTTAACGGCACATTACATAACGAAGTTATTTCGACAATCTAATAAATAGATGCTTTTAAATATTTTCTGAAATGTTTCTTCTGTATTTTCAGTGGGCCAAGTACTAATGCGATTGAAAGTGAAGCGTCGGGGACTGCGGAGAACTTTACTACGAGGACGTCTACAGTCTACTACCGGTTCTACAAGTTCTGAAGGTAAGACAAACACTGCTACTATTACTACCACTGATATTGTAAACTAAAGCCTCTACCATCAGATTTAGCTGAACGACTGTGACGACTGCAGTTTTTGAATACAGGAATTGTACTACTGTAGCTACTACTACCAATACTGCAGTTTTCTCCAGGATTGCTTCAGTTAACAAATTTATAGGTTGCATCGTTCTGACTATTCGCGCCAAAAGTAGCATACGATTCGCGGGCTTTTTATGTTAGCCTCTAAAACAAGCAGATTCATTTTGGTCTAAATTCGCTGTCACCTTCATTGTTTTTTTCTCTCTCTCTCTCAGGCATTATGTTGCATCACTTTATGAAGTTTTACTCGGTTTTCATGCCTAATTTCTTTTCTCGTTTATCTTTATTATTATTATTATTATTATTATTATTATTATTATTATATCTTGAATTCATTTTTAACCTATTCAGTGCATTGCTGATGTCTTCTCTCTCTCTCCGTTCATTTTTTACAATTCCTATATTTTTGTCGCTCTTCGACTCTTTATTTCTTTTAGTTTGGTATTTCTTTCTTTATTTGTTTGCCCCCTCCTTTCTTTCTTTCTTTCTTTCTTTCTTTTCTTACTCTAATACTATTCGTTTTCCTTCTTTTCGTTATTAATAATTATTTACCCTGTCTTCTTTTTTCTTTTCTTCTTGCTGTTACATTCCTTCTTTTTCTTTCTTTTTTTCAGTTTCTTTTTTTCGTTTTTTTTTTCTACTGCTTCTTTCCTTCTTTTATTTTTAGTTTTTTTTTTCTTTTACTCTGATAGATTTTTTTTATAATTCTCCATGTTATTTCGTATTTATTCCTTCATCTTTCATTCTCTTTGCTGTCGCATACATTTTTCTTTCTTCGCTTTCTTTTTTCTTCTTTTTTCTTTTCTACTCTTTCTATTCTCTCTTTTTTACTCTTCCTTTCTTTCTTTCTTTCTTTCTTTCTATTCAGCTGTTGCGTTCAGCTTATTTTTTTCTGTTTCATCTTTTCTTTTTGTTTTTTTATTTCCTATAGTTTCTTCATATCTCAGTTATTTTTTTCCCAAATCCTCAAACCAAAATCTTCTGCGTTTATTTTGAGTTGTTAATTTTTTTTATTTGTTTTTATTTTTATTTATTTTTTTATATTTTTCGGTGGGTGGGGGTCCTCTCTATCGTTTATTTCTGCTACCCCACTTCTAAAATAACCGAAATCTTTTTTATTGAAAAAATGCTATCCTTCTCTTTGCAATTTATTCTTTACAGCATTGATAAGATTTCTTTTTACATTCTGAATATTTCATGCGTTTAATTAAAAAGAAAAACTGCAACAAAATGTTTCCCCTCTTTTTTTTAAATCGCTCGAATTATTCTTTTCATGTTGGTGACATGAGAGCTTTTCTGACGGCACTCTTGCTCATTTCAGCCGTCACTAAGCAATTCAAAATCCTGTCTTTATAATGCGTTGAGGAAGGCATTTTCGATCGATTATTATTTTCTTTCTTTTTTTTAATCATTTCCATTTCTTTCTATCTATCTTTCTATCTTTCTTTCTATCTTTCTTTCTATATTTCTTTCTTTCTTTCTTTCTTACTTTCTTTCTGACTTTTTTTCATACATTATTTCATTTTTCTTGACCAATATTCATTCTTTTTTTCTATCATTTACATTTTTATTTTTCCTCGACTCATTTTATTTTTTACTTCTTACCAACTCTTAAGCTTTCTTTTTTTCTTTCTTTCTTTTTTCTTATTATCTTTGTTTACGTCACTTTCCTTTTTCTTTCTTGCCTTATTTAATCTTTTCTTATTGCTAATAGCCATGCTTTCTTTCGTTCTTTCTTTCGTTCGTTCTTTCTTTCTTTCTTTCTTTCTTTCTTTCTTTCTTTCTTTCTTTCTTTCTTTCTAACTGATATTCCTCTATTTTGGTTTTATCCAAAACTTTCTTTCTAATTTGATTTCCTCTGTTCTGTGTCTTTACTTAAATCTTTCTTTCTTTTTTTCATACATCATTTAATTTTTACTTATAACTGACATTCAGGCTTTCTTTCTTTCTTTCTTCGTTTTTTTTTTTATTATTATCTTTCTTTACATCACTTTATTTTTCTTGTCTTGTTTAATCTTTTCTTATTGCCAATGTCTATACTTTCTTTCTTCCTTTTTTTCTTTCTTCCTTTCTTTCTTCCTGTCTTCCCTCCGTTCTTTCTTTCTTTCTTTCGTTCTTTCTTTCTTTCTTTCTTTCTTTCTTCCTTTCTTTCTTTCTTCCTTCCTTCCGTTCTTTCTTTTTTTTGTTTCTTTATTTCTTTCTTTCTTTCTTTCTTTCGTTCTTTCTTTCTTTCTTTCTTTCTTTCTTTCTATTCCTCTTTTGCATCTTTACTTATATCTTCCTTTATTTCTTTTATACTTCATTTAATGTTTTCTTATTGCCAACTTTGACGCTTTCTTTCTTTCTTCTCATCATTTCCATTTTTCTTTCTTTCTTTCTTCTCATCATTTCCATTTTTCTTTCTTTCTTTCTTTCTTTCTTTTTATTTATTACCAACATTTAAGCTTTCTTTCTTTCACTTTTTTCTTTCTCTCTTGTCTTATTTTATTTTCACTTATTGCGATCATCCATTCTTTCTTTCTTTCTTTCTTTCTTTCTTTTTTCAGTTTAATTTATTTATTCAATTTTTTATTCAAGATTGTACCATTCTGTTCGAAGGTGGAATTACTGATTTATTGAAACAAAATAAATAATTAAAAAAATAATTATTTCTTCAATTGGAATATTCCCCGTCGGCATCTATAGATTTATTATAGCTCAGCAGAAAAAAGACTTCAATTCCCTTCCTAAAGAATTCGTCTTTGAAAGAACCAATAGATTCACTGACGTCTTCTTCAATTTGATCCAAATTTGAGAAGTCTTTGACTGTAAGGATGGAATTTGAATAGTTGAAAAGAAAAGGTACTCTCTTATAGAAAACAAGCAAAGTATCACAAAGTCCATGTATTCAACAGATGCATCTCTTTTTGCAGCAGCAGCAGCAGCAGCAGGCGCACAAGCATCTTTATGTAATAAAAAAGGCCGCGTTTCTATTGTCTAAATTATCCAAAGTTTCTTGAGATTCCAAAGCTTCTCGATATTTTATGTACATATCTGTTTGACCATTTTCAAAGAAGCTCTTAGGTATCAAACCCATCCTGTTCCACCAAACACGTCCTAATCAGTAATAATAGTATAACAGTGCTCTTTCAGTTGATGTTTCCGCTTCGCATCCGCATCCAGCCATTGCGAAAATCTTATCCCTTTATGCACAATTCAGTTTTCAATGCTAAGAATAATAGAAAAAAATGGATTATTACTACTGAGCATAATTAAGGCAGGTTTATATCAGATATTTCTATTTTAATTCAGGTGGAACAAATTTAGAAAGTTTTTTTTTTCCAATTGGTAGTCGCTCGACGAACATTAAGAATAAGATTCAATCGATATATTGAAGTTCCATACAAAATCTTGGCTTAAGGTTTTGAATCATTGTCTATCCGCAATAGATTTGACATCGCTCTTGTCAATGGTTTGGGATGACCTACCTGCTGGTTTTAAATTTTAAACAAATTTCCACTTAAAAAACAAAAAGAAACAGACAAAAAAACTCAAGATTTCGCTAATAGTTTTATAACCCTCAAAATTTCAACTCTGCATTGGCCTAGCTTGAACTGTTGCATATAAAATGCAAAAATTGTAAGCTAATAGTTTATATATATATATATATATATATATATATATATATATATATATATATATATATATATATATATATATATATATATATATATATATATATATATATATATGACCCGAAAAAACGGGAATTTTTGAAGTGCGTATTGCCAGACATGAGCAAGTGGCAACACTGCGAGACCTTGAGCAAGTAAACATTTCGCCATTTAGAATTCAAGATGAAATTCACAGTATCTCAGCTGAGATGTTGCAGCAGTCAATGAGGAATCTCAACAGCAGATTTCAAGAATGCATTCGTACAGGAGGACGCCATCTACAGAACGTAATTTTAAAAAATGAAAATTCCATCATTGTTTCTTAAATGGCATGTTATAAGGTTTCAATTACTATGAATAAAATATTTTTCTTCCATCACTCTTGGTTTTATTGGATTGTTAAAAAGTTCCATTTTTTTTTGGGGGGGGGTCATCCTGTATATATTAAATGGACTATAATACAATGTAGTAAAAGTTTTACTCTGTAGAAAATAAATAATATACATAATAAATAATAAACATAAATAATCTGTCACAAAGACAAAGTAGGTAATTGTTTTTAAACCACCTAATAATTTTTGCTTTGATACATTGGTGGTTTTAATATATATATATATATATATATATATATATATATATATATATATATATATATATATATATATATATTCGTCTCTTCAAAAAGTGTGGCTGGTCCTGCACGAAAACTTCGCCACTATAATCAAATCTCATGTGCTGTTGTCGGGCTGTCGGTTTCCTGCTTGATCCTCACACGTCAAATTCGACGGGAGAGTCAACTATATATATATATATATATATATATATATATATATATATATATATATATGATGTCATCACTTCCCAAGTGGGCATTTATATATATATATATATATATATATATATATATATATGATGTCATCACTTCCCAAGTGGGCATTTATGCAGATGACACTACCATTTACTCTTTTCTCAATAGCAAATCTATCAGAGCTGACAAAGTAAACCTGTCTGCTGCTCTTGAAAGGACCTCCAATCAGTGGTTAACTGGGGCAGGAAATGGCTTGTAAATTTTAATGCCTCTAAAACAAAACTGCTCTCGATTAACCACAATAGAGAAACTATTCTGCCTGCCATCATCATGTCTGATGTTAGACTCCTAGAGAGCAACACCCTGTGTTCTTCTGGCCTTACGCTTTTTACTGATTTGAAATCACTAGCTGCATCTACTGCAAGGATAGTTGGCTCACTGTGTTGCGAAGGAATTTTTTTTTTCGTCAGAGTTCATTTTGATCATTTACAAATCTACCATTCGTGAATGCACTGAATACTGCTGACATATCTGGTCTGGGACCTCTGCTATTCATCTCAAAGTTCTTGACAAAATCTAAAGAAAGGTCTGTAATGTAATCGATCCTGACTTGTCATCTCGACTTCAATCTCTTTTGCACTGACGTGGCGTGGTCTCTCTCTGTCTTTTCTACAAACATTTTCATGGGAACTACTCTGATGAGCTTTTTTCCCTGATGCTCCGAGTACATGAATTTTACGTGTGCAACTAAATTCGCATCTAGGTGCCACCCGTTTACTATTAAAATAATTAAATGCAACCGTCACTTCTACTCTGCCTATGGAACTTCTGTTTACTTGCTTCCCGAATAAATACAATCTTCAAAAATTTAAATGCAACGTCAATCATCGCTAGCTTATGTCTTCTTGAATACCATCCATCCATCTTTTGTCCTTTCCTCAGTCCTCTCTATATTCAGTCTTCTCTTTCAATTTCACTCCCACTATCGCCACTACTTACTAATGGCATTCTTGCCTTGCTTGGGGTGAATTGAGTTTTTTAAAAATATTTAGGGAAAACATTTCAAAATTAGGCGCTTTAAAACGAACTTTTGTCAACTGTGTTCTTATTCTACATGTCACTAAAAGTATTGTTTGATAATAATCAAGATAAATATTCTACCTTGAGTGGCTCTTGGGCCTTCCATTGGGTAAACAATTAATTAAAAAAAGCACATCCGCACGGTTTTCAGCCATATTTTGTCAACTGCTGAGGGCCCATATGGAATTCTTCCTGTGAAGCTAAATTTTCATATTCTACACCCATTATCATTATGATTATCTTATAAGTTTATTTCTTCTTTAGTTCCTTGTACGTTGCACCCTGTCATTATTTCAAATAGACAATTTAGTGTTTCGTCATGACTGCAAGGATAGACGGAAGAAATCTTATATCAAAGGGGCTGTTCGGAAAGAAAGAAAGAAAGAAAGAAAGAAAGAAAGAAAGTGATGTGGGCCCAAAGTCGGGACCACGGAAGGAAAACACGGAACACGGATTAGAGGTAAGAAAGATATATTAAACAAAAAGGTTACAAAGATAGTGTAAGTGTAAGCGGAGCTTACTATGTGCTAGTGTCCAATATTGGTAGTCGTACACGGCTGATACTACGGTATTAGAATACACTATCTCTCTCTCTCTCTCTTTCCTCCTCTTCTCCTAGAGTGTCATATCGCATACTTTACATAGTCCTGGAAGAGTCCATGTTGTAGGTATGTTACGGTCTCACAACACCCTGCTTCCAAGAATTTTCTTTTTTTTTCTTTCTAAAAAGGAGAAAAAAATCATAAAACTGCTAATTCTTTTCCCTCTTGGGATTTACGTCGAGCGGTTGAGTAAATTTCCTTTTCCTTCCTGAGCGTCGCACTTCAGGAGAGACTTGGGGCGTGTCGAGACCGAAGTGATCGAAAATTACGTCGATCGGCTCTTCACAGCTATTTTGCAGTGATTCCTCCGATTCCTTCAAACGGCATTTTCTGAGCTGGTTCCAATGGTGTTTGTGAGTGTTTTTCGGTCCTTGGACAATATAGACCAGTTCATCAATTCTTTGTTTTATGGTGCCTACTTCCCAGAATGTTATGTTGTTTTTGTAAACATTGAAAAAGACTTTATCGCCATGATTGAAATATTTCTTATGAGGCGATACGGCTTTTTTTTTTTTAAACTTTGCTTGCCGTGGAATAAGTTTGTCGAAGACAGACTTGATTTTCCTTGCGAACATTGTTTCTGCAGGCGAGCTTCTCATAGGTGTGTTCGGATTATGGGTTATCCGATACACCTGCAGAAACTGTTGCAATGCTCTATCTGTCGGTGTGCCTAGTGCTTTTTAAAGCCCTTTTTAGAGTGTCCACGAAACTTTCGGCCTGGCCATTCGACCTAGGGTGGTATTGAGGCGTTGTAATGTGGTCCACCTGATATGACTTGCAGAAGTCTCTAAATTCACTTGATGTGAATTCCATTTTGAGTGGCTATCCACAACAATGAGGTAGTACTTTTATTGCAATTTTTGCAATATTTTTTGTTCTTAACTAGACAGAATTTCATCCATTGCCATTTACCACAATGGTAACATGATCCGGGCGGTTTCTTTAACCTATTTGGGTTTTGGTTACTGCAGAATTTAGGACATGAGATTTGCCTTTTGTCTTTTTGAGTGTAATAGGAGGTAGACTTGCTTCTGATTTTATTAATCTGAGCCACACCTGATGGCTCGATAATGTTTGAGTCACGCTTTACAGATATTACTTTTTGTCAGTCCTCTGCCAGTTTTTGGAGAGTCAATCCTTGTTCGTTCACAAGCTTGGTCAGAACCCGTCGTCTGAATGATACTAGACCTTGTGCGAAAATTAAGCACTTGAAATCATCGGCAGTCAGTTCATCTAGTTTAAAATCATTACGGAGCTTGTTTACCGATGCTGCAAACGTTAGAAAATCAGACATTTCCAACGTTTGTGGAACAAGGTTGCCGAATAGTTCCGATAGGAGCTTAATAGTCTCTGAAAATCCAAGTTAGTGGTTTTCTTGGGTAGTATAAAGTCTACGAACCTACTATGTTCTGTAGTTCCCAGTTTTCTCAATAGTAGACGTACCTTTTTTTACTGGGCCATTGTTCACAGTCTACGTTGAAAATATCTTTGTAGCGCCTGTAAAAAGCCTCAAACGTTTTGTCGTTCTCTGGTACGTATTCAAAGGTTTTCATTGAATTGTAGATTGTACTCTGGGAGAATATTGTATCTTTTTCAGAGTTTGAGCCTTTTAATGCATTTACGAGTAATTCTTTAAGTTGTTTCTGTTGTAGTTCAGCATTCTGAAGCGTAATTTGTTGGAATTCCATTTGTTGTTTATGTAATTCCAAAAATAGTTGTTGTTGTTTTTCTTCTGATTTTTGTTGCTGATCCAAATGTACTTTTAGCATTGGGACGATTACTTCCATATTTAGACAAACAAAAATGACAGCGCTTTTTTTTTTGCTTTGAAACCCGTGTACCAAGGGGAGGTACACAAAAAAATCTTGATAGATTTTTTTTTTTTTTTTTTTTTTTTTTTTACAAAAAAAACAAATATGGACAGACAATTAGTTAAACTAAACTAATTATGTGTTTAGCTTTTCTGCGATTCCGTGGTTCCGTTAATTTTAACGTAATTGTGTAAATTTTCACCACACCACACCTATTTTTTTTCTTTTATAGAGGTACAAAAAAGAGAAACTCGCCTCAGTGAATTTGAGGGGAGAATAATTTTATGCACGAAATTCAACTCAGTTACATAAAAAAATTTTTAGATAGTTTTTTTCGAAAACTTGAGTCGTAAGTAGTACTTCGTCTTGTCAGTTTGTTTTATGAACAAACTGTTTTTTTTCTGTGTGTGGGTGTGTAAGAAATCGTTCTCGTAATGTTATTTGGACAGACTTTAATATTCCGTAGATGTCGAATCGCTAGTTCGTCACTGCTGTTTGGTATCGGAATATTTTTTTTATATATATAGACGCTGGGTGTTACGTTTAAATCGCTAATGTAGTAATACCAGCTTAATTTCTCGTTCAACACTGCTGTGGGAACGCGTGGAGTTTCTGTGTATTTTTCGAGTACTCTGTCGCTCTTGCTATGGTGAGAACGAAATTCTCGAATCTTTCTGTCGCCACTGATGTGGGACTGGCAAGGTATTGAGGTTTTCGACGTGAATGCGTTTCTCGAATTCTTCGTCGCCACTGATGTGGGCCCAAAGTTGGGACCACGGAAAGAACACACGGAACACGGATTAGAGGTAAGAAAGATATATTAAACAAAAAGGTTACAAAGATAGTGTAAGTGTAAGCGGAGCTTACTATGTGCTAGTGTCCAATATTGGTAGTCGTACGAGGCTTATACTACGGTATTAGAATACTCTCTCTTTCCTCCTCTTCTCCTAGAGTGTCATATCGCATACTTTATATAGTCCTGGAAGAGTCCATGTTGTAGGTATGTTACGGTCTCACAACAGAAAGAAAGAAAGAAAGAAAGAAAGAAAGAATGAAAGAAAGAGGTGGAGTAACGTCTGCTTCAACGAAATGAAAAATTTTGCCAATCTTCAATATTTTCATTTGTACCCTCTTACGTCTTTAAATAATGATCTGAGATCATATTTATTATGATTTCCTAAGCGTACCTTAGATGTGGCAAAATTCTTATTCTACATGTCACGAAAAGTATTGTTTGATAATAATCAAGATAAATGTCAATCCCAAATATCCGTAGGTCTCTCGCCATGGCAAATGTTCTGATGGGCTACCTTCATTAGTTCAGCCAGACCGACCCTTCACAGCTGACACGCCATGCTACGTACTCTGGAACGAATCATCTTCATTCCGTTCGTATTGGGGTCTTTGACCCCAATGCCTGCTATTAGCTTTGATTGTTCTATTTGTGCGTATTGTAATTATTATTACTATTTCTTATATAGAAAGAAAATGAGTAACTACCGACACCGAGGTTCAAGCGTGACACTGGATTTATGAATATGATTTTCACCAGTTGTATAAATAGTGGTGTCAGGCTACTGACTGCGGTGATTATTGAGTGACTATTGAGTGGAACTATCCAGTCGAATTAGTGTGAATTATTGGGCGTCGATGATTTGGGTTTTGATTTAGGATTTACCGGACTTTAAGCCAAGCGGCCATACTAATAAGGTATTCACTTAAATGGTTAATTATTTTTGGGTGACTTTTTACTTCTTTGTTCTTGTTAAGTATTTGCTGTTGCATTTATCCAGGGAGATCTTGAGTTATACTTTATATATTACCGGTCACCGTACGTCACAAAATTATTATTATTATTGTTATTATTATTATTATTATTATTATTGATGTTGTTGTTGTTTTTATTATTTCACCTTCCCCCAGTTTAAGATGGCGGTTGTTGGTAAGAAGTTTATTTTCAGATCCCCTCTCGTGAATTAAGAAAATATACAGGTTATTTGTTCTTTTCATCGACAGGATGTCTCCAATACTTTTCAAGGTATATTGCTGCTCCGAGCAGACATGTAATGACTCTATTTCCAAATCACAATCTAGTACCTGCTAGGTTTCCGCCATGTTTTTTTTTTTTTTATTCAATTGTCCAATGATCATTGGCGCTGTAATTGCTTTCTTTCTTCGTCGTTCAAAATGTCACCCTTTACCTTATTGCAGTTGTCAATTTTCTCATTTTCTTTGCGTTCAATTCTCATGTCAAATGGACAGGAGATTTCTATCGGGTATTAAAACTTTTTTTTCTGTTTGTCCAACAGGACTAAATCTAGTTTATTGTGTTCGAAAGATGTCATTATCTCATTGAGCGTTTACAGCACTAGTCTCTGAAGGCTTACATTGGAGATTAAGCGGTAACAAGTCCTCTCAATACTCTATCACTCGCCCCTGTATTCGAATTGATTTTTGTAATGCTATTGTTTATATCGCTTTATTTCACTATCATTTGTACTTTTGTTTTTTTATACTCATGGTAGCTGATGGCTTTTAGCGGCCATGATGAATATCTTACAGACTAAAATCTATTCTGTGAAAACTTCTCTCTCACAGGCCGGGTGTGGCGAGTCTCTCGCTGATCTATCGCTACTTCCATGGAAAGTGCTCGGACGAATTACATTCCTTGATTCTTCCATGTCTAACCCTCACGTTTAGGACTCACCATGCCACTTGCATTCTAGCAAACCACCCACATACTCTACGTAATCTACTGAAAAGAAGTTCCACTCAAACAGCTTCTTCCCGCGAACAGACTCCCAAGAGGATGTTTCCTTGATCACTACAATCTTAACCTGTTAAAGTCTAGAGTAAACCATTATCTTCCCCGCCTATCCATATAAACTATCCCTTAACGTAACCCTCTACCTCAAGTGTCTCCCGGGCCTTGTACAGGGTGAGCCTTATTGTAAAAAAAAAAAAAAAAAAAAAAAAAAAAAAACTCATATGGACAAAAATTCTCCGTAGACCCCGTAAAAACGGGGTCGGGTAGCTGTCTACCACCCCAGACGAGAATCTACCCTTCGGCATAGCCTTGTCTTGGTTCCTCTCTGCCCGAAGGCAGAGAGTTCGACTAGCTTCGCTGGAGACGAATCTCCAACTCAACTGCTATGGACAAAATACAATCGACTAACTACAGTAAACTCATATGGATAAAGTAAATAGCACAAAGTATGATAAACTCATATGAACAGAGCCCATAGTAAAAAATACAGTGAATTCATATGGACAAAGTACATAGTATAAAATATAGTAAACAAAAACCACTGCCCTATGGAACAGACTCCCAAGAGGATATTTCCTCGATCACTGCAATCTTAATCTGTTCGAGTTAACCGTTATCTTCCCCTCCTATCGATATAAACTACCATTAACGTAACCGTCTACCTTGAGTGGCCCGCGATCCTTCTACAGGGTGAAGCTTACTGGGGTAGACTGTTCTAGTTCCACGTGCCATGTTTAATGGATGGCAGTTATCAGTTATCTCCTGTTAATTGCCCTCTCCAAGTTCTCCACTGCCTTAACCGGGTATTGAACTCACACTCTTTGGGTCCTGTCACTCGATCTAACTAACGCCTTTATCCACTGTGCCATTTGTCCACAGTGAGGGAAATAAAGGGTTTATTTCGACATTCCAACCACCTGAAGAAGGCCGGAACGTACAACGGCCGAAACGTTGTAATAAATATGGCGACAAAGATGAGGACAATAGTCCGAATAATGTAAATAGTGTACATAATACCTCATCTCCGAAATATAGACAGACATTTTTGTTGGTTGGTTTATTTAATGCCGAAATCTAAATATTTTGTACATAATTTTATACTTCCAGTGTAGTATGTAGATCATAAAATGTATTGTTCGTAATTTCACTATAAATGTTTTCATAAAAAATGTCTTTTGTATTTTCATACGTCTCTAGTGTTTTATTGATTGCCATTTTGCTATAAAATGTATTACCCTTCATTTTACTATAAAAATGACATTATTTTTTTTCTGCGGGTGTTCACTATTTTCCCATAGCTAGGACCCAAACAGGTGCTACCGCCTCGGGTCAGGATGAACCTTGGAACAACAGCAGTTAAGAGGTGGTTTCCCGCTCCTCAAAGCCATCAATCTTCCGATAAGAGGCCTTGCAGGTGGATATACTTTATAGTCATACCGAGGACAAAACATCATTTTATGTTGATCTCTCAACGATATAAGACCACATCAATAGAGATATTCTTTTTGCATCCATTAGAAACTGTCTTCCATGTTCTAACTCAACAGACTGCTTTTTCTTTTCTATTTTTTTTTTCTTTTTTGCTAATTTTCACCCAAGGGTCACTCAATGTAGAGGAATTAAGGCAACAGAAATTCATTTTGTGTCGAAAACATTTTGGGAGGATTCAAGGGCCCATTAAATGAAAGTGGTTGGTAATAAAATCTACTTGGAAATGAGTTGACATCCCCTACCCACTTTGATCTGACAGAGGAACTGTATTGATCCACAAAGTTTTATGTGGCTATTTAAAAAATAAAAATAAATAAAACTCAACTTATTTCAAACCTTGTCCGGATTTCAAGGAGTAAACGAAACTTCCAATCTGTTTAATCTTTTCTTAGTACAGTTTGAATATCCGAAATTCCAAATTCCGAAAAACAAAATCCGAAATTTTTTCATGTGGAAGTTTTCAGAAAGCAACATGGCCGCCCATAGCATGATTATTTTGTTGCAGCGTTACAAATAAAATGCAGACATTTTTTTTTTGCATTTTTTATTACATTTAACTGTAATCAAAATCCATGTTTTGTTTTTTATACAAATACTGTACCTGTAGGAATTGAAACATTTTAATGAAAACACGACATCGTTGGTAGAGACTGAGAGCTTACCGAATTTTCCTTCTCACCCTCGCATCATTGATGATGTACACTTTCACTCCAGTTTATTAACACCTGATGTAGAAATTGTGTTTGATGTTGCATTTATATATTGAATAAGTAGTAATCAGCAGTAGCAAGGAGGCACAGTGGAGTAGTGGATAGCGGTTTGGATTGAGGAATACGAGAGCCGAGTTTGAATTCCAGTTGAATCCATTACATTCACTTACGTGCTAATACCCTTGAGAAAGGTATGAATCCTCTTCTTCTCCCCCTACCTCCCAGATATGGGTAAGTAGCAGTACAGACTCAGTTCTATAGCCTTGGATGGCAACTGGTCTACTGCAGAAAGAAATGGAAACCTACTGCGTGAAAAAATCTGCCTCGTCAGTCATGTATCACGTATGGTACATAATTGATAGGAGAATGCACAGTGGAGTAATGGATAGCGGCTCGGATTGAAAATTCGGAGAGCCGAGTTCGAATTCCAGTCACTTACATACTTCCCTTGGGAAATCTTCTTCTTCGCCCCCCCCCAGCTAAGGGTGAATAGGAAAGACTTGGTTCTATAGCTTTGGATGGAGAAAGAAATGGCAAAGTACTGCGGGGAAAAAAAAACTGCGTCGTCAGTCATGTATAGAAAGATACATGAACGGCTAATCGTGTATCACGCATGGCACATAATTAACTGACCCACTCCACAATTCTCGCATTTTTTGTTATCTAGGAGGTCCTGTAGTTTTCTCTCTGTCAACTGTATTTCATTCGTCATAGCTGACTGAATCATGTTCATTTGTACACATAAAGAAAGAACAAAACATTATTTTTACGGGAAATTTCAATTCCACCACTTAAAAAATCTATGTGAGGATTACATGACTAGCGTCGTTACCTGTATTTATATGTACACAAAATGTATTAAATTTCATATAAAACTACTTATAGTGTATATGTTATTTATATAACACTATCTTCAGTGTATATGTATAAACTGTTATGAAATGTAAAGGATATCGTGTTTACGTTTAGGCTCCATTCCCAAGCTGTCCTATTTTATTGATGCTATATACAAATTAAATTACCCGTATTACTTACCATTAGAAACTAGGTGTTTCGTGCTCAGTAAAGATATTATTTAAAATGTCAAAACCTCCTGCATTTATATATATATTTCTTGAAAGTAGTGATCACGTATTTTTGTACGCGTACAAGTCCATTACTAAGCTGTCCGATTTTTATTGATGTTCACTATTTACATTATTCGGACTATTTGTCCTTATGATTGTTGCCATATTTATCAGAACGTTTCGACCTTTGTACGCTTTCTTCAGGTGGTTGGAATGTCGAACTGAACCATTTATTTCGCTCACAGGGGTAGACTGTTCTAGTTCCACGTGCCATGTCTAATAGATGTTAGATATCAGTTATCCCCTGTTAATTCACCTCTCCAAGTTCTCCACTGCCTTAACCAGTTACTGAACTCACAAGTCTCTGAGTCTCGTCACTGGATCTAACTAACGCCTTTATCCACTGTGCTGTGTTTCCTTAAGAACAGTCTACCCCAGCGAGCGAAATAAAGGGTTCAGTTCGACATTCCAACCATCTGATGAAGGTCGGGACGTACAACGGCCGAAACGTTATGATAAATATGGCAACAAAGATGAGGACGATAGTTCGAATAATGTAAATAGTGTACATAATACTTCATCTCATAAATATAGACAAATATTTATTGATGCTACATACAAATTAAATAACGTATTCAAAATAAATAAAAATATTCTAAAAACAGAAACACTTCTTGTTTCAAGAATTTCTCAACCTGTATATGTTTGATATGTCTGTAAGCATAGATGTGAAGGAATGGGTCTAGAACATTTAAATATATGGGACCACATTGTAAACAAATTAAATAACAGAAAACAGAGCTCTCGATTTCATCCTAGAAACTAGAGTACCGATCATGAGGGTTGGTATAAAATGATCTTGAACAAAAAATCAGTATTCTTTAGCAGGTTTTCCAGAGAATCAGGACTGAAGTTGAACCATTCCAATAACAGAAACTATGATCATCTATAGAAATGGGAGTAGCGATGGCATTTATCCTGGATTTATTATAAGAATTCAGGATATAGAATAATTAAATTCTAAACTCTTCAAATACATTCAGGGTATAAGTTAGTTATAAAAAAAAATAAGTAGATTCAACGCAGGATATAATCTTCTATGGATACCTTTGTTCAACACGTTCAGATGTTAAAAATATTAACCTGAGAACCTGAGACCTCGTTTAGTTCGGGTTTTTTTTTTTTTTAATGGTATATCAACTTTTTATGGGTCATTTAATGCTGAAATTCAATTTTCTTGGAAACTTTCTTTTCTACTAATGTATTGCTAGTAATTATTTTTAATTGACATTTATAATCAGAATGAAAAGTTCAACTTACTAATTGCCTCTCTTGAGTATTTTATAGACTAATTCTTTATTTAAATGTAGTTGTAGGAGATACATTCAAAATATTTATAGAAAACTCATGCTATATAAAAAGGGAAAACATATTTATAAACTTTGATTCAAGTGGAAGTATTTCAAAGAGGTCAGTTGAAGTTTACGCTAGTTTTAAAAAAAACCCCAAAACCCCAACCCCCTTCATAGCAGCATAGAACCTGTTGAGACTGAAGCAGGAATTAACATCAGATTTATGACAAAACATGTTTGGCAGACTGAAGACGTTATCGGTGCTTTGAGAAAGGTTTCTTGGGATAATTTCCCAAACCATCAGTGATAAATGGATAACTCGTTTCAAAGAATGACAAGAAAGAGTTGATAATGACGAATGGATTGGAAAACCATTACGATCAGCTTTGCGAGGAGACAATCGATGCTGTTGAGATTTTTAACTGAGGACGGCCGATTCTCAACAGCAGAATAAAAGGTAACACCCTAGACATTCCAATTGCTTCAGACTACACGATTTTAATATAAACGTATAAACTGAGAATTTTTTTTTTTGTCGTTGGGTATCCAAATTGTGCCCAGATCAACAACGAAGGTGAATTGTAACTAGAGATGAAAGTTTGATTTATCAGTAGAATTCTAAATACAAGATTCAGTCGAAACAAGTTATTCGAAAATGGAATAAAAATTATCAAAGCAAAATCAAGCCGGTTAGCACTGATTCTGAGGGTGTTTCTTTTAGGTGATATTTTAGGGGGGGGGACAGTTACATCTGCTTATTACGAATGTACTGAGAAAATTAGCTAATTATCCAGCAGAAAAAACATGGAAGGCTCCATCAGAGAAACCTTTTCAAAGACGACAATACTCCTGCCCATTCTTCACTTCAAAGAAGATTGTAAGAATTCCGATGCAAAATCATTAGACATCAATCCGATAGTCCTAATTTAGCATCTTCTGATATATTCGTATTCCCTGATATTAAAAATATATCGTAAAAGGTACATATTTTGAGGCCATTTATGACGTAAATAAAATGATTCCGCGGAATGCATCTCAAGTAGCCTCTGCCAACTGTCCATCTCCATGCCGGAGAATGGTCGAAGCTGACAACTGGCGCCTCATAACCAGCTGATTATATATTAGACAGCTGAGGAAGACAGTCCATCTAGTAGAAAGAAACCCTAATTTTCAACCTCTGCTGCCTTGCGGTCATATCCAAAAATGACACAAAACACGAAGTGGATCCCCGAAGGCGGCTGGCTGTTAACACTGAGAACTTTCCGGTAAGTCCTACTGGAAAGCCGGCCCCAAATATAATGTGATTTTTTCCTTCGGATCTTGGTGATACAGCCGAGAAGGGGGCATGTAATCTGGGTAGCACATGACTTCCATATACCAACACCAAGGACTTAATCAGTCTTACTAACAGAGGACTGAGTTTTGACATAACAGAATGCTGATCATCTAATCATCTGGGCGATATCGACCACCGGTGGGCGATTTCAACTGTTGGATGGGCGATGAGCAGCTGAACAAAAAATGGTGGGCGATTGGAAATTATTCAAAGGAAATATATAAACAATCTGTATAAATAACACAGGGGGTTAAATGGGAATCACTGATCATCTTCGAAATTATGAATTTGCAATAAAGAAGTGATCTTTTGATGAGACACTATACTTTTTAATATTGTAGCAAATCTCGGGAGAGACGATGGAATAATAGATAGCGGTTCGGGTTGAGGAATCGGAGCGCCGAGTTCGAATTCCACTCGACTCCATTACATTCACTTACGTGTAAATACACTTGGGAAAGGTATGAATCCTCTTCTCCTCTCCCAGATAAAGATAAATAGCAGGACAGACCGAGTTCTATAGCCTTGGATGGCAATTGGTCTACCGCAGAAATAGCAACCTACTGCCTCGTCAGTCATGTATTGAAAGATACATGATCGCCTAAGCGTTTATCACGCATGGCACGTAACTGACTGATCCACTCTACAATTCTCATTTTTTTTTGTTACGGCTGTATCTAGAAGGTCTTGTAGTTTTCTCTCTGCGTATATTCTATTGTTAAGATTACACCCACCCACAGATAATAAACCCTAGTAGGGTTTCCATAACCTCACTGTAGAGGATGAATAAATCTAGGGAGAAGAGGCGTTCATGCCTTACACCCCTTTCTATTTTTGTGTAACTACTCAATTCATTTTCTATTCATATTTATTATGTACCAGTTGTTTTTTTTTTTGGACACGCCAATCCTTGTTGCAATATTTGATCAAAAATTTTGTATGGAGCACCTCGTGAAAATCAGAAGAATGATTTTAACAGTACACACATAAATGGTAGCGTAATATGGTTTAAGAGATATGAACTATTCTGTTTTTTTTTTGTTTGTTTTTTTTTTTTTTTCTATGGTTGCAAAATGATTGGAAAACTATTAGGTTGGTGCAAAAAATAATGACGTAATAATGTCGTTTTTTTGACGTTAAAAAATACGTCAAAAAACGACATCATTACGTCATTATTTTTTGCACCAACCTAATACCACGTCTGACGAAAATTCTAAGCTGAGTCACTCCTTATTCTCGAAATAGTTTAGCACTTCAGCTATTAGTCTAAATTAATGGATTAGACTAATTGCTGGGGAGAGTGACTTGCTAAGAGAAGCCGGCTGGAAATGAATAATGAATTAGGTTGGTCCAAAAATAATGTCGTTTTTGACGATTTTTTTGATTATCGTTCACCCATTTATCCAACTTTTTTGACTTCCCTATTTGCTTTAAATGGCGAACGACTGTTGAGTGGTCGACCTCGAGTTCAACAGCAACTTCTCGTGTGGTTTTGCGAGGATCGGATTCAATTAAGGCTATCAAATGTTCGTTATCAACCGCAGTCAGCCGGCCGCGACCGTCTTCATCTTCGAGGCTCTCGTCACCATTGCGAAATTTCTTGAACCACCGTTGTGCCACACGTTCGTTAGTGGTTCCTGGGCCAAACGCATCATTGATATCACGAGCTGTCTCAGCAGCCTTTCGGCCTAGTTTGAACTGGAACAAGAAAATCGTGCGGATTTGAATTTTGTCCATGCTGTCGAAAAGCCTGCAAAAAAATGAATGAAGAGATTGAGAACGGTAACGAATAACACGATTTGATAGAGCGAAAAACGCGCTTCAAAATTATATATAACATGGCTATATATATCAATGAATTAATTCAGAAATCATATATAAAAATAATATATATGAGAAAACGAGATTATTTTTACACCAACCTAATACTTTAGCACTTTCTAGAGTTCCTACTACGATCTTTGTACATTCATTCTTGGCAGGATATAATTGACTTCATTCTCTTTTAAGAAATTTATGCATTTGAGGAAGATATAAAGTCGTGGCTCATGCGGAAGTGATGAAAGACTTGAAAAATATCATGTTTAATGGGTGATAATTTTTTTTTTCTTAACTATATCCCTGAGGAAGTGTTTTAATAAAAGAAAAAAAAGTGCGATACTGAAATCCGAAGGCGCGAGACAGCGAAAAGTGCTTTCCAAAAGCTAAGCAAAGTATTAAGAAACAGGAAAATTTCGTTAGAAAAAAGTTAATAGAAAATAATATCGAACTGTTATTTAATATCAGTCCTCTTATATGGCAGTGAATGCTGGACAGATGAAGAAACAACAGAAACGTGGTTCTACAGAAGGATGCTGAGAATACCATGGACTGAACATGTGAACAAACGACGAAGTTTTAGAGAAAATGGAAACAAAAAGGTCAATTATGTATCACATAAAAAATAAATTGAAATGTCTACGGAAGGAAAGAAATCATAAAAAAGCTGACATCCGCTGGACATTAATATGCATAGCCTACCTAGCGATCCTGACAAACATCGATAAGAGCTACAATGGACAGGCAATTGCAGAGAGTCATATTCGTCCATGCCCGGAAGGAACACGATACATAGAAGAACAGAGATGCAATTTTGTCAACAACAAAGCATTAGCTGTGTACGTCTTAGCCAGTAAAGCTTTTAGTTAAATAATAAAGCAAAAAGCAATATGATAGAGAAATAACTATGAATAATTTAACAGACGACAAAATAAAATCAGGTCTTGTTCGTTTTCTTATTACGTTTCCATATTTGATGCATGAGAAACTGGTTCTGTGGGAATTTCTTAGATAAGAAAAAAGTTTTATTACCCTCCATCAACATGAGCGATACTAAGCATCCAGAGCGAATCATTGCGCCTTTTAGGTTTCATGTTTTTTTCCCTGACATAAGTGTAGCGATTATTTTGAATCAGTTGCCAGGTTTGCTAAGCTAAGAAGGATCGTTCACTGTGTCATATCCAACAATTTATCTCGTCGAATCCATCTTGCACATTTATAAATTTACCATTTGTCCGTGTATTGATTGTTGCTACCATATCTGGTCCGGTGCTTCGTAAGAGTGTAGAGGAAAAGTGCCCAAATCGTGCAACAGTAAAATTGTCCAATTATTAGATTAAACTCTGAAACGTTGTATCTTAGAAATGATTAAAGATATCTTACCGGAATTCTCCGAAATTTTTATAACAATATTGGACACTACTTTGAGCAATAAGAATGCATAACCCACCTCTAAGCTTAACAGAAGTAGCGTGATGAAATCGATCATAAACGAAAATGACATGTTCATTATTAATTAATCATAGCTAAGGATCGGAAGCTCATGAAAGATTGAAATAAAGTTCACACATATATATATATATATATATATTATTTCAGGTTCATTTTCCAACTTATTCAAGATTATATTCGGCATATCTAACTTTCTGTTCTGGACTAACAAATTGCCTCACAAGTTTTACGTACGATTTCATTTTCAAGTCTTTGGACTGAAACTTCTTTCTCAATTGTCAAACGTCTTATGAATTGAGTTGGATCTTTTCTAATTGATCTCTTTAGCTCTAAGTTGAAATGATAATTCCTATTTCTGTTGTGACCTCCTGATCCAGTTTTCCTTTTTGCTGTTCACTCTTTTTTATACTTACCGACGGTTCACTTGATGGTTTTTGAATGGAAGCCCGGGTAAGAATGTTGCTCAGTTGGATAGACAGTGGGTCTGACACAAAACAATTTTAACCTGCTCTATTATTCAACATTTACAGCCAAAACATCAGGTAGAGTAAAAGGGGCGCTAATTTACATCGCTTGATCTCGTTTTCTGTTGGTTTTAGAGTTGTTGCTTTTTATTTTGAGTATTTTAATATGGCTTAGATTACTATAGAAATTCCAATTCTTAGTTCTTAACAACGGTTTCTAAGTAAAATTGTTCTATGGACCACTAAAATATTACCGTAGACCCCTAATTTACAATTTTTCGTGTGAAATCCATTAATGTTACATGGGTTGCCAGAGTCCATATGTACCCTAGTTTAGAACGTTCTCATAAAATTAGTAAATAGATATGCAAATGATACCACGATTTATTGGCGCACCTCCCAAAATAAAGACTATCTGAATCTGGCAGCTGATCTATACTCTGATCGAGATTTAATAGCTCAAGTGTAAAGAACCGGCTTGTGATTTTCAATACCTCTAAAACCAAGCTATTATCGTTTCGTCATACCGGCCATGATGAACGATGGTATTCCTAATGAGACTGCACGGATTGAATGACTGCTGGGATTCAAATTCACCCCTGCCCTCAAGTAGATTCGGATAACCATTGGGAATTAATCTCCGGTGGTAGTTCGTTTTCATTCGGCTGTCCATGTCTAGATAACCTCGTCTTTCGTTTTGTTGTGCGTGCTTAATTACTGCTGATACTGTTTCTACAGAATTTGTCTGCACTACCCGGTCCAGGGATTGAACTCTCAATTATTATGCCACCAAATTGCTGAACCAATGCTTTCCCTTTCTAGGCTAGAGATTAAATCTCAGTGGAAAATAGACTAACAAGATGAGATATCCCATGTTGTCGATTCGATAACCATGACGAAGGCAAGGTTAAACTCTTAACGGAGGTCGAAATCTATTTTTCAGGTTCTGTGTGAATTTCTTTTACCCGAGAAGAGTTCAGTAAATACTTTACGCTTTCTGATTCAGCAGTAACACTATAAGAAATTGTTAATACAATTAATTTCACTCTCAATCGATCAGATTCTCTGAAAAGTGTGCGCAGATCTCAAATAGTGTAGTCTTTTTTTTTTTTTTTTTTTTACCTACGTATGAAAAAGACAGGAACGTGACGAATAAAACACAGAGAAACAAAGAATGGAAATCATTCAGATTGAAACATCCGTACATCTTGAAGTCAATATAACACATTGCTTATTTATTTATTTTTGTACTGTAATTTTTGAAGGAAAAGAAACTATAAAAACAAAAACAAAATAGATTTCAGACATTTATTTGAGGAAATGCAATATATCTTTTTTTCTTACACGCGTGAGTCTCTTTGTATGTGAAATTACGAACAGAATTGTTCATTACCTTGTCAATCTTTTCCTCATCTATCTATCTATTGGGCACCTCGAGGCGGTGTAATGGTGAGCAAGCTTGTCTCGCTACAACAATTACGACCGAGTAGTGAGTTCGATCCTCACTGGGTACCACATACTTTCGGCCTTGTGCCACATTTAAGCTACGCTTGGAAAATCACTATCTCTCTCTATATATATATACATAGTCTCCGACTGGTGTCAAATCGGAATATTTTACAGTTTCTTCGAAAAAGCGGAAACCACGAGTTAAATGAAATATAAATTTCATATCATCACGCCATCCTACTGTTTCACTAATCTCTTCTCTAAAACTCTTGAAATTAGTGAGCTATTCGTTGTTATTTACAAGTTCACAGAGAGAAGGTTATTCGATATTGGGCAATGTGTGGTTTCCTTAAAGTTCGTCGTCCATTAACGCGAAGCACTCGGTCAAGAACATGATTTTGACAGCCGATGAATTGTGGTTCTTGCAGTTTCTTTTGAACAAATATTCTTTGTAACTGAATGACAATCCCACGCTTACATTGTTCATATTTGTAGTGTCCGCAACAATGCTCTTCCATAAACTGTATTAATCCAGAACAGCTGCTATTCTTTTAACAACAGTCTCCGATTTTTTCATTTGATAGATGTAATGCTTTTAACTTCTCTTCTTTTATTCTTCGAAATAAGCGCTTGATATCAATTCGCTTACGATGAAAATGCAATGACCAATTTTCTAAATGTACTGTTTTCTTCACTTCTTCTTAACAGTTACTTTAACAATTGATCTGTAAATACCAGATTGAGTTGTCTCAGCGCCAACCCCTTCTTGTGATAACAGCTGACAAACATTTGCTGCTTTGCTGGTTGATAGGTTTGAAGATCTTACTAATTTGGTTGCTGTTTGGGTCTTGCTATACTTGTTTTTTGTCTATATTTCTGAGATGGGGTATTATGTTCATTATTTACATTATTCTGACTATTGTCCTCATCTTCGTCGCCATATTTATTACAACGTTTCGGCCTTTCAGTATCTGTCTATATTTCTGAGATGAACTATTATGTTCATTATTTACATTATTCTGACTATTGTCCTCATCTTCGTCGCCATATTTATTACAACGTTTCGGCCTTTCAGTATCTGTCTATATTTCTGAGATGGGGTATTATGTTCATTATTTACATTATTCGGACTATTGTCCTCATCTTCGTCGCCATATTTATTACAACGTTTCGGCCTTTCAGTATCTGTCTATATTTCTGTGATGAACTATTATGTTCATTATTTACATTATTCTGACTATTGTCCTCATCTTCGTCGCCATATTTATTACAACGTTTCGGCCTTTCAGTATCTGTCTATATTTCTGAGATGGGGTATTATGTTCATTATTTACATTATTCGGACTATTGTCCTCATCTTCGTCGCCATATTTATTACAACGTTTCGGCCTTTCAGTATCTGTCTATACTTCTGAGATGAGGTATTATGTACATTACTTACATTATTCGGACTTTTTTCCTCATCTTTGTCGCCATATTTATTACAACGTTTCGGCCGTTGTATGCTCCGGCCTTCTTTAGTACCTCTATATTTCTGAGATGAGGTCTTATGTACACTATTTACATTATTCGGACTATTGTCTTCATGTTTGTCGCCATATTTATTACAATTTTCAGCCTTAAACAGTCTACCACAGTGAGCGAAATAAAGGGTTCAGTTCGGCATTCCAACCACCTGAAGAAGGCAGGAGCTTACAACGGCCGAAACGTTGTAATAAATATGCCGTCAAAGATGAGGACAATAGTCCGAATAATGTAAATAATGATGTTGTTGTTGTTATTACTGTTGTTGAAGTTCTTTTCAAGGTCACATTTCTTTTGAGTTCATCAATATTTTTGGAACTTACAATCTTTCTAGTTGCATATCCAACATGTCCCTGTCCTGGGTATGACGATATACTACATCCGCGTCCTGGGTAAGACGATAAACTATATCCAACAGCAAGGCGTCTTATCAGGAAGCTTTGAGGAGCGTGGAATCACATCTTAATTGCTGGTGTTCCCAGGTCAACCTTGACCCGGGTTGGTAGCACTTGTTAGGATTCCAGCTATGGGCAAATAGTTAACCCCCAAAACTGGAGTCAAAACACTATGAAAGTGTAAAAATAGATTTTGATACAACAATACTTTTTTGTAAAAAATTACCAGCAATAAACTTTTAAAGAAATTATTACCAGAAATACACTTTTGAAAAAAAAATATTAACAGCGATACATTTTTGGTAAAAAATATTACCAGGAAAACATTTCTGAAGAAAAAAATTCATACCAGCAATAAAAATTTTGTCTGCATTAAATAACCGATTGAGGTTGATATGTAGTAAAACATTCCAAACCAACCAAACTACACAAAACCAAACCAAACCACACAAAACCAAAACAAACCAACTAAACTACACAAAACCAAACCAAACCACACAAAACCAAACCAACCAAACTACACAAAACCAAACCAAAGCTAACCACACAAAACCAAACCAAACCAACCAAACTACACAAAACCAAATCAAACCACACAAAACCAAACCAAACAAAACAAACTACACAAAAACAAACTACACAAAACCAAACCAAACCACACAAAACCAAACAAAACCACACCAAATCAATCCAAACCAAACCACACCAATCCAAACCAAACCAATCCGCACCAAACCAAACCAACATTTCCTTTGCTTTCGATCTGAAGATGATATAACCGTCTACACAGCAATTTAACATTTTCTTTCAATGGATCATATTTTCCTCGTTTTACACATTCATCGTAGGAATTTGATCCAGTTTTACTTGTGGTCGATAAATTTGGGAAATTTATATTCTTTACCCATAAACTTCTTTCTTCTTTAGCGATCTCTTTATGCGTTTATTTGTTCCTTTGATGGATGTTTTTAAGGAACAGATATCGACCAACAATCTGCATTTTGGGTGGTATCCTGCTTTTGTTTTCCAGTGATTATTCTTCTAGTGGAACAATTCTTTTTATGTGAATCTTGAAATCTTATGAGATTCTTAGTCCAGATTGGTAAAAACACTTTTTAATGAGACATTATGGTTAAAGGTGAATACTTGGAGTTCTTTCAGAAAATCAATCAGCGTTGCTCAGTAGGGAACCTTATATACTGTGAGACAAAAAAAAAAAAACTGTTCATAAATACAACATACTTTTCCCATTCACCTTGTCAAAATGACAACCCAACCAACACTCACGATTAGATAGTCCCAGATATTGCACGTCATAAATTTCCAGAAATATCTAAAAGGTTCCAAAAGTTTCTAGAATATTCAATAATGTCATAGTAATACTATACTTATAAAGGCTTTTAGAAATTTCATGTAAGGGGGTGATTTTAAAAAAAAACAAACTGGATTAACCCTTTCGTCATTATTTTTGCACTAAAGTTCATCGTATTATCATACAGGAAATACATTGTTTTGCAAAAAGTCATAAACCTAACATATAAGTATTATACTATATTTAATGTTTGTTGCCACTGGAAGCCTGTACGCTGGCTTCACATTGAAGTGGCAATAGCAATCTAGATTTGAGCAAAAAGTAACAGCTAGGAAATCGAAAGATGATTTTCAAAGCAAGTCAGCGGTAACTCTCCACTGAGCTGATGAACAAAAAAAAATCATTCCTGGGAACAAAGACGGTTATATATATATATATATATATATATATATATATATATATATATATATATATATATATCCAAGCAGAACCACATCACTTGATTAGAGACCAGTAGCGCTGAAACAAAATTGTAATTTTGTAGTCGTGCTATAACATGAATATGTTATAATTTTGAATATATATATATATATATATATATATATATATATATATATATATATATATATATATATATATTGGTTAAGATGTCAGATCCTCATACGACGAAACCGACGGGAGAGTCCATCATATATATATATATATATATATATATATATATATATATATATATATATATATATATAGGGAGAGAGAGAGAGAAAGAGAGAAAGAGAGGGAGATATTAACAAAAATACATATCCTACGTTGATTATATTTATCCAGTTGATTATATATATATATATATATATATATATATATATATATATATATATATATATATATATATATATATATATATATTCTGCTATATCTATCTATCTATCTATCTATCTATCTATCTATCTATCTATCTATCAGTTCTACAGACAATACCGATCATACCGTAGTATCCTTTTATGTAGACATCGATTATTGTTAGTCTCTTCGTATCCATACATCAAACAATCGGTCGATCGATCGATCTCGATGTGTTTGAGTAATATTACTTAACCTGATTTCTCTCCACCCGATCTCTCTCTCTCTCTCTCTCTCTCTCTTAATATAAATATATATATATATATATATATATATATATATATATATATATATATATATATATTCAGAGAGGGTGATAGATGTAAATTATTTTACAGCAGATTTTTCTTTCGCCAACGGAAAACTTTCATTTTTATCCTCACATCTACCTGTCAGTCTGTTTGCATTAATATCGTTTAAGCTTCAAACGTTTACTACTGTTAGCAGTGTACCCGTCAAAAATGATGGGCTTATATATATATTGAACTAGCTTTCATCCTCTGATCAGTAATATGTGCGCTATGGCAGTGATTAAAGTATCGCACGGTGACTTTTTCATTTAGGATCACGGTGTGTGCTTCCCGAGCCTTGGGGCTGAGATCAAAGAAGACTACCCGACCCTCGTTGCATTCAAATGGAAAGGTTGGTGGTTTTTTTATTCCAGATATTACAGGGACTTGGCAGTTTTCCTCCCACATACACGACCCTGTGTCACATTTTATGACCGTGGAGATCTGGTTAAATAGTGGATGGGAATGTACATTCCTCAGTTTTTTCGGTCTGATAACTAAAGTCAGTAACTGTTCTCCTTGTCATGAGCTGTGAGGGAAATCTTGTTCCCGGGAGACCATCTCTGCGACAGCATCACTTTCATTGCATTGTTGGAGTATACAGACGCCAGCCTAATAGTGGTTACGAGGAGTGTGCATAGCCTTGTTCTATATTCACAAACCAATCTCATGTCACCCCTTGCCAGGTTGTTAAATAACGGAGGGTGTGTGTGTCGTAACTCTTTGCTCTGAGAAAAGTGTTACACATGCACACGCCCCCATATATATATATATATATATATATATATATATATATATATATATATATATATAGAAAAGTTGCAAATTAAAAAAATAATAATGTTCTTTTATGAAAGTATTTGTTTATTTGTATATATATTTGATATTTCAGACTGGCCTCAATCTTTCTTCTGAAGAAAGATTGAGGCCAATCTGAAATATCAAATATATATACAAATAAATAAATACTTTCATAAAAGAACATTATTATATTTTATTTTGCAATTTTTCTATGTATACATATTAAGAAAGTATACATAGTTCTCATTATGCTATATATATATATATATATATATATATATATATATCTTTGGAAGAGTATTTTTCAGTAGGAACTTGTATTTTTATATTTAATCTTGTCTACATAATTCTTTTTAAAAAAATCCCCTCTTCTTTCCTTTCTTAGTTTCAAATTAACACTACATTCTTCATATAACCCCAATTT
Source organism: Acanthosepion lycidas (assembly GCA_963932145.1). NCBI lineage: Eukaryota > Metazoa > Mollusca > Cephalopoda > Sepiida > Sepiidae > Acanthosepion > Acanthosepion lycidas. Next base: position 22,152,678 of record OZ010593.1, read on the forward strand.
AATATCATATGGTTAATATCCAGGTTTAATATTATAAAACTTCTTCCCTTTAAGACTAAAATACCTTCCACCTTCTCCTCAATACTGTCTCGTCCCTTTCGTCTGACTGAAACACTGAAATGGATAAATTCTGTATTAATTTTTCGACAGATGTTACAGTTAAATTTCTAATTCCGACACTAACTCAGTCTGTATACCGGGGTAGAATAAGACTGAGGAAGTTTTCATCGGTTGAAATAGAACTGTTCCACATATAAGGCAATTTCTGATTTCATCGTGTACTAATGGTTTTGTAATTTACCCCTGAAGATGATCTTCGAAAAGATCAAAACTACTTGGGTTAAAAAATATGGCGCTTTCTTGAGGAATTTCACCTTAACATCAAGAAACTGTGTAGACGACTGGAAAGTATCAAGAAAGGTTGTCTTAAATTGGTTCGCCTCCAATTCCTTTCTCAGGAACCCTGATGTTCTCCAAGACTCTACCTGATTCCTACTCTGTTTCTGATATTCATTTACGATCTTCTTGATCTCATCTGTTCCCAAGTAGCCATCTACGCAAACGACACTACTATTCACGCCTGCCTCCATAGTCAATCTGGTATCGCTGACAAAATTAGCCTGGCTGTTCGTCTCGAAAAGGACCTCCAGTCTGTGGTTGACTGGGGCAGGAAATGCATGGTAAATTTTGATGCCTCCAAAACGAAACTGCTCTCATTTTCCCACCACAGAGAACCCTTCCTGCTTCCCATCAGAATGGCTGGTGCTCAACTCCATGAGAGCGCCTCCCTACGCGTGCTTGGTCTCACGCTGACCGCTGACCTGAAATGAACAAATACATTGAATCAATAGTCTTATCTACCGCAAGTTGGTTCTCTGTTTCGCGCCAGAAAGTTTTCTTGCTGGAATCCATCCTTCAAATCTATAAATCAACCACTCGTCCTTGCATGAAATACTGCTGTCATATATGGTTTGAACCCCCGCTGTTCGCCTCGAGATCCCCGACAGAATCCAGAGACGGATATACTATGTGATGTGTCCCGATCTGGCATCTCGTCTACTGTCACTTTCTCACAGACGTGCCGAGGCTTCCCCCTGTCTTTTCTACAAATATTTTTCACGGCAACTGCCCTGAGGAGCTACTTTCACTGATACCCAAACTTGCATGAACTTGAGCGTGCTACTATGTTAGCATCTCGGTACCAACCTTTCACTGTCGAAACGTTTAAATATAGCCGTCTCTTCTACTCCAACAGCTTCTTATCTCGCACTTCCCGTCTGTGGAACTCCCTTCCTCTTACTTGCTTCCATAATAGATTGTCTTCAAATATTCAAATGTAATGTCTATCGACATCTGATTTCTTGATCTTGGTACCCTTTCTTTTCTTTATTCTTTCTTCAAACACCCCTCTTTTCTCTTGCTCTCCCTCTCTGTAACCCTTGCGTGCTAGTTGCAATCCCGTCTTGCTTGGGGTGAAATGCTAAAAACAAACAAAAACAAATGAGAGAAAGGACAAATGGAGTAAAAGTCCACAGTTCGTAGATTTTACGTTTAATAAAAGTCCTCAATACAAAGTAGAGCAAAATATTATTATTATATTTTATTATAAAATATTATAACCTCTTATAATAAAAATATTACATATATATATATATATATATATATATATATATATATATATATATATATATATATATTGAACAATAGAAAATATTAAAAAATTAAAATCTTCAGACACACTGGGTTGTAGATTAATATTCTTTCGTTTTTATTATTATTATTTCATTTAGATTCTTCGACTAGATTCGGCCATCATCAGGAGAGAAAATTCTGCTTGCTGGTAGCAGTTAACTACAGAAATGAATGTCTTGATGGAGAAAATGAACTTTTGTCTGTAGTTTTCATTTGTTTTTTATTTTTTTTATCTTTTTAACATGAATTTTTTTAACATTCCTTGTATTGGTCAAACAGTCTTTGGAGTTGTTATTTGAGATAAGAGCTGGATGGATCTATGCTTCTCTGAATTCCCTTGGTCAGTTTGACAGTTTTATTGTTTCCTGGAGGGGGGATGTTTCTCTGTTAAGTGTGTGTGTGTCTGTGTGTGTTATTTGGTTCTTAGGGAGTGAGTGAGTATGATATGTGTAAGCGTGTATATGTATATATATATATATATATATATATATATATATATATATATATATGTTTGTGTGTCCGTCCTCACAGATGAAACTTGAAGTAACATCAATGTGATTCTACAGAAGGATGCTGAGAATACAATAGACTGAGCATCTGAGAAGTTTTAAAGAAAATGGTAACAAAAGGGGCGACTATACTTAGAAGCAGAAAAAATACACTCGAAATTTCACGGATGCATGATGAGGATAGAGGGCTTAGGAAATTTGACACTCACAGGACATATTGAAGGCAAGTGGGTTAAAGTAAAGCAGTGAATAACCTACTTTGTGGAAATAGTAGGCAGAAAAGGTATTTGAAGAGGTCGCAAAAATAGATACATTAGTAAAAACTAAAAAGTAGAAGTTATGGAGATCCATAATCGCTATTTGTTATTAAGCTGAATAATAATAATAATAATAATAATAATAATAATAATAATAATAATAATAATAACATGAGCGCGCTGAAGGTTTGTCTTCGTTTGTAGTTGTCTTCACTGCTACAGTGGTCTAAATCGACATACAATTGACCCATCCGGTAAACAGAAACTTGACTATTCTTTTTTTTTTACTCCGACTAACTTGCAAGAAATCGCTCGTGGAAGAGACGTTGGCAGCGGTCGACATCTCAGTTCTTTTTTTTTTATCCCTTTTTATTTTGTTGAATTTTTACTTTATTTTCGAGTTTCTTATTCATGAATTATTGTTCTTTAACAGCAAAAAACTCATTTTCGGGTTTTATGCAATGCGTATTTTTAATCTTTATTTTTAATCTTTTTTTAATATATACACACACACAACACACACACGCACATACACACACACACGCGCACATACACACACACACACACATATATATATATATACACACAGATACATACATGCATATATATATATATATATATATATATATATATATATATATATATATATATATATATATATATATATATATATATAACAACCAACCAATGCCTCGCTCTTTTAGCTAAAGAATAATTGAGACAAACAATTTACAGACGTTCGCTTTCAAAAACAGAAAAATAAACTGTTACAGGTTTTGTCTTTTTGTCATTATAACAGTTGTAAAATAATACACCATTTTTTTAAGTATAAATTTTACCTTTCCCGCCAAAATCCGCCAAATCTATTTTTATCGTCTTTTGGAATCGTTAGGTGATTTTTTTTGTTCCCTTTTTCTTTTCTCTTCCTGTAATTTTTTTTTTTTTTGCAGGGTCGGGGTATTTTTTTGTTTAGTTTTTATTGTTTGTTTTTTTTCTGTAGTGGGGTTGTAGCTGCTGTAATGCAGTAGTCGCGGCTGCAGATGTAATAAGAAAACAGCTGAGAAGGAGAGAGGGAAGGATTTAGAAAATTGGGGAGGAGGAGGAGGCGTGTTTTCCATTCATGAGAGTGTGTGACGAACGATCGTGCCCCCCACCCACCTGCAACTATTTTCTGACTTGACTAACTCCTCCCCCATCTTCTGCCCCCGCAATTCATACTGACGTCAATTACACGAACGATTTCGTTTTTTTTTTCTTTTCAATAGTTTGTGGTTCTTAATTTGTTTCTCTCTTCCTTTCGTTCTTTTTGAAAGCAACTTCAGGTCGATTCTCTCTCTCTCTTTCTCTCTCGCTCTCTCTCTCTCTCTCGCTCGGTCTCTTTCTCTCTCTCTCTCCATTCTTTGAGAGCAACTGTAAGTCTTTCTTTCGCTATTCTTTTACAGTGGCTACAGTTTTTTCTTTCGTTCGTTCTTTCTTTCGTTCTTTCTTTCGTTCTTTCTTTCTTTGCTTTTTTCTTTCTTTTCCTTTCTCTTTTATCGTCTTGCCTTGCTAGCAACTACGCCTCAGTGTTTTCTTCTTTTTTCTTTTACTTCTTTCTTTCTTTCTTTTTCCCCTTTTTATTCTCTCTTTCACTAAGAGCAAATAAATGTCTGTCTTTTCCTTCTTTCTTTGTTCTTTTTAGTGCAGTTGTAAGTCTGTTCTGTGTTTTTCCTTCTTTTTCTCTTTCTTTTATTCTTACTTACCTTAAGATCCGGTAAAGATCTGTCTTCTTTTTTCTCTCTTTCTTTCTCTCTTTCTCTTTCATCTCTCTCTCTCTTTGAACGCATCTGTAGATCTATTCTTTCGTTCTTTCTTTTTCTGTTAGTTTTATTCTTTTTTCTGTTGGTCTCCTTTCTCTCTCTCTCTCTCTTTTATTGTTTCGTTCTTTGAACACATTTCGAGGTAAGTTCTCTCCTTTTCTTTCTTTCTTTCTTTCTTTCTTTTTTCTTTCTTTCTTCGCAACTATGAATCTATTCTCTTTCTATCTATCTTGTTAGTTTTCCTTCGTTTTTTTGTCTCTAAGTTTTACTCAATAAAAACTTTCCCAATCGTTTTTTTGTTTCCACTGAACGTGAAGACCTTTTTTTCTTCCTTTTTCTTTCACGTTGTTGTTTTTGCAAAAACGACCAAAAATGCGAAAATTCTCAAAGATAAATTCTCCATCTTTTTAATTTTCTCTTTTGACATCCAACCTCGCTGCAACATCTAGGTTGCAAAGGTGAAACTCAACTAGATTCATACGTGCAACGCGCCTGCGTCAAAAAGACATTCAGATGACAGATGGAAACCTTTAACAGATTGTATGAGAAAGTTGAAAAATGGAAAACTAAAAAGATAGACAAACTGACTAGTTAAGGTAGACAGATCAAAAGTAAGCAACAGAGATAAAATAATTTAAAATAATGAAAAACAGAATGAAGGAAGGAAGAAAGCAAATGCTTGAAAAGGAAAATACAGATTTGAAAAAGCTCCAGAGGCGGATATGCAATATTATTGGCTCTGTTCTGGCATATCGTCTACAGTCTCTCTCTTACAGACGCGCTGTCGCCTCTCTCTCTGTTTTTTTTTTTTTTTTTTTTTTTTTTACAAATACTTTCATGGTAATTACTCCAAGGAGCTGCATTCGCTGGTTCCAAGACTTCATGAGTTCAAGCGCCCTACGAGGCTGGCATCCCGCTCTCACCCTTTCACTGTCGAAACTATTAAATGTAGCCGTCTCTTCTACTCCAATAGCTTCGTATTTCGCACCTCTCGCCTGTGGAACTCCCTTCCCTAGTACTGTTTCCCTGAGAGCTGTAATCTCCAAGTATTCAAATGTAATGTCAATCGACATCTCCAGTTGTCTTGATCTATCCACTATCCTTCTCCTCATCATTTCCTCTATCACTCCTATCTGATCTTGCTTCAAATCTTCTGTAACCCCTTGCGTCCTAATGGCTTCCCGCCTTACTTGGGGTGAAACGCTTAAAAAAAAAGTAAGACTGAGACATTTTCACCCAAGCAAGGCGGTGCCATTAGCACGCAAGGGGTTACAGAGGATTAAGAACAAAAATAAAGAATGGTGTTTGGGGAAAGGATACAGAGAAGGACGGGGAACAAGATCAAAGCCACAGAAGATGTCGATTGACATTACATTTGAATATTTGAATATTATAGCTATCAGCTAAGAGGAAGGGAGTTCCACAGACGGGAAGTGCGAGACATGAATCTATTGGAGTAGAAGAGATGGACACATTTAATCGTTTCGACAGTGAAAAGGTGGAACCGAGATGCCAGCGTAGTAGCACGCTCAAATTCATGCAGTTTGGAAAGCAGTGAAAGTAGCTCGTCGGAGCAGTGGCCGCGAAAATACTTGTAGAAAAGACAGAGGGAAGTCACGGCACGTCTGTGAGACAGTGACTGTAGACGAGATGCCACGTCACACTGCATATCCGTCTAAAAAAATAAAGTACAGAAATATAGAAAATAGAATGTTAACCCATTTATGAACACTGTAAAATCCGTTTCTTCTTCTATTTGCTGTGTCCCTTCAGAACGTAGGCGATTAAGGCTCTCCACAAGGTCTTATTCTTTGTAGCTCTTAGACAAGTTTGGCTTTTTGCTTTTCCTCCCAATCACTGTTCAGCCATATATTAGGTTGGTGCAAAAATAATGTCGTTTTCTCACATACGTTACTATGTGAGAAAACGACAATATTTTTGCACCAACCTAATACTTACACAAGTTCCTTTGGAAGTCTACTCTCTGGTTTCGTCTCAGCCCCTTGCCCTCATTTCCATCATGTTGAAAATTTAATCTGTTCTCTATTCTTTTTTATTTGTCTAGTTTTCTTTGGGATGATATCGATTACTTCTCTTAATTCGGGAATTGAGGAGACTGTCGTATTGCAAGTTAGCCTTGGCCTTCTTCATTTCTGGAAGTTTCCTTTTAAGTTTGGATAACACTGGAAGACGGTCGCTCCCGCAGTCGGCAATCGAATATGTTTTGTAGTGTAAAAAAATCCCGTATTAGTTATAGCTTTATAAAAATACTAGGATTTTTTAAAATCCTCACAGTATTTAGTATTGTTGAATTTATTGCTAACATTTTTGTCGAGATTAACAAACTCTACATTTCGTTCAATTTCGCAAACAAATCGAAGAAGCTGATTTTTTTTAGAAAATTCCTGACAAAACTCTACTTCGCCGTTTAATAATTAGCTCAATTTAATTTAATTTTATAGAACGTCATGGTAAACAATATTTTGTAAAATAATTACTTTTTTCCTTTTTAACAGCGAAGACTAAATTCTTAGGTTTTCTTACTCTTGAGCATGCAACATACAACTGGACATGCGTGAGTATTTCCTTTTGGAGCCAAATTTCAACTTTTTGAAGCGTTTTGCCTTGTCATTTGTTTATAGTTCTCGCAAACGCAGGGCGAACTGGAAACTGAATTCTTGTTTATATCAAAATTTAAGGAAAAGATATGCAAAAAACAATATTGCATGGTTATTAA
>OZ010593.1:22164671-22247171 GCA_963932145.1 Acanthosepion lycidas
TTTTATAATTAATTAATTAATTAATTAATTATAAAGTTGCAATAATGTCTCTCCAAAGGTGATAACTCTTGGTCTTGTAACCACTTTTAAATAATTGTTTCCTTTTTTAAATAAGAAAACCATAAGAATAAGCAGAGACGAATTCTTATGAGCAGCGATAATTATTATTTGCAAATAATTATAATATAATTTCCTTAATTAGAAAGTAGCTTAATATTACTTCTACTATAGCAGTAACGATTTGCTGTTAAAACAGGGGAAAGTAAATAATAATTATGGAAAATAAATCGTATACTTTGTGCAAAAAGTAACAAGTGTTCTACGTTATTTCTACGCTATCGAAAAATATTAGTTGCCGTGGTTTGGTCCTTTACTACGCTTTTCACACACCTGATTAGAAAATCAATCTATGAATTCTCTATAATTATGATAGAAAAATGTAGTAAAAGTAATTTGTTGAGAGCTTAATGGGTGTAATAACAAAGTAGACGAAAGAAATTGCCCAGTTTTCCACGCTTTCTTGCTGACGGTCATCGCCCACGTTCGCTGGAAATAAGAGGAGGATGCTTTGATGTACGTAGGCGGCAGGTGAACGTTGTGGAACAAAATGGCGTTCTTAGAATATAAAAGGAAGGCAGAGGCGATTAATGTGAACAAAGTACTTTCTGCCGAAAAAAAAAAGAGAGATAAAGTAAAATAAGATTTCATATCTTATAATGCGTTTAAAGAGAGAAAGGGAAAGCTAGGAGAAAGGGAAGGCAAGTAAGAAAAGAAGAAGAGGTGAAGGAAGAAGAATAGACAGACAGTATTAAAATAATGTTGACAAATAAAAAATAAAGGATACTGATTCCAGAATAGAAGAATAGAACAGAATAGAGTAATAGAGGAATGACGAGAGAAAGGAAACGCGTAGTAAAGTATAATGAAGAAACGATTGTCATTTAGCGCTGAGAGAGAAAGAAAGGAATTAAGACCGGAAGAGGAAATAGCAATGAAAAACGAAAAGAAGGAAAGCAACGAAAAAAAAAGAAGGAAGGATGAAATAAGACTGAAAAGGAAAAGAAAGAAAAAACAGAGAAAAGAAAAAGAAAGGGATAACGTGTAAAAAAAGAAGTTATTATAGAAATACACAAAAAGCAGAAGTAGAACAGAAAAGGAAATAAGTAACGTATAAAAAGAAGATAAAGAAAAAAAAGAAAATTAAGCGGTCATTATAGAAATACACAAAAATTAGAAGTAAAAGAAAAATACACATCTGACGTATACAAAGAAAAGAATTAAGATGGTTTTAAAACGAAAGAAAAGAAAAAAAGAAAAGAAAAGAAAAAAGAAAAGAAAAGATAGTAATAAAGAAGAGTTAATTTATTCATATCATGTCTCTGAATAATTGGATCAGCTCAGGACTCAACTGGACCGTGAGATACGACCACAAAGTGTGGTTTCTCTTGTTTATTTATTCATTTAATTTTTATTTCTTCTTAGTACAGGTTGAAGAGATCTAATTTGTTACAAAATTTACAACACTTCCAATCATTCATCACTCGCTAAGCCAATAACACCGATTGCACGCATGCGCATCGCTTTCTCTGCGCACACACGCACAGACATACAACTCAAGCAAACAAAAGGACAATGATTTTGGTAGATCCGTTAATAGAAAAACTGTTGTCCTCTTATTTTTTTTCATGGCATATTACCAACAATATTACCAGTTGATAAACTGTTTAAACTAAATTGCCAAAATTAAAGTAGAAACCGCAGTGGTTTCCCCATCTTCTACTTGTTACTGATACAACAGGTAAAGTATTAGTGTAGCTGTGTCAGACATTGGTCTCGGAGATGTTCTGATTGGAGTAGATAGATACGACTATCGTAGAGTTTACACTCCATCCCGGTCTTTTAAAAAGGCATAGTTTTGTTTCCTGTTTAGGATTGGGCTTTCCGGTTCCTTCTAAAGTCTATTTCAGCTCCGTGCTTCTAACGCCTCCATGTTTTCCGATGATGAGGCTTGTTTCACCAAGTCAGCACACTGCTACTACTGTGTATGGGTAACACAAAATTGGTTTCAAGAACATTTGACTGATTTCTAAGCACTCCTCTGAATCCTGTGTTTGACATATATAAACTCCCATTGAGCTTGTATATGACTTGTTGAAGATCTAATTAAATACCCTGCATCCATCTATTTTATGGGTGGGGCTTAGAATATGCTGAAATCCCCGCTCAAAGGAGTCACCAATTGAGTGGATGCTTATAGGCTCGGGTATGGATGACCTATGTCTACCTCTGAACTCAAGCATAAACATAACTTATGTTTACTTATGGGCAGAATTATAAACGCACCTTACGTCTACCTATGTTTTCAAGTGTAAACTGAAAAAAAACAACAGATTTTGACAATAAATAACCCAGCAAGAGTTGACATGTCGTTAAGTCCACTAACCAACAAATAATCACCTAAAACACACACAACTCAGTTATAGATAATTCTGAGATATTCCTGGAGAGCTCTACCTAACGAATTCTAGGTGTCGTGTTGCGTAACCACCGTTATTCAGTCGATGGTAAAAACAATGCGTAATTATGCAACAAAATTGAAATCAATGCCAATAGCAATATTTTGTCTTCCTGAATCCTAATATTTATTGTCCTTTCGCCTCACTAAAGTCCCATTCTCTTTCACAGTCAGTAACCCTTTGCGTCTAAGTGACATTATCACCTTCCTTAGTGTGAAATGTTTTTCAAAAAAAGATATCTATACTTTTTTTTTTTGCATTTCAATTTATTTACTTACAATCAATAATCAGATTTGACTTGAGTTTATAATTTTCATGCACAATTTTTACTAACAAAACCTTCGATATTGAATTTTGGGTACACAAAAGGGTCATGTTCGTTAGTTTGTAATTCGAACACGGTGGAAAGGACAGGGGAAAGATATGAGGTTTCCATACCGCTTACAAGGTCTTCATCATTTGAAATGATAATGATTCTTCTTATATATACAATAGGGCAGGTCGATTTTGAAAGCGTTGTATTGAACTAAATTTGAAAGTTGGGGTTTCACATGATAAATAATGATACAAAATATTAGGTTGGTGCAAAAATAATGACGGCTTTTGACGTATTTTTTAACGTCAAAAACCGTCATTATTTTTGCACCAACCTAATATTTTTCGCAAATCGTTAACGTTTTGAGGAAACGAATTTAATAAAATTTAGTTTCAAAATTGGGCAGAGGGGGTTTGTTGGAATTTCAGTGATCTGTGAAAACCTTATAAAATTTATAATTTACCGAAGGTTTACAAATTGTATATGAACAAGATGCACGGCACGTATACATTATTAATAAATCATTGTGTTATCAAATAAGACCTTACTAGTTGTAATTATTCCATTTTATTATTGGTTTTACTCTCTTATAATACAGCTGAAGCCAGATATTTGAATACATCTTAGCTAAATTGTTATGATGAAACGCACCTATTCTATAGTTAATAAACTCTTCCACCTAATATAAGTAGGAGTAGTAAGAGAAACGAGGGTCAGTGGATGTCGGATGACCGGCTGAACGGTTGAACTCTTTGCCTTCGGAAGGGGAGGAATCCGAACGAGGCTATGCCGAAGAGGAGAGTCTCATTCGGGGAGGTAAACCGACCCTGAATCCGTTTATACATGTTCAAAGGGTATATTTTTGGACAACCCCACGGGCTCGGTGATCCCACGTTAAACCGGCCTTGTGCCACATGATACCCTCGTGACTAAATACTAGTCGATGTCGGACGACCGGCTGAACGGTTGAACTCTCTGCCTTCGGGCGGGGAGGAACCCGAACGAGGCTACGCCGAAGGGCGGAGTCTCTTTCGGGGAGGTAAACCGACCCTGAACCCGTTTATACGGGTTCAAAGGGTATATTTTTGGCCGAACCCACGGGCTCGGAGATTCCACGTTAAACCGGCCTTGTGCCACATGATAAATACTAGCCGATGTCGGACGACAGTAGTCGACAGTTAGTCGAATACGAAAGTAGTCAGTGACCTCAACTAGATTTCTCTGCGTCATTACCTATTATATCAAGTTCCTAACGTTTTGCACGTCGAACCTATTTTAGGACCGACTTAGTACAAATACAAGCCTCCACTGCAAAATAACTCCACAACATAAATACAGTCAAACGTATTTTTTCATAATTCTTTACATTAAATTTCCGGTAAGTTAAGATCACTACTTTATTTTATGAATATTTCAGCTTGTATTTCTTGCATCTATGCAATAATAGGTCAGGTCGAATTTTGAACCATGGTATTGCACTCAATTTGAAAGTTAGGGTTTCACATGATAAATAAGGATACAATTTTACAAATCATTAACGTTTTTTGAGGAAACGAGTTTAAAGATTATGTTTAGGTTCAAAATCGTAGCATTGGAATTTAATTTCCATGAAAGCCTCATATCACAGCCTTGTAAAATTTATAATTTACTGAAGCTTTATCATTTATATATCGACAAGATGCATGGCATGAGTACATTATTAATAAATCATTGTGCTATCAAATAAGACCTTCATTTACTTCAAAGGAAAAATACTGAACAATTTAGATATATTATAATGTAATAGGTTATACAGTGAAGTAGTTTTCGTGTGATTTTCAATAAACAATGGAAATTTAAAACATTTTGTTTTATAAGATATGCCTAGCAGTATTATAATTTTATATCCATTTTTATCCATTTTTTGTTTTTATTAATTATGATGTAACAAATGATTTAACAAATCTTATTAATTTAGTCGCCTTTTTTGTAATCTTTTACAATTTTATTAGAGTATTTACTTCTCGAATACATTAAAAAAAATTGCATATTTTGCTTGTGGTGATTCATAATTAGAATTTTGGTTTGAATATATTTTCCATTCAATGTATCTAATACAAAAATATCAACTTCATTTGGATTTATTCTTGAACTAGTAAAATTTGAAGTCAGTTTATAAGCAAAAACCTGCCGAAATTACGTATTTGTGTACATTTTCTTCAGACGATCTTTGAAACTAAATACTCGAAAACTGGCAAAAGCGATGAATGTATTTTTGGTGTAAGTACGCATGACTTCAAATTCCGGATTTCACCCGTAATATAAAGTTGAATTTCGAATGTTATACAGAAAGATGTATCAACGTAAGAGTGGTCTTAATATCCCTGATATTGGCACTACTAATAATATTGAATTGTTGAAGACCTAATAGAAATCCTATTATACTATTTACATTATTCAGACTATTGTCCTCATTTTTGTTGCCATATTTATACGTCCATCCTTCTTTTGAACCCTTTATTTCCCTTGCTTGTATACATTGTTCTAGTTCCACGTGCCATGTCTAATGTTATCAGTTATCTCCTGTTAATTCACCTCTCCAAGTTCTCCCCTGGTATTGAACTCATAACTCTTTGGGTCTTGTCACTGGATCTAACCAATGACTTTATCCACTGTGCATGTGTCCTTAAGGACATCTGTGTATGAATTTCCGAGTGTTATAAACTTAATGACTTCAGCACTCTTTTTTACCATTGCTCATATTGCAATTTTTGCTGTTATCGTTGAATGTTTTTTACCATTGCTCATATTGCAATTTTTGCTGTTATCGTTGAATGTTTTTTACCAGAGCTCATATTGCGATTTACTTTGTTATTATTGCTTTTCTCTGGCACTCCTTATTACTGGTTCCCATATTGTATTCATTTCTATGCTTGATCGGCTCAGAAGATTTTTGTAGCCTAGCATACGAGCTGATTCCTTAAGTTTATGGATTTTCCAACAATGTTCTTTGTCTATGGTTTCACCATGATCCTGCAGAGGACAGTGATCTCCCTTTTCTCTCCATATATGGTTAACCACTCCTGATTTTTCCACTTCCCTTCGGCCGAAACGTCGCAAAGAGGTGCTCTCCATTAATGAACAAAATATAGCTAAGTATCTTACCCAGTGTCGTCTCTCGCTTCTTTTGCCTTCAATATGTCCCGTGAGTGTTAAATTCTCTAGGCCCTCTGTCCTCATTATATGTTCGAGAAAATTCAGGTTTTTTTCCTGATCGAAAGTATAAACGTTCTTTTACTTCTTACTTTCCTTTAAACTTTCTTCGGTACTCACATTCTCGTTCAATCATCGAAGTTAAGCAGCGTCGACCCTGGACAATGCTTAGATGGGGGATCGCTTGTAACACCGGATAGTGTGAGTAGCCCCTTACATAATTCAGATTTAAATAATCCACAAAGAGTTGATAAGCTATAAAGAACGAATCAATCAATAAACTCTCGTTCAATCAATGGAGTTAAGCAGCGAAAACCTCACACAAAACTTGGATGGGAGACCGCTTAGTAACACCGAGTACAATTAGCGACCTCTTACAATCCGAAATGTGTTTCGGCTTTAAATAACCTACAAAAGGTTGGTAAACCATAAAGAACAAATCATTCAATCAGTTCTCGTCCGATCACTGAAGTTAAGCAGCCATCGACCCCGGAGAGTACTTAGATAGGAGATGCACCGGGTACTGTAAGCAACCTCATACAACAAGAAATATATCGGATGTATATAACCTATTATGGGTTGATATACCGTAAAGAACAAACCAATCAAAGAACTAATCAATCAGTCTCTGTGTTATGGTCTATTTATTATGTATTGGTAAAACCAAATATCTTCAAAAGATTTTTTTCCACTGCAAAGAGATTATCAAATATACAATGCCATATAGGAGATTCGATCTTTAATATTAGTTCATTTGCCCTGAATGAAAAAGAAAAAAAAAAAAAAAAAATGTTTAGAAACCTACGTCTCGTCAAATTAGCAGTTATAATTTCTTCGAATCTTAACACTTGGTAATTAGGGAATTTTAAAATGCAATAAACACCTCAGCTTCATTTCATTACGCGCACCTTACTGTAGCCTGTATAAGGCTGCATTCTCGTGGTTCAATGTTCGTATGAAGTGTGAAAATAGTAATCAACGCCTATGAAAAGTTTTATCTAAATATATTTGTATTGACTGCATATAAGAAACTATTTGGTTCATTTATTTTAGATATTTCTTTCTTGTTAGGAAGAAAGAATTTATTTATTTTGCTTTCTTTCTCACGATACGAGAAACAAAGAAATCTCTCATTTTTCTTCGTTTGAAAGCAAATCACACAAGAATTATTACATTCACGCCTGAGCACCATATTCAGCTTTTGATGCAACGTAAAAAAGCAACAGCAACAATAGCAACAATAACAATTTTTTTTTAATTTATTTTTTTATATATGCCATGTCCCTTAAGGACGCCGATGATCATGGCTCTCCTCAGATTCCGTCTTTTTAACTTGTACAAGAAACCTCACAACTATATCATGTTCAGGCATTAGATAGAAGAAGACACTTTTGACACTAATGCATTTCAATTATGTGAGATGTATTTATTGGGGTTATTTCTGGGAGGTATTTCTGATGCTATTTCTGGGGGGTATTTCTATCGCACCCTGATTTATCTGTGAATTACCACGACTTTTGGGAAAGATAGTGGAGCAGTTTCCCGTTACTTTCTCGACATTTCTGGATTCATAACAGTCCTATTCTTTCGCCGATGTCTTTAAATCTTCCTTATCTCGACGGCACACTGTAGTTAAACTTCCGCGGTACACTTAAATTATGTCGTCCTGGGTAAGACGTTAAACTACATCTAACAGCAAGGTCTCTGATCAGGAGGTTTTGAGGAGCGTGGAACCACATCTTAATTGCTGGTGTTCCCTGGTTCACCCTGATCCGAGATGGTAGCGCCTGTTAGGGTCCCAGCTATGGACAAATAGTAAATCCCCCCCCCAAACTGGGGTCAAAATGTGTAAAAAAAAAGTTTTAATACCAGCAATACATTTTTGTAAAATTATTACCAGCAATAAATTTTCCAAGAAAAAAATATTAGCAGCAATACATTATTTCCAGCAATACTTTTCTTGCAAAAAATATTACTAGAAATACTTTTAAAAAAAATATTTATTAGCAATAAAAATCTTTCGCCATTAAATAACTCAATGGCAAAAAAAATCATTCAGTGAATGAAGTCTGAGTGTCTTGGCAAAGACCGCCCTTCTTTGAACATTGTGGCCTGGATCTGCAGAATCACAAGCAAAGAACTGTACCAAGAAAGTTACCTCCCCATGTCTTTTCTATAAATACGTTCATGGTAATTTTTCGGATGAGACAATGAGGTATTATGGTGAATGTAGTAAGAAAGGTATGTATGAATGTGTTGTTTTGGTGTAAGGAATATTGTTCGTACGATTGGGTCAGTGTTTGTGGCTAGCGAAGTTATAGTTAAGACAGAAGAAGGCCGTCCTTTCCCCAATCCCCCTTCGCCCTTGTGCATATTAAACAGAATAAATATCGCTCCTCGCTATGATAACTAGACACTTTGAATTTAAGAGTATACTAGACTGGCGACGAGGACTCATCATTTTACAGCTGAGTTACGTAGATGTAACCGTAAATTCTAAGTTAACAGTTTCTTTTCTTGCACTTCTCGCTTGTAGATCTCCCGTCCCGCTCCATGCTTTCCAACCAAATTTAATCTCCAAAAACTTAAATGTAATGCCAATCGCTATCTAATTCACCACCCCCTGATTACTCTTTTCTCTTCCAGCTCATTAGTAATGTTTCTGTTTTCTAATTCTTTCACGCCTCCTTGTGTCTCAGTGGTTTTATTGCCTTGCATGGGGCGAAATCGACTAAAAAAAAACAAAAAACAAAAAAAGACACATACCACTTGAGGACTTACCAGTAGCAACAAATAAAATTGATAGCATATGTAATACCAAGATAAAATAATGACATAATCAAGATGTTAATATTACAAAATTAAAATTCAGATAAAATGTTTGGAAGGAAATCTCCAATACTGGAAAGAGCGATAACAGCTACTGGACTTGAGAAACCTGTTTTCCTGAAAAAAGATTTTATAAATTTCAACCGAAAGGAGTACAGGTTGCTTGGTCAATGAATGTCAAATGTGTTCTTGTAGGGAAACCTCTAATGTTACCATTACTATTACATTATTCCAGTAGTCTTAGGAGCACAAGGAATACCCGAAAGTAGCACTAATAAAAACGTTAACAAAATCCCAAGAAATCAGTTTTGTCTGAAATTAAAAAAAAATGTTGGTGTAAATGCGTTTTCATTTATATGCCGTGTACCTTCAGAACGTAATCGATCACGGCTCTCCACGACTTCTCCTTTGTAACCCTTAGTAAAATTTGTATTCTTCCAATATCCCCTAATCCTTGTTCTGTCAACCATTTACACATTCTCTTTAGGTATGTTTTACGCTGCTTTCCTCTGTCCCTCTGGCCTTAAATATGTGAGTGTCTAAATTTATAAGTCCTCTTTCCTCATTAAGCGACCTAGACACTTCAGCTAACTCTTTCTGATCATCCTTCTGTGGAACCACATTTATGTTGACTCAAGTCTTTTCTAATATCGTTAATTATTACTGTTTGCATAATTTAAAATCTTTTTCAATAACTCCTTAAGATAAACTTTCGCTAATCTTATGTCGCAAGTGAAAGACTTGATAAATGATTGTCCCAATGACGAGTCTCTTCCTTAGGGATGTTGGGGTACCACATGTACTGCAGCTGTAACAACAATGGCTGTGGCTAAGGAAAGCTAACCTAACAGAATTCATCCCTTTTCAGGCGATTTTGGAATTCATAGTTTATCCTAATTCCCCATGTATAATACGCATTTTTTCTTTAAAAAACAAAATTAGGGGTACATATTATGCACAGTTAAAAATATCTTTAAAAAATTGCCGTTTCATTGGTCGATTTCAGTTGCGAAATGACTACTTACCACAAACATATGACAATTTGGCTCAAACATTCGCCCATTGCGATTCCATAAGGATGTCAAATACAATCATATGTACCTAAAAATACTTACAAATGTAAAATAAAATAAGAATTGTCATAGAACTAAATTAGAATAATATTTTTCTGTGTTGAAAACCATTTTTAATAAGAGTAGGAAACGCTGGCAGCAATGAAATTGGAGAGGCACAATTTATAGGGTTTGATTACCAAACAAGGGGTGCGTATTATGCATGAGTAGAAGCATTTTCTCACACATTCAGCACAAGTTTTGGGATGCGTATTATGCATGGGGATTTATGGTATTACTCCTAGATTGTTCGTTCTACCAAGGATAAAGAGTCCAGTCTACCCTTCTATTATATTGTAAGTTATGAGGTTTCGTAACATTTTTCTGCTGTTGTTTTTGGTCGTATGGAATAATGTCGAATATAATCGTGCCAATTTCTTGAGGTACAGCTACAGTTGAGAGGAACGGTTTGTAGACAAAATACGCCATGAATACGAGAACAGTTTGCTCTCTACACCACTAAAATAGTGAGGATATCACTGTATACCATCGTGAGTCTCATAGTATTAGGGTTACTGCGCGGCTGAACACCTGACGAGTTCCCGCTATATATCTGTGTTAAAAACCGTATAGGAATTCATCCATACATAGCGTCTCTTGGGTAACTAGACCTGTGGGGAGCCCATCCATCTCCATTTGAAACCACTGCCGATCTACTCCAATGTGGTCGTTGGGTCACTGCGTTGGGTCACTGCGCACTTCAGCATCTGATTAGTTCCCTCCACATATCTTGCTTGAAATTCAGAGATGTATTCATTTTTGCCTAACGTATCTTGGGCAAGTAGACCTGGCGGGGCCCATCCCTCTGAAGGTCAAGCCACTGCCAATTCCTTCTAACTATCAACACAGAGATGTGGCCGTTAATTGGATTGGAGGTAAACCCAACACTGGCCGCTGATTTTTATTTTAGGAAGCTCTCCGCCCACTGGAGCCATGTCATCGCGCCACTGGCTGCATAGATAGTTTTGGAGCCCAGTCTACCCCCACTATGCTAAACGGTTTATTGACTCTATAAGAATTTTCAGCTGCCCTTTGAAATTTCTAGTTTTTAATCCTGCTGTGTGCCGAGCCAATCCTCTCGCCAGAACTACCGGATCATACGACAGTTAGTATTGGGTTATATTTGATTGTCTTTAGCGGCATATCAACACCTCTATAGCTAATTTAATACCAAAATCTAAACATTTTAAACACAATTACATGCCTTTAACTAAATATATTTTGAATGAAATTGTATGCTTTCAAATACAGATAAAATGTATTGTTGATCATTTTATTTTAATTATGTATTATTGGTAATTTCGATATAAATAGTTACTGCTGATAATTTTACCATAAATAGGTATTGTTGGTTGGTTAATTTTGTTTACCGGCATATCAACCTCTATGGGCAATTTAATGCCAAAACCTACAAATTCTTTACATAATTTTATGCTTTAAAATATAGCTATTTTGTACATAATCTTGTATTTTCTGGGAAAACTTGTTTTTTAGATATATAGTTTGTAGATCATAAGATTTATTATTAGTAATTTTACTATAAAAATATTGTAAAAATGTGTTGCTGATTTTTGTTTGGGGGTTCGCATTTTGCCTATATCTGGGACCCTGACTGATTCTACCCCACCGAGTCTTGGTGAACCCGCGAACAATAAGAATGAGCGGTGAACCACCAATAGGTGGTTCCACGCTCCTCAAAACCTCCAATCTCCCTAAGAGAGACCTTTCTGCTGGATATAATTTGTCACCATACTCAGGACTAAATAATGTGTTACGTGGACCCAGAAATACTCTTAAAATAATCTGACATAAATATACAATATATTATTCTATCTAAAACTTCATATGTTAATATTACTTTAAATCTGTCTCAACGCTTTCTGCATAGAATTAATGGAAATTGTCAAGATTACTCAAAATTTTAACATCCATACTGTCATTTTTATAAGCCTGTTCTTGTCTTTCTTTGCAGCGCGGATTTATATAGAATATTCTTATAATTTGAGTCACTCGGTACATTTTTTATTAGGTTGGTGCAAAAATAATGACGTAATAATGTCGTTTTTTGACGTATTTTTTAACGTCAAAAACGACATTATTACGTCATTATTTTTGCACCAACCTAATAGTTTAATACCTTTGTTGTGAGATTTCGTTTTTCTTCAGATAGTTTCCAGGTCTTATTTTTTTTTAAAGAACATTAACATTAAGTGAAATGGACGAGCCAAGTTCAAATTCCAGGTTGGGTTTCTACGTTTACTGTCTAGCTTTGGATGGCAAACAGTTTGAGAGAAGGTAAATTCTGAATCAAGGAGAAAACAATAGGAAAATACTCCTGTATCTTTCCCAAAAAGCAGTGACTATTTTCAAATGATAAAGATAAGGAAACTGTAGAGAGCCAGCGTTTAAAAAGAAATATGTTCTCCAACGAGTTTTCGGCAGCGGTGTTTCGTACAAACATTTTCTCTCCTATTTAGACAGTCTGACATCAGAAAACGGTTTTACGAGTACTACACGAGATCACCCACCAAAAACGAAATGACTACATTTTTTTTTTTTTTGGTGGCTGATGAAAAGTTTTCATTTTGGGGAAAAATTTTCCAAGTGCTGCATATTGTTCGACATCGACTTGTCTTTCTTCTATCTCATGTGGAGAAATAGAGTGTAATGTCAGGCTGACATAATAAAATTGACAGCAGGTGTATGTAGATTACGCTAAATATTTTAATTCATCCAATATCTTTGAGGTTTGACATTTTGAAAAAAAAAAAAAAAAAATTTCATTCGTCCGTTTTCTGCGCAGGCGCACTATGCTGACGATTCTGTATTCATCTATTGTTTCCTTAATCAACATTAAATTCGATTCGATCTGGAAGTACATTCATTACTAAGACGACTAAGTGTAAGGGAGAACCCGACTGAGGGGAGTGTATAATTAATTGCAGATAGATTGAATATGCACAGTTGTCGTCATGAAACTATTTGACCTTCGATCGATCTGTTTATTACAGATTCCCCCCGAAGTCATCTGGCATGGCTGACTTCGACCTTGGTTTTAGGGTATCCTGTTCACACCAGGAGTTTTATTTCTGCTTCATTTTTTTTTTTTTTTTGCTTTGCTTTACATCGTCTGCTTTTTTACTTTTGCCTTTTAAAGACTTTTCTATAATTGATTTGATCGTTATTGTCTTTTTTCTTTCATACGTTTTCTTTCTTTCATTCTTACTTCTTTTTTTTTACTTTATTCTTTCATTTTTTTCTTTATCCTTTCTTTCATTCTATCTTTCATTCTTTCTTAATTCCTTTTTTCACTCTGTCTTTCTTTTTCGTATTCTGTGCTTGGATGCTTCTTTCTTTCTTTGTTTTTTCTTTCTTTCCTTCATTATTCTTTCTTTTTTCTTTCGTATTTCTTTCTTTCGTATCTATTCTTTTTTCTTTCTTTCTTTCTTTCTTTTTCTTCTTTCTTATTCTTTTTTCTTATTCTTTCTTTCTTATTTTTTTCCATTCTCGAATCATTTATTTAAGCTATTTTATACTGTTGTTTACCCAATACAAGCCCCAAGAGTCACTCAATGTAGACGGTTAGTGAATGAAACCGTTGGAATGAAGTAAAAAGTACAGAATATGAGCATATGGAGGGTAGATAACGATAGACCGTAAATTTGAAGAGGTTGTGATTATAGTTATCAGGGAAGTTTCCTTTCAGGAGAAGAAGATGTACGAGACAAATACGATATATATGTGGCACGGCTGGTCTTTGATGTAAAGGTCAGTACTAGAAGAACTAATGAGTTTAGTTCATCATAACCTTTTTCCATAGCGATAAAGTAGCGATAGGTTAGCAAGGATTCCTCTGTGGGAAAGGGTTTGTAGAGCGGAAAATAATTCATGGCCTATAAGGTCGCATAAACGCGTTTGAACTTTGTCAAGACTAAAAAGTGGGGAAATGGGCTGTTCCAGCCCAGGTCTGGCAGCGAGACTCGAAATTGTGAAATCAAAGTTATCCTGTACGGCCACTCTTCTAGATCCTGCTGGTCTAATACATGTGTCACCCACCCAGGGCCTACTTTGTTTTTAATTTTCATTAACGAACTCCCCGATGGCATCAGCTCTCAACTTGGTATCTATGGCGATGACACAACCACTTACACCTGTCTGAACAGTAAATACAATCAATACAATAAGGTCAAACCGCTTTCTGTCTTCAATCAGCATGCTTAATGCTGACCTCCAGGAGAGTATCTCCTTCCGTCTTCTCGGACAAAGACCTCGGAGGACATATTAGGTGGAAAGACTATATTGAATCCATTGCTAAGTCAGCTAAGAAAGTTGGTTCATTGTGTCGTGCTAGACGAGTTCTTCTCTCCAGAATCTATCTTGCATATTTATAAGTCTACCTTTTGTCTATGCTCAGAATATTACTGTTACATATCCGTTAGTGCTCCTTGCTTTATATCCAGAGATTCTTGATAAAACCCAAAAAAGGATCAGCAATATTATTGTTCTATATCTAGCGTTTCAGGCTGAGTCACTTTCCCACCGCCGTAAAGTTATGCCTTTTCTATAAATATTAGGTTGGTGCAAAAATAATGTCGTTTTCTCACATATGTGAGCAAACGACATTATTTTTTGCACCAACCTAATATTTTCATGATACTTGTTCGGATGAGAACTTCGCTATTGTACCTAGAGTTTTTAAAAAAAAATTTAAGCGCAATACTAGATTGGCGACGAGGTTTCATCAATTTATGGTTGAGTTGGCTAGATTTAACCGTAACAGTTTCTTTTTTCTCGTACTTCTTGCTTGTGGAACCAACGCTTTCCAACCATGTTTCACCTTCAAAAATTTAAATGCAATATCAATCGCTTTCTACTGTCCTCCTGATTACTCTTCTATTGTTTTCGCTCCTTAGTAATGTTTGTTTTCTAATTCTTCCGCACCCAGTAGCCCTTGTGTCTTAGTGGCTTTACTGCCTTGCTTGGGGTGATTAAAAAAATAGAAAAAAATAGTTATTTAACTTTTATTTCATTATACTTCATTGTACTATTTTATTATTGTAAGAAATATTAGGTTGGTGCAAAAATAGTGTCGGTTTTTGAGGTATTTTTTAACGTCAAAAACCGACATTATTTTTGCACTAAACTAATAATACAAAAACGGATTATACCAATTTACCAATGCGAACAGTACGCCCGAGGTAAAAATAAGAATTTGAAATAATGGGTTCTGTCTAGGTTTGAACTAGCACCTGTGGGATGTACGTAAATTAAATTACTTTTATCTCCGGTTGCTTCATTTTTAATATTCTTTCTTTCTATTCGACTTCCATCTTTCTTTTGTTTTTTACTTCCTTTCTTTCTCTATTTTTCTTCTACATCTTTCGCTTTTGCTACTTTCAAATTCCCTTTTCAGTCATTTTCTTCTTTTCATTCATTGATTGTTCCTTTCTTTTGTTTCTTTCTGGTCTTTTCTTTCTTCCTTTTTTCTTTATTTCCTTCCTTCCTTCCTTCCTTCCTTCCTTCCTTCCTTCCTTCCTTACATCATTCTTTACTTAATACGTCTTCCTTTTTGCTTTATTTCTTTTCTTCCTTAACAATTCTTTCTTTTTCCTTCTTTCCTTCTCTACATCATTCTTAATACTTCTTCCTTTTTTATTTCCTTCCTTCCTTCTTTCCTTCTTTACATCATTCTTTACTTAAAATTCTTTCTTTTTCCTTCTTTCCTTCTCTACATCATTCTTTACTTAATACTTCTTCCTTTTTTATTTCCTTCCTTCTTTCCTTCTCTATATCATTCTTTACTTCTTCCTTTTTTTCTTTATTTCTTTCCTTCATTCCTTCATTTATTCATTCTTTACTTGATACTTTTTCCTTTTCATCCTCTCTTTTTTATTTTGTTTTTAGTTTTTCTACACTCATTCTGTTGCTTCTTTCTTTTTCTTTCAAATATTCGTTTTTCCTTCCTTTTTCGTTACTAATATTCATATATTTTTCCCTCATCTCTTTCATCATTCTATCATTTTCCTTCTTTTCGTTCGTATTTTTCTATCTTCATTATGATTTCTGTTCACTTCTCTTTTATTCTTTCTTTTTTCTTCGTTCTTTTTTCATTCTTCTTCATCATTTATTCTCTTTCTTTATTCTTTCGTTTCTTCGTGTCTTTCATTTTATTGTAACCTAAAAAGGGTTACTGAATGAGGAATAACCAAAACGGAGGTTGGAAATGAAATGGTATTCTTTATAACCTCAACAAAATACAATACTCGCCAGCGGCGTGAATAGGTAAACCACTGCTAGTGGTGGACTACTTAGTCAGCATATTACCCCCTATTTACAATAGTGTTCAAAGTATTTATGGGGGTTGAGACATACCCATTTGTATTCATAGGAACAGTATATAACACATTTCTAAACCATTTCGTTTTTCTTTGTTTCTTTTCTTCTCTTTTCCTTTAGTTTTTTCTTTTTCTCTCCATCTATTCTTCACTCTATCTCCACTGTCCTCATCCCATTTTATTTCCTTCCCAGAATCCTTTATTACTTCTCACTTCCTGCCTTCATTCATTTTTCATGCCTGCCTTATTTATCGGCATTAAATTGTTTTTGTTTTTTTTCAATAATAATAAAAAAAACAGAACCATTTACCAGCAATATAATACATAACACCCCCCCCACGTCTCCAAGTATTTTTGTTTCCTTCACTCGCAGGTCACTTTTTGAATTGGATCGTATTTACGATTCCAATGGAATAAATTATGACCATTGAATATTAGTGTTTACTCTGTCCTGGACATTGAGATCTACCTGGATTCTATCCTCTTGGAGTTTTTTATTCAAAAAATATATATGTATGTGTATGCATTTATGTATATATATTTATATATTTTGCATATGTATGTGTATATTTACCACTAATATTATATATATATATATATATAGAGAGAGAGAGAGAGAGAGATAGAGAGAGAGAGAGAGAGAGAGATAGATAGATAGATATGTCAACTATTTTTTTTATTAACCTTTTCTTGTTGGTGGATTACTGTCCGTAATTTGATATGATTTTTAAATTTGAATTTTGTATGTTTCAATTCGCAAGTGAAAGTTATCTTATTTTTAAGTTTTCAAAATGACTTGATCATTTTCATGTGGCGTTCAGTGGATTCTAGGAATAGAAATCCATTTTAAAACGCCAATTTTAGAAAGGATTCGAGGGTAGTGAATCATATATCGACACTGAAATTGGAATCGGCAATTGATTCTGTATAATCTTTCCCCTACATGTCAGGCTAAACCGTTAGATCGATAAGATGTGTGTTACTATCGCGAAGGTTAGCATCAGCCATACTGATAGAATGTAAATATATTTTTTTATAAGATTAAGGGAGAGTAGTTTCGTTTTGCAGGCGTTAAAATTGACATAGCCATTTCTTGACCCTGATTGATGGTAACTTTCTAGACCCGACGTCAATTTGACATTATAGACCCTACCTGACTTCCATTAGAACAGCAGTAAATAATTCATACATTTATCAGTCATCTTCTTGACATTCTCTTTTGAGATAATTAGATAGTCTGTTTTTTATGGCGATACGGACACCACTCGAAGATAAGATGGAAACGAGATCAAGCTAAAATACTGTTTTTTTTTTTTACTAATTTTCTTTTGTGAGCGTTTCATTTAGATTTTTTTTACTTTCCATGATTTTAGAAACAGAATTATTTTATACTGTGAAACATGCAACAATAGAGTTAATTATATGACCAAAAATCCCAAAAGTAGAATATATAACGAATTTCCACATTTCGTAATATGGCGTTTTTCAAACGTCAGTATCACTGTCGTCTGCTTATGTGTCATTTCGTTGATCTGACGAATGAAAGGAGAACTTGTGACTGAATGATAGAAAGTTATTGTAAGGTTGCAAGAAAGAAAGAAAGAAAGAATGTGGAATAGCGAGCGACACAGAAAGTAGTTTCGCAAGTATATTTGAATATGGATGAGATTAATTTTATTTTTTTAGAAATAAATCTCACATATTTACAAATATTTATCTATGTTTATATCGTTAGTATTTATTTAATATTAAACAAAAAAAATGGCATATTTTTAAAGTTAATAAATCCTAAACAAACATAAAATTAATTGAAATAAACTTTGGGATTTTAATGCAATTTTACGAATAACTGAGAATTAGGATTGGAAAACTGAATGTATAAATATATACATTTTTCAGGGTAGATGTAACTGATAGATATGAATAATATATGTTATTAAATATATTTAATTTCGAGACGTACGTATTTAATAATAAAATGGTATATCTTTTTTATGTAATAAATTTGGGTATACAATCTCGACAGAGTTATAAGTCATTGACATTTGGAGAAACATTCCTGAAAAGTATGTTACGAAAATAATATTCGATAATGCATTTCGGCTCTATGGAATCTTCAGGTGGATAACGAAAAATGCGTTATGTGTGTATGCATTTGTGTGTGTTTAACTTAATTAAATCTTTTTGTTATTTTTCCCAAGCTGGCGTTTTTCGAGGCTAGAAAGAGAAAGAAAATAAGTGACTTTAAAACAAATCGTTTCATATTTTATATTCTCTGATTTTAAGGGTCCGAGTTTGAGATGGAAATCCTTCAGAATGGGTAGAAAATAGATGAAAGAAATGTTTTTATGTCGACAGTATGTAAGAAATTTGGGTATGTAATCTCGATAGAGTTATAAGTTATCGACATTTGGAGAAACATTCACGAAAGAATGTTAAGAAAATAATATCCGATAATTGTGTTATGTATTTATTAGGTTTAAAAGCCTAAACAACATTTCTTTAAAATATGTTTTTCTTTTGTTCTAAATTATTTTCATCCATTCTTTTCCTTAATCATTTAATTTTTCATCTTTCTTGATTCTTGTATTTTTAACTCACCACATTCTTTCTTTGTTTCTTTCTTTCTTTATTTCTTTCTTTCTTTTGCTTTCTTTCTTTTAGTTGCACTCTTTCTTTCTTTCTTTCTTTCTTTCTTTCTTTGAGTTGCACTCTTTCTTTCTTTCTTTCTTTCTTTCTTTTGCTTTCTTTCTTTGAGTTGCACTCTTTTTTTCTTTCTTTCTTTCACTTGCACTCTTTTTCCTTCAGTTGCTTTCTTTGTTACTTTCTTTCAGTTGTTCTCTTTCTTTCTTTCTTTCTTTCTTTCTTTCTTTCTTTCAGTTGCGCTATTTTTCTTTGTTTTGCACGCTTTTTCTCTTTCTCTCTTTCTTTCGGTTGCACTCTTTCTCTCTTTTACTTTCTTTCTCTCTTTCTATCTTTCTTTCTTTCTTTATTTCTTTCTTTCTTTCACTTACACATTTTCTTTTTTCTTGCTTGTTATCTTCTTTCTTTCACCTGCATTATTTTCTCTTCTGTTTCTATTTTCCATTTCCTTTTCAATTTGTTTCTTTCATTATTTATTTCAGCTTCCCTCGCTCTTTTTCTTTGTTTGTTTGTTTGTTTGTTTGTTTGTTTGTTTGTTTCTTTCTTTCTTTCTGTCTTTCTTTCTTAACAATTTAACTTTCTTTCATTATTTATTTCAGCTTCCCTCGCTCTTTTTCTTTCTTTTTTCTTTCTTTCTTTCTTTCTTTCTTTCTTTCTTTCTTTCTTAAAATTTAAATTTCTTTCATTATTTATTTCAGCTTCCCTCGCTCTTTTTCTTTCTTTTTTCTTTCTTTCTTTCTTTCTTTCTTTCTTTCTTAAAATTTAAATTTCTTTCATTATTTATTTCAGCTTCGCTCGCTCTTTTTCTTTCTTTCTTTCTTTCTTTCTTTCTTTCTTAACAATTTAACTTGCTTTAATTATTTATTTCAGCTTCTTTCGCTCTTTTTCTTTCTTTCTTTCTTTCTTTTTCTTTCTTTTCTTTCTTTCTTTCTTTCTTTCTTTCTTTCTTTCTTAACAATTTAACTTTCTTTGCTTTCCTTCTCAATCAATTTTTCCTTTTTTGCTAAATCCTTTTTTTCTTTATTTCTTGACTCTTGACCTTTCAACTCAACAAAATGGTTGATGCCGCCACCTCAAACTCATAGCGAAGTCGTCTGCTGCAACAGTTTATTGAAATGAATACCATTTATTTATTTACAGAAGACTTTGCGCATAAATAGAATAGAATGCAAAACAACATAGTTTTTGATCATTTTTTTATAGCACGCTGTAACTGCAAAATAACTTAAACATTTCAAGTATTTTGCAATGTTTTTATTTACTAACATAATTCCCACAATATACGATGACTTTATGGATAGATTATACAAATATTAACAGATGCAAAACCAGTATACATGGTCTGGACAAAAAGTATCGAGACCGGTGCTATAAAAAGTAAACTACAACATATATCAATTCGGCATTTAATATCCTTCGAAGTAGTCACCGCCACAAACTTTATCCAGCGTCGTTTCCTTTGATAGAAGCATTCTTTTGAAGACAGCGAGAAGTTGCCATATTAAATTCATCTGGATTTTCTTCGACGTATCTATTTGTATTTCTGAGATGAGATATTATGTACACTATTTACATTATTCGGACTATTGTTCTCATTGTCACCATGTTTATTACAACATTTCGGTCGTTGTACGCTCCGGCCTTCTTCAGATAGTTGGAATGTCGAAATGAACCCTTTAATACCCAGAAATTCATACACAGATGTCCTCAAGGACACATGGCACTGTGTAAAGGCGTTGGTTAGATCTAGTGACAGGATCCAAAGAGTGTGAGTTCAATACCTGGTTAAGTCAGTGGAGAACATGGAGAGGTCAATTAACAGGAGATAACTGATAACTGACATCCATTAAACATGTCACGTGGAACTAGAACAGTCTACCCGAGTGAGCGAAATAAAGGGTTCAGTTCGACATTCCAATAGCCTGAAGAAGGCCGGAGCGTACAACGGCCGAAACGTTGTAATAAATATGGCGAAAATGATGAGGACTATAGTCCGAATAATGTAAATAGTGTTTCTTCGACGTATTGAAATTTTGTTCTTTTGAACCTGCCAAAAGACCTAAACATCCTAAACTAAGAAATAAATAAAAAAGACCAAAGGGAAACACCTACCTAAGCAATGGGTGAGTGTTTCCCTTTTGAACGCTTGGGTTTCTACTGTATCTGGAGGACAAGCGTAGAAAACGCTTCACAACATCAACCCTCAACGAGGCACAGATCGAGTTGCTACTTTCAGGTTTTCACGATCTTCAGGCGAGCAGAACGCAACTGAAAGAAGGAGCAGCCTATCATTTATATCCAGTTGATTCAGCACCTCAATTTTAACTGTTACTTATGCATATATATGTATATATATTTCGATTCGTGGGTTAATTTTCTGTTTAGCACCCGCGCTCAGTTCGCATTAAAATTTCCAGAATCGTACCGTTCAACAGTGATTGGGAACCTAAGGGCTCTGTATAAGTGTCTCTTCATGGATGTGTATCGAAGCTCATTGTAGCATCTGTGTTTTGTAAAAATCTCACACAAAATAATATACGAAGTTTGATAAAAAAAATCAACTATCCTGACCTTTTCTATGGTAACGGAGCTAAAATATGCAGAGTGAAGCCGCTTGGCACATATTGACCTTGAAGTTATAACGTTATCGCTCACTCCCGTTGTTTATAGCAATGTTTAGAAGGAACGTGTGTGGAGTGTGGTCTGACCACTAGGTTTCATCAGCGGGCATAGTTTGTGTAGTAGTTTTTAGCCATGCACAACATTCCCTAGGTCCAACACTAACCATATTCCTCAAATCTCGCCCCTTGCGACTTTTTCTCGTACTAATATCTTAAGATTTTTGTATTATACATACATACATATATATATATATATATATATATATATATATATATATATATATATATATATATGATAAATGATACTTTTAAGGTATGCTATATTTATGAGTAAAGTGTTCAATATAAAAGTGGACATTGAAGTTAACACCCAACGGCGATAGTCTCTTTCATGCTAATGCGCAATCCTCAGGAGATATGTTGTGTTTTTGCTCGACTATTTATATATCAAGCTCAGTAATGTATTGTGGGTTATTTAATGTATTGTTCTAACGGCTGTTTCAAATATTTCTATGGCTACTGAGTGGAAATAATTGTGCATCCGGATGCAGTTTTTATTTCCACCCAATAGGCCCTAGAATAATCGGAAATATAGCCAACACTGCTCACCAAAAACAACCGTTAAACCAATACATTAGACTATCCACAATGAATCACTGACCTATATATACAAATAGTCGAGCAAAAACACAACACATATGCCTTGACGATTGCGTATTAGCATCGAACAGACTGACGCCGTTGTTGGGTGTTGACTTCAGTCTTCATATATATATTGATATAATGGAATATGCACACACCTGAGTTACCCCTTACTGGAATATGATTGGCTGGTGTCCGTCATAAATACAGACGGACGTGTAGGTACGACAGAGTTTAAGTCTATGACGACGCCCATTGGACTACGCCATTGGCTATCCTATTGGTCTACACCTATTACCTGCGACTACGACGAGTACCAGTCGATTACTGCTACTGTGTACTACTTGGTTACAGTAGCTAAAACCACTTAGCTACTTCGATCAAATATATCCCTTTCCGGGACATATCATATATATATATATATATATATATATATATATATATATATATATATATATATATATATATATATATGATAAATTTTCCTATCCAAAACGTAAAATAATTTGAAAGGAATTAATGGATCTTATCCATAATCCGATCTCAATTTTATTACTATATACTTTGTACTTCCTTGATAAATGTGTCAAAGAAGATAGCCCTTATTTTTTTTTTTACCCATGATGATTTCCTTTGCTCGACTAGATTTTTGAGAGTCTTTAATAAAAAAAATGGACCTTTTGGCAGTGTTAGAGCCTCCATCCCCCTAATATAGGTCAAAACCACCATATAGAACGGTGAACTTTTAAACAGTTCCACCATATTTAGCTTCTTCTATGAAAGAAAGCACAACTCTCTTTAAAATAAAAATTGATTAATTTTAATACCAATGAATTAACGGATTCTTTTTAAAAAATTATAGCGATGTCTCCTAAAACACGCATAATATAACATATATAGTGGGTTCTATAACCTTGGGTGGTAACCGATATCGGAGAGAGTTACACTGAATTCAAAATTGTATGTAGCACTGGCGTAGCACTTATTGTACAGCTAAAGAAAGTCATTCATGGCTTAACGGCCTAAAAGCACGATGTGATATACAGCGGTTTAAGTTCGGGCCCCACTGAAGGTTACACACCTTTTATATTAAAGTATTTCTGCTTTAAAAATCAACATTCAGAATCCTGATATATATATATATATATTTAGACTCGATTAACGACCACTAGAACTAATGGGTAACAGGCAATTACCAAGGTATATAAAGCAAATATCAGGTCATCCCATAAGTTCTGTCCGAATTTTACCTTTTTTTTTTTTTTTTTTTAAATAAACGAAATTTAAAGAGTATTTTATAATGTCTGATGGAGCTGAACATTATTTTTATGTTTAGATGCATTTAAACTGATCAAATTTTATTTCAGAGAACAATAAAATAAAATTTTGTTTGGTTAAAACCCTGCTAACATGGAAGTACCCAAGAATCATTTGAGGCACATAATGCTTTATGAGTTCAAGAAAGGAAACTCTGCAGCCGAAGCGGCTAGAAACATTCACTCAGTTTATGGAGAAGAATGTGTGAATGAAAGAACTTGCAGAAGATGGTTTGCAAAATTCAGAGGTGGAGAGATTTCACGATTGAAGATGAAGATTGAACCGGACGTCCAGTTGAGTTTGATGAAAAGCTTCTTGAAGCAGCCCTTGAAGAAAATCCTGCTTTATCAGTTGAGGAATTGGCAGTGGTTCTCAGTTCAAACCATACAAATTTTCATTGGCATCTTCAACAACCTGGAAAAGTTCCTAAACTTGGAAAATGGGTACCTCATGAATTGTCTGAAAACAACCTCAAATCCCGAGTTGACATCTGCTCTTCTCTCCATTCTCGCCAACTTGTTTCACCTTTTTTGGATAGACTTGTGACTGGAGACTAAAAATGGATCTTTTATCGAAATGTTAAGCGTCGTAGACAGTGGCTTGGTAAAGGGGAAGGACCCCAGCCACAGCCGAGAAGGGAACTTCATGGGCAAAAGGTTCTTCTTTCAATCTGGTGGGATCGCCAAAGAATAATCCACTTTGAATTAGTACCACCTAATGCAACAATTAATGCTCAAATATACTGTCAACAATTAGAGCATTTGAACCAAGCTTTGAGGAAAAAAAGACCTGCTCTAGTGAATTGAAAAGAGGTGATGTTTCATTAGGACAATGCGCAACTCCACACAGCAAGAATCACGTCACAAAAGATCGAAGAACTTGGTTGGGAGAAAATTCCTCATCCACCTTATTATCCCGATATTGCTCCTTCAGACTACCATTTGTTTCGTAGCTTACAGAATCATTTGGAAGAAACAGCTTTTGTAACACAGGAAGAGGTTAAAACTGACATTTGTGAGTTCTTAGAATCAAAGCCAAAAGAATTTTACAGTAATGGAATTAGTAAGCTTGTTAATAGATGGAAGGAAGTCATAGATAATCAGGGAAAATACATTGTTGATTGAATCTGTAATTAAATGTAACACTTGATCACTTGTTTTCTTTATTCAAAATTCGGATAGAACTTATGGGATGACCTGATATTTCAGTCGGATGTGTTCCACTGTGGAGACATCACCTGAATCAACTTATTAACTCATCTGCCACGATACAATTTCACCGATTCAGCACTTTCTTCTCTGTTAAGGAATAAAGATAAAAGAGGGTCCATTATCGTGAGAGAAAAACCTATCATAAGGATTTTAAACAAGAAAAATCGTTTGCCCATTATCCTATAATGTACCATCATCGGCCATTTTTTTAGACACGCTTCAACTTGTTTCGAAATCATCAATTCACGGATGAATGCCAGGCATTCAATCTTTATCTTGGTGAAGAAATCAATGGAAACACATCGTCTTGCTCTCCCTCTATTTGCTAGACGCTCCTGTTTCAGTCCGATCGATACCTACATGAGGCTACTGATCGAAATCAATTGCTTCTTGACAGCTTCACAATTCGCTATATTGCAATCAAGATCGAACTTTGAATAGCTGCCGAGTAATTGGTGCGTGTGGCTCATCGATAGATGTAATTCTCCTGCCTTTATTGCAACACATGCACCCCACCTGCATCACACCTTTGCCTAACACAAGCCAATTTTAGATTCAATACTAGACTCACCGAAAATTCGACTTCGTGTCAACGTACGAGATTTGATGGAGATAGTATAACATGCCGGGTTTATGTACGAGTGTAAGTCAAAAATTGTCCGCACTTTTACCATTTGTCACGCTCCCTTCTGCTCATGCGTGCTTGTAGGTGGTACTGTTGTGGTCACGGGATCGAAGATTGTTCTTGATCGCTCTAGTTTTACAGTGTAACCATGGCCGCTCCGTTAGCAGTAGGCACCGAGGGTGGTTTGATTTGGTTTATTCTGTTGTACGGCATATCAACCTAAATGTGTTATTTAATTTCTATAGGATTTTTAGGATAGGTTCATATGAATAGAATATGTATTTTTGAAAGGAATCAGTTTGCAGGAGATGAGGTTTCATTGACGTATTTTTGAAAAGAGGGTTGTTGTCGAGAGTCAAATCTATTGCTGGTAATATATATATATATATATATATATTGTCACCCACAGACAGACTGTTTCACTGTATCACAGCTCTTCAGTGTGGCTAGACGCCCAGTTGCCGCTAGCTAGGATCGAAACCCGGCTGAATTGGCGTGAGTCAGAGATTCTACCACTAAGCTCTCGGCGTACGGCAGGGATAAAGGTGAATTTTAGTGTATTTATTTTTAGATAAACACGCAGTGACTGCGAGGACTCGATTCGCTTTACCGAAGAGTATATATATATATATATATATGTGTGTGTGTGTGTGTGTGTGTGTGTATTTTAATGTATTGCTTGTAATATTTCCTTTTACAAAAAGTTACTGCTGATAATTTCCATTTAAATACATTACTGGTATTTTTGCTATAAAATCTATTTTTTTACTTTCAAAGTGTTTTTACCCTATTTTGGGGTTAACTCTTTACCCCGGGTCAGGGTGAACCTGGGAATAACAACAATTAAGAGGTGGCTTGAAGCTCCTCAAAGCCTCCCGATCAGAGTCCTTGCTGCCAGATGTAGTTTATCGTCATTTCCAGGACGCTCACTAAGAAGGAAAAAAGATCAGTGATCTAATTTATCTGGTCGGAAGGTGTGCTAGGCCTGAAATGCATCGGCGACTTTTAGCACAATACGGCGACATTGAACTACCGCGTAGAAGTGTGTATGAATGGATTGAGAATTTTAAAATTAGCCGAACAAAGGTGACGCACGTAGAAGGAGTAGGGCGCCCAACAACCTCCACTCCTGACGTGAAGATTTAACAAGCTCGCGTGATGATAATGGCGTACTGACAAGTTATCATCGATAAGGTAGCATGTTCTCTGCATATTTGGATCACTGTTCTTTGTCCTTCCTTGGTGCACACTGCTAGCAGAGCAGCCATGTTTACACTGTAACAGCAGCAAGAAAAACTGTCATGATGAAGGTTAAACTGATGGAGGAAGGATATGATGGAGGAAATGAAGAGGAGAAACAAAAACAGAGAAACAAAAAGAAAATATAAAGAAAGCAATCTGTATGATCACGGTTGTGTGAGAATACCCCACTTGTCCACTAAAGGACTTCTGCTAACGTTCAGTAGATGGCGTTGCCAAGATCAGTATTTATAAAACGCCAAATTTCTCTCTCTACCTACCTCTGTCTCTTTCTTTCTCTCGTAAATACTCTCTTTCTTTCTTTTTCTCTTTTTATTATAGAATGACTTAGTGATATAGCGTGTTTCGTTTTCCCCTAGGATTTCAAGTTAAACACAAAACAGCGAGCTTACAATGCCCTAAGTTCACTTTACCACACCTAAGCATATCGAAGTATTATTATATCATACCAACAAAGAACCTTTCTCAAAATGTAATTCTCTCTCAGTCCTTATATAACGTTACATATTTGTACATGCAAAAAAAGGGCATCTCTAAACACATCTTCATTCACGACTCTGTATTCTTTCTACCTAGTTTGCTCAGATGATAAATTATCTTCTTAAATGTACGTAATCGTTAGCATATTCATTCTAACTTCCCTTTTTAAGGAAACTCCCAGGTGAGAGAGGAAGTGTTGAAAATGTCGCTAGATGTTGTATGTCACGTGATAGGCTCGAAACCCATAGTCAGATTTTTAGCGGTAAATTAATTTTAACCGCGTGGACGTAGACAAAAGCATATTAGCATTAATTGAGCAATCAGGAGTCAGAGGGATATCAAGTGTCTGTGTTCTACTTTTTTTTACAAGTTTTGTCGATCGTAGTATTCTTCCGTAGGAAATGGATTGGAATCATTTTAACCAATGGAATTAGATCACAAATAAAATATTATTAAACTGAAGTAGTACACTAAATATATCTTGAGATTTTATAAATGTAAAAGACAACAGGAAAACTGTAATAGTCGCCGACGCGTTTCGCCCGATGTGAACTTTTTCAAGACAAAAACGAAATGAATTTATTAAACAAAGTAACTAATAATAACAAAACAAAATGTCCTTAGCAACTGGAAGAATTTAGAGAACGCTATTTTCATACTGTTATTAGGTTGGTGCAAAATAATGATGTAATAATGTCGTTTTTTGACGTTAAAAAATACGTCAAAAAACGACATTATTACGACATTATTTTTGCACCAACCTAATAACTGAAAACTACGTCATTTATTGTCACGTGTGGAGATATTGTTTTTTTTTTGTTTTTTTTTTCTGTGTTGACGGATTCAACCATTTTCCTTCGATTTCTTGATACTGTTCTGTACGTTTGTTTGGGAGAGTAGTAATTCTGTTAAGAAATCAAAAGAAAATGGTTGAATCCGTCAACACAGCAATAAAAACAACATCTTCACACGTGACAGTAATTGACGTAATTTTCAGTTAACAGTATGAAAATAGCGTTCTCTAACTTCTTCCAGTTGCCAAGGACATTTTGTCTTTATTATTATTAGTTACTTTGTTTAATAAATTCATTTCGTTTTTTTCCATTGAAAAAGTCCACATCGGACGAAACGCGTCGGCGACTATTACATTTACATTTACTTTTACATTGATAAATATTGTCTTTTTCCACAGGTTAACTCTGAGAATTTTTTTCATATCTTGAGGTGTTTCTAGCAGCAGTTGGTCATCGGAAATATCATTTCTTTTGCGTCAGACAAAGATTGCTATTGTTACTCAATATCACTCCTGACCTTTTTCTATTATCCGATATATTTTTGCCCAGATTTTTTGTTTTACTCAGTGATTTTTCTTACTAACAAATTTATTTTGATGCAATGCGTAGGTTGAGTCATATGTATTTTTGTTTTAGGGTACCAATTCTAATGATTAATGTACCATACTAAGCATTCGAAAATAAGAAACTATGATGTTGAATTGAAATGAAAGCAGTAACGGTTCATATTATGAATCCATCTTAAAAATCCAGAACGTGGGTTTAATAGATACTAAACAATTCAAATAGCTCGCTGTAAGGATCAGTTATGAAAAAAATTAGCATAGGAGATAAAGAAATTGAACACCAAATACGCTTGGATGTAGTTTTTGTCCAGCACACAATCAAAATATTAATATAAGAGAGTGGTGGGTTTAAATTGTCGGATCAAGACTCTCTTATGTCTTGTATAGAGTCCAGCTCAAACAGAAAAATATTCTCAAGATACTTGGAAAAAGTAGGAGCAACGAAAATTAGATGAAAATACTCCTTTTCGTGAGTGATGTGGATTTTTGTCATTACAATGTTTGGCACAGTTCAAAGTCCGGTTAAACAACTTATTTATCCATAATAAATAAAGTTTCGATAAAGTATTAATATATATTCTGTTAATGCAAACCTATCCTAAAAAAAAAAAAAGAAAAAAACAAGTCGGTATTAAATAACCCACTGAGGTTGATATGCCGTAAAACAAAATAGACCGAACCAAACCAAGCCTGGATATAACTGAATTAATATCTTCGAATTTAGAGCTAAGTCTCTAATTTGGAAGTCATTTTCGAATTTAGCATGCCAAAATACATATAAATTGGTTCATTTCATTTATGAAGTAGTCCACTTGTGAATAATTGTAGACCATTCATGGCAGACTATGAAAAAAAAGTATATGATAAAGTTGCTAAAAAAATCTATGGTAAAAGCGAATATTGTTATAATTGTTCTATATTATTAGTGATTGTTCATTTCTTGCTTGATCTAATATGATCTTTCAGATAAATTTATTGCAATATATTTTAATTGTTTAGATTATCAGTAGTTTGCTGTTCCTACATGTCTATTTAGTATTTAATTCACTCACTACTTAAGGTTTACTGATCCAACAGCGTTTCCCCACCAGCGTTATTTTTTGTGTTTTGTTTTGAATATGTACTTTATTGACGTTCACAATTAAGTTATTTTGTTTCTAATTTTAGATTGCTTATTTTGTTGCTATTTTTGTAATTATGGAATTTTCTTATCCAGGGTTCGTTATTTTTTTAATTTTGTTACAGCGCCTTCCTTCCTTCCTTCCTTCCTTCCTTCCTTCCTTCCTTCCTTCCTTCCTTCCTTCCATTTTCTTTCTTTCCTTCCTTCCTTCCTTCCTTCCTTCCTTCCATTTCCTTCCTTCCTTCCTCCCTTCCTTCCTTCCATTTTCCTTCTTTCCATTTTCTTTCCTTCCTTCCTTCCTTTCTATTTCCTTCCTTCCCTTTTTCTTTCTTTCCTTCCTTCCTTCCTTCCTTCCATTTTCCTTCTTTCCATTTTCTTTCTTTCCTTCCTTCCTTCCTTCCTTCCATTTCATTCCTTCCTCCCTTCCTTCCTTCCATTTTCCTTCTTTCCATTTTCTTTCCTTCCTTTCTTCCTTCCATTTCCTTCCTTCCCTTTTTCTTTCTTTCCTTCCTTCCTTCCTTCCATTTTTCTTCCTTCCTTCCTTCCATTTCCTTCCTTCCATTTTCCTTCCTTCCTTCCTTGCATTTCCTTCCTTCCTTCCATTTTCCTTCCTTCCTTACTTCCTTCCTTCCTTCCTTCCTTCCATTTTCTTTCCTTCCTTTCCTTCCTTCCTTCCTTCCTTCCTTGTACTTCCTTGTCCTTCCTTCCTTCCTTGTCCTTCCTCCCATTTACCTTCCTTCCTTCCTTCCTCCATTCCTTCCTTCATTGTTCTTCCTTCCTTCCTTCCTTGTCCTTCCTTCCTTTTTCTACATTATTCTTTATATTTTCTTTCTTCATCCAATCTTATTTCATACTGCTACTTCTTCTTCAAATTCTTTTTCTCTCTTCCTCTATTCTCCTTCATTTAATTATTCACTTTTTCCATTCTTCTATTTCTTTCTCCCTTCTTTTTCTCCTTTCTCTTTCTCGATTTCTCCACTCTTTTTCCTTCTCATATTCTTTTTCAACTTTTCATATTTCTTGATTCCACCATACTCTTCTTTTTGATCATCTAATATTTTCCCCCCTGTCATTATTTCCTCTTCTTCTTCTTCTTCTTCTTCTTCTTCTTCTTCTTCTTCTTCTTCTTCTTCTTTGTTAACCGTCTTAATTCAATTTTTATCTTTCTTAGCTAATATTATTTCTTCTTCCTTTTTAGCGCATTCTTTTTAAATTTATAAACTTTACTACATCACATTCTTTTTTGGTAGTTTGTTCTTTATTTATTTATTTCTTGATTTGTTTGTTTATTTATTATTATTGGCTTTGTTTCCCCCCCACACACTTCATCTTCCTTTTTTCTTTCTTTCTAATATTTTTTCCTTTTCTCTTATTGCCTTTTCTTCTTCTTTTTCGACTAATTTTTCACGTTATTTGCCAACTTCACTCTGTTGCTTTCTTTGCATTATTTATTCATTATTATTTCTATTTTCATCCCCTCCTCATCATTTCCCTCTTTCTTTCTTTTTTTATATATTACTATTATCCTTGTTTCCCTCTTTCTCTTGCATTCTTTCTTTCTTTCATTCTTTGCTATTTATTACTATTCTCTTTGTTTTCCTCCTTCGCTTGCGTTTTTTCTTTCTTTCTTTCTTTCTTTCTTTCTTTCTTTCTTTCTTTCTTTCTTTCTTTCTTTCTTATTACTATTCTCCTTGTTTCCCTCCTTCGCTTTCTTTCTTTCTTTCTTTCTTTCTTTCTTTGTATTTATTACTATTCTCTTTGTTTTCCTCCTTCGCTTGCGTTTTTTCTTTCTTTCTTTCTTTCTTTCTTTCTTTCTTATTACTATTCTCTTTGTTTTCCTCCTTCGCTTGCGTTTTTTCTTTCTTTCTTTTTTTCTTTCTTTGTTTCTTTCTTTCTTATTTATTTATTACTATTCTCATTGTTTCCCTCCTTCGCTTTCTTTCTTTCTTTCTTTCTTTCTTATTTATTACTATTCTCTTTGTTTTCCTCCTTCGCTTGCGTTTTTTCTTTCTTTCTTTTTTTCTTTCTTTGTTTCTTTGTTTCTTTGTTTCTTATTTATTACTATTCTCCTTGTTTCCCTCCTTCGCTTTCTTTCTTTCTTTCTTTGCTATTTATTACTATTCTCTTTGTTTTCCTCCTTCGCTTGCGTTTTTTCTTTCTTTCTTTCTTTCTTTCTTTCTTATTTATTACTATTCTCCTTGCTTCCCTCCTTCGCTTTCTTTCTTTCTTATTTTTGTTTTGTCTTCGCTCTTTATTTCTTATTTTCAATCTGTAGCTTCCTCCGAGCAAAATACATTTTTTTCAATGAGACATTGCCTCGTTCCCACTTGAAGCGCTTCAATATATTCTCAGAATTCCAACTTGACTTTCGTCTCACGTCTTCGGGACATTTTTGTATAATTTCTCCTGAAATGAGAAAAAAAAAACATCTATCAAAGTTAATTAGTTTTATTTTATACAACTTATCTGACTAAAATTTATGGCATCTATCCCATTAATATAAATGACCATTCAGTACCAACTGCAAATAATCAATTATATATCGAACGTATATGCAATAGGCTATTAGAGAAAGGGGAAAAAGAAATAGCCCACTTCTCTAAAATTATCAGTTTGTTTAATTTTTACTAAGAAGTTAACATATTAGATAATGTACTTTCAGAATTATTTACGGTTATTTATGTCCGATGTACAAGTTGACAAATTACGAAGGGAGATACAGAACTGAATGAATCGTTATGCTGGAAAAAGATTTATGCAAAAGCTTATGTGACGCATGAGGAATGATAGTATTAAATATATTTACGTGCTGAAGACTAATAAAAGTTATAAACATTAATTAGTATGTCTCCCATTGACATGGACTACAGCTTCAACTATCCATGGGATAGAGAGATACGAATTCAAAGTTGATTCCTCACGAATGTCTTGCCATTTCTCTTGCCAGCAAATTCCAAGTTCCTGGGAGAATTTTCTTTCTGTTATGTACACAGGTTTTCAAGGTTTTTCAAATCGGTCCGATTACATTAGCCTACAATTATTCACAAGTTGACTACTTCATAAATAAAATGAGCCGATCTGTATGTATTTTGGCATGCTAAATTCGAAAATGACGTCCAAATTAGAGACTTAGCTCTAGATGCGAAGATATTTATTCAGTTATATCCAGACTTGGTTTGGTTCGATTTATTTTGTTTTACGGCATATCAACCTCAGTGGGTTATTTAATACCGACTTGTTTTTTTTTTTTAGGATAGGTTTGCATGAACAGAATATGTATTAATACTTTTTTTCTCCAAACATGTATTGCTGTTAATATTTGTTATGGTAATTTACGCACGCAGGGAAAGACTCCACGCTTTAAATAGGAGCAGGTACTGCCTTTTGAAGTATGAAGTTTCCAGCAGTCAGCTCTGACAGTGGGACCGAACATTCTTGCTGTAGCACTCTCGTTTGTATATGTTTGTATTACTGTTTCTGTTAATATATTTGTTTAACTCAATTCCTCTCTCGTGTCTTTATTTCTGGCCCTAACAAGGCCACAACAATATTTTTATTTTCAAAAATGCATTTCTGGTATTTTTTTTTCAAATACGTATTGCTGGGATTTTACTATAAAACTCTATTTTATTCTTTCATAGCATTTGAACCCAATTTGAAAGTTAACTATTTGCCCATAGCTGGGACCCTAACAGGTGCTAATACCTGGGTCAGGGTGGACCTGGGAATAAATGTAATTAATAGGTGGTTCCACTTTCCTCAAAACCTACTGATCAGAGGCCATGCTGCTGGATATATTTCATCCTCATACCCATGACATAGTTATCCAAGAAAAACTTTCTTTGAAAAATCTACTTTGATGTTTGTTCTCTTCTATGTAGAGCAATGCAGAAATGCATCAAGATGTCAATATATGTGTTTATACAACAGGAAAACTTTCTTCAGGAGTACATAAATAAACAGATATTGAGCAATTACACGTCGCTTCTTAGTTTGTCATTTGTAATCTGCGGAAGGATCATCTCTGATCACTGTCCAACAATAATCAGACGGCATTGATGGGCTCCGTCGGCCATTATACTTTTTCTCAGTTACTGAAATGTCGTGTTGAAAACGTTTAACTAGCTCGTCACTCACAACACCACAGTTTGTTTTGTTTTGTTTTTTTCCTGGGGAGAAAACAAGATGTGAGTTTAAGTTAGTCTTCAACGACATGTTACAATCAAGATGTTTGTATGTCTTCAGGAGGCCATCCACCAGTATTGGGTCATTTTCTGCTCTTTCGAAAGTTGGTTGCCATTGACTTGAAAGTTTTCAATACAGATTTTTCCTTTCTCCGTAGCACTTTGCCAAAGTTTTCATCCAAATGAACATTATGAATCTGGGGACCAACAAAGATGCCTTTCTTTATTTTTACTTCATTTATCCTGGAAAATTTATTCAGCACTTACTTAAATGCTGATTTTCTTTTGTCTGTAGTTTTCGCAGATTTTTTTTTCATAAG
Organism: Acanthosepion lycidas; assembly: GCA_963932145.1. Lineage (NCBI taxonomy): Eukaryota > Metazoa > Mollusca > Cephalopoda > Sepiida > Sepiidae > Acanthosepion > Acanthosepion lycidas. The sequence continues at coordinate 22,198,755 of OZ010593.1, forward strand.
TGTAAGATTGATGTGAAGAGATAATAAAATTTTCTTTGGTTCAACTAGTGCTGGATGCTGGACATTTTTCCTCCCAGGTTCCAGTGACTGATGCAATGGCCAGTTTGTTTCTCTTGATGTAATGAAAACTTCTGCTTCAGCTGTACCATTCTCAAAGAAAACAGTACTTGGTATATTCAACTATTAGTCCCAGTAAAAGTGTAACAACCTTCAAATCTTCACAAGATACCAGTTGATAAATCTCAGTAGTTGTTTCATATTGCTATAAGTTTCTTTAATGTGGACTACATGACTAATTGGGATTGAAGCTAAAACAGTACCATTGTGTAACAAGGCAACTTTGAGATTTGTCTTCGAGGAACCAATGAACATCCTCCATATCTCTGGATTGTAACTGATATTGAGTAATTGTATAAGACCACTGATATCAGTGCAGTATAGCAAATCACCATCCATAATGAAGAATGGGACTATATTCTTGTGATGATCACGGAAATAGAAAAATCTGTACATCACCAGATCATTGATTCCATCGCTGTAACCTTGAAGTTATCAGTTTTGTTTTACCATTAGGAAGTCCCAAATCTCTACCTCCTTTTGGGGTGATTTAAAGACGAATATTAGAAAATAATCTCGGTAATATGAAGTTAATGGTTCAGGCTCCGAGGTTTCATTGTCTTCCATATCATTTGATACCGGTGCTTCTGGAACTGTTACGTTTTCATTATTGGGACTGGACGCAAATCTGAGGAAATGTTTGGATATTACATTGCTCATTTCTTTTTCTGGCAGTTCTTTGGCAATTGCAGAGACCATGCAGAGTTAGCAATCAGTGACATAATCGGTTGGCTCTTTCCAAATCATAGGCACTGCAAAAGGCATAGAATTTTTTTTTCTTCCTGGTTAGTCATTGACTGAGATTTGTTATATAGGTATTACAGTATATGTGTCTTACTGAAGTCTTGTCTTGGTCGCCAATTTAGTATCCAGAATATGGTTAGTAAGCTTTTCTCACAGCAGATTTTATATTCGCAGGAATGTCACGCACACAGCAGAAGTTATTGACTCTGTTCTGATAATCACGGGACATTTTTCAGAGGTCGCACAAATGTGTGAAAATCTGAGTGGAAAGTAAAATAATAATTAGTTTATTAGGTGAAGTACATATAATAAGTTTATTAGGAGCATAATAATTAGTTTATTAAGTGAATAAGTACATATAATAAGGTTATTAAGAGAATAATTATTAATATGACAATGACAAACATTTTGATAAAATATTCATATAATAAAAATATCTTGAAATATAGAGCTAATCAAAACTTTGGAATATCATCTTTATTTATAATGTCCCCAAATTAGCTAAGATTGGCTATTTTTGTTTTTGAAGCTTTCATGTTATAGACTAGTGTTATATTAGCTCAAAACTTTTGGCAGGCCAAATTTATAATACTTCGATGTCTTTATCAGTGATAAACGTGTTTGTTGCACGAATATTTTGCCTTCTGCTATATATGTTAATAGGTGGAATCTAAGCAAACTAATGTATATTTCATTCTATATTATTCTATCCATTTTTAACAACTTTCTTATAAACTTTCTTTTGGTATAACCACAAATAATTACCACATTCGTTGTATATCTTCAAATGTCTCTTTCATCAACTAGACTTTGAACATATTCTTTTGCATTAGAGCAGGGGTGCCAAACATACAGCCCGTGGGCCTGATCGGATCTGCTGCAAGATTTCATCCGGATCGCGAGATGACTTTGAAAAGTATAAAAATCATATTATATATTTACTTATTTAAAAAAAATGAATTCAGTGACTAACAGAGTGTTTTCTTTTTTTAGGTCAACATTTCGCTGTTTTGCCTTAGCAAAAATGTCTTTGTCAAAAATGAGAAAACTGGATACAGAGTGTAGAGCATTTCATGAAAAGTGCTTCTTTTCTTATTTATTCGTGCAGGTGAATGGGAAACCTGTGTACTCGACGTGTTCACAGCAGGTTTCAATGCTCAAAGAATATAACATTTGACGCCAACATATACAATAACTTACAAGGACATATGAGAAGAGAGAATGTAAATAAATTGAATAATTTTAACCCAAAGCAGAGATATCAGTCAGGCAGCAGTAAAAGCTAGATACCTTGTTGCTAGAGAAATAGACATTAGCATCAAAGCCGTACTGTGAGGGTAAGTTCGTGAAAACGTACATACTGGAGGCTGCAGAAATGATATTGCCAAATTACCCCAAATTGACAGACCTGAGAGCGAAAGTTTTCTGCATGTTCGGGAATATCTATCTTTGTGGACAAGTTTTATTTGTAATGAGCATCAATAAAGCAAAGATGCGCTTAAGGTTCACACATAAGCAACTAAATGACATCCTGAAATTGGCTGTGACTGAAGATTTGACGCCTGATATTGATGCACTTGTAAAAGAAAAAAAAAACATATTGAAAATAAGTGACAAAAAATAATAAAAGTGTCTAAAACTAAAGGAAAATTTGGAAATTTCTATTTAATGCCGTGATTATATTGGTCGGGCAGGTTTATGGTCAAATTGGATTGATATGTGACCCTGGAACTAAAATGAATTTGACATCCCTGCATTAGAGTATAGTTCAACTATCACTACTAAATATCACTCGTAACCATCTTTCATTATCCCATATTAAATGTTTTTCCTTGACGTTTTGTCTTGTTTGTTTATTTAGCTTACTTACAACTTTCTTTTGCTGAAATGCGTCTCTTAGGTTGAGTCATACGTAGTTTTTGCTTTTCGGAACCAATTCTAATGATGAATATACCATCCTAACCATTCCAAATACATAAATTATTATCTGGAATTTGAATGAAAACAGTGATGTCACATACATTGAATCCATCATAGAAATTCGGAACGTGTAATTTATAAATTCTAAACACTTCAAATACCTCAGTGTATGGATCAGCGATAACAGATTTATTGTAAGAGAGAAGAAAATTGAACACCAAGCACGTTCGCTGTAGTTTTGTCCATCACGATAAGATGTTCCATAATCAAAAATATTAACATAAGACAGTTATGTGTTGAAATAGACTTTGTCGAAACAATATTCTCTTATAAATGCCATACATGGTGTCCAGCTCCTTCAGTTATATACAGACATTTTCTCAGATAAATGACTAAATATGGTTCTGAAAGAGTGGTTCCTGTGAGTTTTAAAGAGGACTGTACTTCGTTGGATCTCAGTGATTTCCGCTCCAGAATCACAAAGAAATTTATTTATAAGGAATATACTGTGTTCTTGTGTCGTTGGCATGGTAACAGTTTCTGCATCCTTGAGAAAGAAATCTGATTTGCAACTATTTCTTCTCCTTCCAGGCTAACTGCATTTTGCATAGATTTTTTTAGAATCTAGATTATTACATTCTAGTATATAAATGAACTTTTCATAAATACATATTTTAAAATGTAACCGTGCCAGTAATTCTACCATAGTTGTTTTTGTTTTTTGATTATTTGGTTTTTATTTAAATAAATATAAATACTATCCGATATTTTTAATCCGGCATCCTTTGGACCAAGTAATTGCGTACCACAGAAATGCCGGATGATAGAAATCATCATTAAAAAACCCAGTTCATTCCAGATATATACATTCCTCTGTAAAAGTATTGGAATGGATAGGCCAATTCCTTTGTTTTTGTTGATCACTGAAGGCATTTGGGTTTAAGATCAAAAGATGAATTTGAGACAAGAGTTCAGAATTTCGGTATTTATTTTCTGGATGAGTTATAATGCTTAGGGCATACCACCTTAGTACCTGTCTATATTTCTGAGATGAGGTATTACGTACCATTTTTTATTACCACGGTGGTTAGAATGTAGAACTGAAAACTGGGGCAGACTGTTCTAGTTCCACGTGCCATGTTTAATGGAAGGCAGCTGTCCGTTATCTCCTGTTAATTCCCCTCTCCAAAAATTGAACTCACACTCTTTGGGTCCTGTCACTGGATCTAATTAACGTCTTCATCCACTGCGCCATGTGTCCTTGAGGACATCTGTGTATGAATTTCTGGGTATTATAAACCTAATGTCTTCAGCAACCATTTTTTTACCAGAGCTCATATTGCAATTTTTGTTGTTATTATTCGACATTCCAACCACTTGAACAAGGCCGGAGCGTACAACGTCCGAAACGTGGTAATAAAAATGGCGACAAAGATGAGGACAATAGTCCGAATAATGTAAATAGTATACATACCACCTCCTGTATCAGATCACCCCGTTTTAAGGTGAGCAAAAATAAGGGAACACGTAATCATAAAATAAATAACATTTAATATTTGGTTGCATAATCCTTGCTTGCAATTACAGCATCAAGCTGACATCAACAAAATTTTGCATTCTTCATTGTGACGCTTTTCTAGACTTTTAATTCAGCTTCCTTCAGTTGTTATTTGTTCTCTCTATTGGCTCATGGTCCGCTGATTGACTTTGCCAGTCTAAAATCTGTTCACTTTTTTTCCTTAATGAAGTCCTTTGCCGTGTTGGCAGTATGTTTTGGGTCATTGTTCTGCTTCATGATAAACTTACTCCCGATTATATCTGTCTCTAAATTGACCAACAAAATGGTTCTATAGAAACATTTTTTCTGAATTAGAAAAAAAAAAATCTACTAGTGTACTGAGGAGACTGAATATTGTTATTATCAAAGGTAGAACAAAGATTCAAACAGGAAATGGAATAATCATTAATACTTCCAGACGCATAAAACCCCACAAATAATACACCGTAATTTCCCATGTATAAGACGCATTTTTTCTAAAAAAATAATAGGCAAAAAAGGGGTGCGTATTATGCATAGCTACAAAAATATCTTTAAAAATTCATAGTTCGACTTCAGTTGTGAAATGACTACTCACCACAAACATACGGCAATTTGACACTAACATTCGGCTATTGCGACCCCATAAGGCTGTCAAATACAATCATATATACCTAAAAATACTCACAAGCGTAAAATAAAATAAGAATTATCATAAAACTAAATCAGAATAATATTATTCTATGTTTAAATCCATTTTTTAATAAGAGTAGGAAACGTTGGCCGTAATGAAATTGGAGAGGTATAATTTATAGGGTTTGATTACCAAACAAGGGGTGCGTATTATGCGTGAGTAGAAGCATTTTCCCACACTTTCAGCACAATTTTAGTGGTTCGTATTATGGATGAAGACGTATTATACATAATTACGGTATATATATCCTAAATGGGTAAATATGCAGCTCTATATAAGAAGTGAGCAAGACCGTAACACCAAAACACTCTGCTGTTGTGGAAAGTTGTAAGCAATCTGTGGCGCTGACCACGGAGCCAGAAACAAACTAATGGTGTCTGATTCCAAATAGTACCGGCACATTGGAGTTACCAAACCACGGAGTAAATATGTCGGATTACACACATAGAGACCAACAAAACTCCTTGTAATACCAAAGATGAACTGAAGACAAGGATTATGGCAGCATTCACCAAGTTAAACAAGGAGAATGTCCAGAAGTGTTGCAGGAGATTCCGAAATCTGTCAGAGTGGGAGGGGTATATATATATATATATATATATATATATATATATATATATATATATATATATATATATATGTGTATATATATATATATATATATATATAGATAGATAGATAGATAGATAGATAGATAGATAGATAGATAGATAGATAGAGAAAGAGAGAGAGAGAGAGAGAGTGTGTGTGTGTGTGTGTATGTGTGTGATTCAATTCGACAAGATTTTGTCTAAAACAAGCTGGGAATTTATTGAAATATATCGCATTATTTTTTTATATTTATGAAAAGTACAGATTAACTTTATATTTGTTTTACTCTGCTGAAACCGATATGTCCGGACTTTTAACGTTGATCGTTTAAATTAATATTTAATTATTGATTATTGATCCATCGTTATCGAAATTCTGACTCGTTTCAGTAAAAAAAAAAAAAAAAATACGATGGCCTCAATCAATCTTGGAAAATTAATTCTCTTAATTACCACGATGATTATGATTTCACTGTTAATCTGGAATGGCTTTAACATTTGCTTAGTGGTCAAATACAAGGGAAATCATCATGAAGTGTGTGGTTCGATGACAAAAGAGATCTTATAATAGATCTCTTTTGTCATCGAACCAAACGCTCAAGCACTCTAGGCTCTAAATTCCGCAGTCGTTTTTATTGGATTCATTGCTTGCCATCGTAGTATAGGAATATTCAGATCCACGTTAAAAGTCCGGACATATCGGTTTCAGCAGCATAAAACAAATATAAAGTTAATCTCTAATTTTCATAAATATAATAAAATAATGAGATATATTTCAATAAATTCCCAGCTTGTTTTAGACAAAATCTCGTAGAATTGAAATGATCACACACACACATACACACATTCTCTCTCTCTCTCTTCCTCTCTCTGTCTCTCTGACTCTCTCTCTCTATATATATATATATCCCTCCCACTCTGACAGATTTCGGAATCTCCTGCAACACTTCTGGACGGTATCATTGTTTAAGTTGATGAATGCTGCCATAATCCTTGTCTTTAGTTCATATTTGGTATTACAAGGAGATTTGTTGGTCTCTCGCTCAGCTGCGCCCTACACAAAATAATCAAGGGAGCTGCAGTCTAGGGAGTTACATAAAAGGGGGTGATATGGTCGCTGTAACTGTCTGACAGCCATTACTGGGTTCTCCTCTTTGTGTGGAATGGTATGGTCTTGTTGCGTGGCATCGGGTCTTCCAACAGCCACCCTCTTAACCCAGGGCAGCACTAACTCCTCAAGGCATTTGATGTAGGACTTCGTGTTGAGTCTGAGACCCTCAGTAATAAATTCGGGAGTTTTTTCCAAGCTGCCGTACCTTTGTAGCATCATTAAACATCCAACTCTTTCCGAATGCTCTACACTGTTCTCAGATTGAAACCGATACACTCTATCTGACAAAGATGAAGAATGATAAATCAATCAGATAGCTCTGTTTTATTTTTCAAGAGGCCTAAGCTTAGGCCCTCTGAAAGAAAACCAAATCAAAGATGACAACCCCAAAAAGCAGTACTGAATTCACTCCGAATGATATCAAATTAGACGCATTCAGAGTTACATAGGAACTTCAGAGAAGCCATGTGCATCATGAAAGATAACCTCCTAGACAACAGGTGCATATTTGCGCCTTAGTCTTTACAACGACAATATTACGCTACTACTATTTACAATTCTGGAATGCCTAACGTGAGCTAGTATAATAGGATTTTTATGCTCATATGTTTATTATTTGTAAATATAGAATGATATTTTAGCTGTCATTAAGTTGGCATTGCTTTTCTGAATTCACTAACGTGTCCCATATTGTGGTCAACACGCTTATATCCTCACACAAGAAATATCGCTCGTGTCCTCAATGTTACAAGTTTAAAAATCGGCGTATCGAGAAAATTGTTCACAAATAATTGTTCGAAAACGATTATTCGAATTGTAAATTGTTTGAATGAAAATTAATCGAAAAGACAATTATACTAAATGATAATTATTCGAAATATCTATGTTTGAAATACGTATGTGGTTTTGCATTGAGAGAGTCAAGGCTGTTTTACTTAGAACTAATAATGCCCTTGAAGGATAGCATGGAATTTTTTTGAAGTAAGTGTCATCTCATCATCTCACAATATGGAAATTCTTAGACGCTCTTAAAAGGGAACAGGACTTGCAAAAAATTCATATTGCAAAAGTAAAAGCATATTGACTAAGGATATAGGGATTTTTTCTTACTAAGTTTCTTTAATTACAATATTTGCATTTCGAATAATTATCATTTGTGTATTTCCTTTTTAATTTTGACATTTTTATTGTAATAAAGAATTTTGCATTTCGGATAATTGTCATTTACTATAATTGTACTTTCGATTAATTTTCATTCAAACAATTTATAATTCGAATAAATGGTTTTCGGATAATTGTTTTTGAACAATTTTCACATAATCAAAAACCGGTCCCACTGAATCAGCTGCGTGGGGACGTAGTAGAAAAACATACCACGTGACAAAACGGAAGTGCATTAAGCCGATCAGATCGATGTAATTTAGCTTTCAAGACTCCCTAAGCTCTGAAAAAAAAAAAAATAAATAAAAGAAAGGCAGTAACCCTAAAATCTGAAAGACATACGTGTGTTAGAGAGATCCGCTTGCAACAGGCGGCTTCAAAAGGAACCACTACCCATCGCTGACTCACATTTGCCGTACTCACAAGTAGACAGGCTGAAAGATTGACGGACACTTTTCTGTCTATATATATAATAAAAACTACTACTACTAATAAAAAAATATAACGATATACTGCAATAAAAGTTATGTGACTGATAGAAGATTCTTTCTTACCATAGAAATTATTTGGAACAATAAAAACTAATAAAAAAAAATAATATACTGTAATAAAAGTTATTCTAACGAATAGAGGATATATTCTTAAAATGGGTCTTAGTTACAATAAGAGGAAAAACAACAAATAATAAAAACAAATAATTATAACGATACACTATAATAAATGTTTTATGACAGATAGACAAAACGTTAATAACAGGGATCTTCTTAGACACTAGCAGCATGACCCGGCGTTGCCCGTGCTTGATTCAAAAATCGTACGACTCATACAGCAATCGCTATCACTTGACTTAAAATATTTTTGCTCTTCCTTCCTTTTAAAGAGGTGCCCTTGCCGTGCTGATGTTGCTACATGCCTTACTTCTTGCCTATCTCACACTGCAATTTTTTTCTAAGCTCCATACTAAACATTAAATCTGTTACGAAAAAAGAACTAAACAAAATGAACACAAAACGATCAGCTTTAAAAAAAGGACTCGTAACTGGAAAAACTGAATGAAAAAAGAATGTTAACAACAAATATTTTTTCACACCCAAACCAAGTTCTGCGGAATCAGAATCAACGTTGAGTTTAAGCAAGCGAATGAACTAATTGGAGTAAAATGCCATGCAGATTTAAATTTTCCCACTTGTGACGAATGCAGCTGTCGATTTTTTTTTTTTTTGCATGCTAGCATGCTAGTTAACATTCGTGTCAGTCATCTGTTGGCTCTCACGCTGGCCAATAGAATCTTCCTGCCTATTCGTGGCAGCCAGCTATAGGTTCTCACTCTGGCCAGTAGAAAATGACCGCCATGCCGTAGAAGCATTAAAATCGATAATCTCCACTATCGATGGGAGCTGGGAAATGCAACGTCGGTCTTGGCCTTCCCACTAACTTGGAGCATGTGCATGTAAATTTTGGTGCAAATCCGTCGAAAATTGCGGCAGTGCATTCGTTACACACACACAGACACACACATACACACACACACACATCCTGCCTTTTATAGATAGAGATGAAATGAGCTTAAGGACAAGTAATAATAAAACGAACAATTATAAAAATAGGGTACATTGACTTTTTTTTAGAAAATGAACATCGCATTTGATGTGAAAGCTGGGGTTTGATGTAATAAGTAATGACACCAAAAATTAGATTGATAGTTTTACCAATTTTTGTGCATTTACTTTTAAAATCGTCTGAAAAATGTATGGAAATAACTAATTTTCCGCAGGTTTTTTCTTATAAATTGATTTCAAAATTTTACTGTGTCTAGACTAAATTCTACTAAAATTTAATATTTTTATATTAGATACAGTGAATGGAAAATATATTCAAGCCAGAAATTTAATTATGAATCACCACAAACAAAATATGCATTTTTTAATGTATTCGATAAGTAAAAACTGCGTAGTAAAATTGTAAACGATTACAAAAAAGTCGACACAATGAATAAAATTTCTGAGATCAGAATTAAAAAAAAAATAAAAGTATATACAGCACCATTATACTGCTGGACACAAATTATAAGACAAACTGTTTTAAATATGCATTGTTTATTGAAAATCACACTAAAAGTACTGCACTCTATAACATATAATATAACTAAATTGTTCTGTATAATTTCCCTTTGAAGTAAATGAAGGTCTTATTTAATGAACCAATGATTTAGTAATAATGTGTTGTGCCATGCATTTTGTCCATATACAAATTGTAAAGCTTCAGTAAATTACAAATGTTACAAGGCAATGCTATGAGTCTTTCACTGATCAGCGGAATAACATTTCAACGCTACAATTTTGAACATAAACCTAATCTGTTAAGCTCGTTTCATCAAAAAACGGTAACGATTTGGAAAAAAAAACTATTTTGTCATTATTTATCATGTGAAACCCCAACTTTCAAATTGAGTTCAATACCTGGGATTCAAAATCAACCTGCACTATTATAAAAATACGCTATAATAAATGTTTTATGACGGATAGCAAAGCCGATCTTAACGGGGTGCATATTAATTAATAGCAGCCATATCCACCTGGCAGTTCAGAAAAAGGGTTCAGTTAGAATAGAGCAATAGAGATGTAACAGTCTATCTTCTTCAATTACTTTAAAGTAATTTCATTTAAAAAATTGATTTAATGCAGTTACTGATATAACAGAAGTAGTCTGTATTTATTCAATCAAAGTTAGCCGAGGACATGAAGAGATAAAACAGGCACCATAACGACCCATTTCAGACCACAATTATTTTGGAGTTTTTGAAATTTAATTTTTCAGTGTGCTACCAGGGATGTAAATTTATAAAGCAATTGTTAAGTTTGGAGAAAATTGGTTGAAAGATCAACGAAAAATGAAGAAAAAACCAGTAAAAATCGCCATTTTTCGCTATTTACACAGGTTTTTATATGGATGGACAGTTATCAAGTTAAATGACTGTTAAATAATCAACTTATTGTTGGCTCCAATTGAGTGAGGTTTGTTGATTGCTTGAAAATTGAGGGAGTTTTTAGTTTAAAATTTGTGTTGAAATCGATTTGTGTTGAAATTGATTTTTTGTTTTTCGCTAAACGCAGCGGCGTAGAAAGAAAAATGAGATTTCGTTGAGCCCGTCATGATGTAAGTAACTTACATACAGACTTTGAACGAAATCGGAGGAAAAGTTTTGATCGGCTTTATCGATTATTGATTTTTTTAAATTATAGATTTTTTACGTTAAGAACCTATCTCTTACATTATGCAATGTATGTGCCAAGTCTGGTCAAAATCGGTTGAATAGATCTTGAGTGAAAAGGTATCAGACAGACACAGATACACCTACATACTCTGTTTTATATACAGGGTGTTTCAAAAAGAATACGCCAAAATCATACGCTGTTTTTTTCAGGTCTATAGCATTGTAGTGGACTCAATCAGTGGTTATTTGTTAGAGTAGTTATCAAAGTTTGATTGGGTGTCAGTTTCACCGCTGTCGTTAGTATAACTTCCGGTACAGCTGAATTGTGGGAAGATCAATCAAAATGGCGACTCCTCAGCAGAAGGCATTTTGTGTGCTTGAGTTCGCGAAAACAAATGCCATTGTCACAGTGCAGACAGATTCGAATGACTTCTTTTTTCAGCAAGATGGAGCACCACCCCATTGGCATCTCGGGGTTAGAGCTTATCTGAATGAAAACGTGCCTCAGCGATGGATTGGGAGGAGAGGTGCTAAAGACCTTGCTCTCTGTGCTTGGCCTGCCAGATCACCGGGCCTCACTGTGTGTGACTTTTTCTTGTGGGGGTATGTTAAAGACCAAGTATATGTTCCAGCACTTCCAGCAAGTATCGATGACTTGAAAGATCGAATAACAGCTGCAATCAACACGGTGGACCGTGAAATGCTGAGGCGCGTTTGGGAGGAATTCTCATATTGGCTTGATGTTGTCCACGCTGCCAGTGGTGGCCACATTGAGCACTTATAAAACATGAAATGAAACTTGAATGTATATACAATACATGTGTTCATGCTAGAGGTTTGTAATTTTTTTCATTATTGACACATCGCGTGATGATTTTGGCGTATTCTTTTTGAAACACCCTGTATATATATATATATATATATATATATATATATATATATAGATAGATAGATAGATAGATAGATAGATAGATAGATAGATAGATAACAGACTAACAGTATTAACTAATAATAAATTAAAAACTAACAGTAAATTGTAATAAATTTATTAGATAAAAGATTCGCTGTTGCCGTATGTTTGATTAGAGTCATTAACAGATTATGAACAATATATAATATACTATAATATATACTATAATATACTATAATATAATATGCTATAATATATACTATAATATATACTATAATATACTATAATATAATATGCTATAATATATACTATAATATATACTATAATATACTATAATATAATATACTATAATATATACTATAATATATACTATAATATACTATAATATAATATACTATAATATATACTATAATATATACTATAATATACTATAATATAATATACTATAATATATACTATAATATATACTATAATATAATATACTATAATATAATATACTATAATATATACTATAATATATACTATAATATACTATAATATAATATACTATAATATAATATACTATAATATATACTATTATACATTGTATACACTTTTTTTAAAATCTTTTTTAATTATTTCACCCTAAGCAAGTGGAACTGCCACTAGTATGGAGGGGAGGGAGTGGGGAATTGAACGGGATTTAAGACGACAGAAGATGGCGATTGATATTGCATTTCAATTTTTGAAGACTAGTTTTCAGGGAAGTAAACGGAATGGAGTTCCACAGGCGGGGACTGCGAGAAAAGAAACTGTAGCGAGTAGATATGACGGCTGCATTTAACTATCTCAACAGAAACCGGGTGGGACCTAGATGCCAAGCTAGTAGCACGCTTAAATTCATGTAGTTGGGGCACCAGGGTTTAAAAAAAAAAAAAAAAAAAAAACAACAAAAAAAAAAAATAGATCCTCAGAGCAGTTGGCATGAAAATATTTGTAGACAAGACAGAGGGAAATCACATCACGTTATGACACGTACCATTATCATAGCGCTTCGCTATTCCGTGCATGTGACGAAAGGCAGACGTTATATGTCTTCATAACCGTCATATTTTCTCACTGCGTTGCCACACACCCTTCAGTTTAAGTTCATTTAGATTTATAATAAACTTAATGACTATTTAGTTGTTTCAGCGTCAGTATTTCTCAATTTGCTTAATTCTACACCATTACTTGATTATATGTTTACTTATGTTCCTTTAAACGAATCCCTACTAGTGAATATCATGTCAGTAAATTTTGTATTAGTTATAATTTTGTTGTCCTTATGTTGGCCAGCTAGATTTCACGTCTTTAATTTACAAACGTTAGTGGGCCTCTGGTGGTTCGTCTATATCTTTTTGGGGCGCAAAGGCCATGGTATATTGCGCATCCACCTGGGGGTCCACAACACCATATATCTTATGAAGATTACCATCAATAATAATGATGACAAGGAGCAATTATAACCATATGATGTGATAGACGTTATCAGATGAATAAAATATTTGTTCATACCGTACATCAGAGAAATATTTAGCATATTATTTTGTTTACGTCTTAAGTAGAGAAATTTCAACTTTTCGTTTAAAAGAAGCATTTCACTTTGGCATACGTGAATTCCAATCGACACTAGTCTGAAGCATTGTGACGAATTTCAAGTAAAAGTTCGGAATTGTTGATTTCTTAGAATAACAGAAACCGCGAAAATGGAAGCACAAATAGCTTGGAATGAGACATTCTTTCTTTTTATGTGCCGTATCCTTTCAGGACATAGGCGATCACGACTCTCCACTTCCCTCTATCCTATGCAGCTCTCAACAAGTTCCTTCTCTCCGCCACATCCCCCATACCATGTTCTGTCATCCACTTGCTTAACCCGGCTATGTATGTTGCGCATTGTTTTCCCTTGTCCCTCTTTCCCTATATTCGACCCGTGAGGATCAGATTCTCCAGGCACTCCTTCCTCATTATATGTCCCAGAAACTTCAGCTGCCTCTTTCTGATGTTAAGTATAAGCCTTCTCCTTATTTGTAACCTAAGACCACATCGTTGCACACACTCTCGGTCCATGATATCCTTAGAATCCTTCTCCGTTGCCTAGAGTCTCTTCTTCATCTTTGAGGAAATCGTCCAACATTCGCTGCCGTAAAGAAGGACAGATGTCACGTAACAGCTCAGTATTCTTTTCTTTGTTACCAAAGAAAGCTTCCTTTCTCGCAGTGCTCTGCCTAGCTTTTGGAACGCGTCCTTGGCCATCCCAATACGTCTACGGATCTTAGTGTCGCACTTACCGTCCTCTGTCAAAGAACTTACGCGTCTGCTTGTTTCTAGTGTTCCCGACCTGCAAATCGCATTTCGGACTCATCCTTTTGACCATGCATTCTGTTTTCTTGTAGTTTATACTTAGCCTGATGGATTATAGTAATTATTATGTGTTCCGCGCTTAATGGTATAATCGAAAAAAATACCCTTTCGTTGCCGATAAAATTTATTATTTATACTTAATGTCAATAATAATAATTGCATTCCGATCTCTCCGCAATGATTTTCAGAGAATGCAGTTGTTCAGAGAATCACACTTTTGATTTAATCTGTAAAAACGGAGCGAGGAGCAAGTTCTGGGGAAAGTGTTATCGCCAACTGAAATGTCAGTCAGTTGCACTATCTGCCTTCAGTCATTTAACATTCACAAACATTAACGCTGATTTCAAATGTGAACTATGACGACTTAAAGCTTTTCAAAAGGACTGACATTTTCTTTTCTATATACATCAATATTTTATTGACATTTTCCCTTTTAAAATGCTTTCATAATTTGCCATCTCGGTTTTCTTATATATATCTAAATTTGTCCACGCATATCTATCCATTCCAGTTTGTTTCTTTCTATCTATCTATCTATCTATCTATCTATCTATCTATCTCTTCGTTCGTCACTCATATCTATCTATCTATCTATCTATCTATCTATCTATCTATCTATCTATCTATCTATCTATCTATCTATCTCTTCGTTCGTCACTCATATCTATCTATCTATCTATCTATCTATCTATCTATCTATTCGTTCGTCACTCATATCTATCTATCTATCTATCTATCTATCTATCTATCTATCTATCTATCTATATTTCCGGCTGTTAATTCATCGCCATCTCTTCGTAGGGATAGGTACCTATGTATGCATGTATGCACGTATATATGTATATATCTACGTATGTACGTATGTATGTATCTACCAATCTATCTATTTCAAATATGATCACATACAGCTGTTCGTATCTATCTATCTATCTATCTATCTATCTATCTATCTATCTATCTATCTCGGCTTGTTTCCGTCTAACTATTCATCACGATCTATTCGTAGGTATATGTATGTATGTATTTATTCCAAATTTGATCACATCTAGCTATTTATCACATTATGCTATCTATCTATCTATCTATCTATCTATCTATCTATATATATATATATATATATATATATATATATATATATATATATGTATATATTCCAAATTTGATCACATCTATTCGTATCTATCTATATACCCATCTACCTTTCTCAGACATTACATCTATCTATCTATCTATCTATCTATCTATCTATCTTTGTTTACATCTATCTATTCATCCCAATCTATTCTTAGATATGTGTGTATGTATGTACGTATGCATCTATCTATCTATCTATCTATCTATCTATCTATCTATCTATCTATCTATTACTTAAGGCTTAAATGAGCTTCGAATAATTCTTTTATAATTACTTTCACAATATAGCCTTTCAGTGAACAAAGAAATCGTCTTTTTATATAATTATATTAAAATATTTCTAAGGCAAGAAATGGAAACAGATAAAGCTATCCTTTTACTTGCTTAAACAATTATAACAAATAACCTCCGAGTAATTGACAGTGTATATTTAACCTTTCCTAAGTGCCGTCTCTGTTGCTTCTACCTGAAATTGCTTCTATCATATTCAAAATAAAAGCGGAAAGAAGGAAAAAAAAGAGAAAATGTTGAAAAACTGACGTATAAAGAAATAATATGTCTTTTAATACCATTTTAATACGCAAACAAAAATAAAGACCAATCATACTGCACTTCTTTCAGAGAAATAAAGTGATTTAAACATTTTTTTTTTACTGTCTGTTTCTCCGATGTATCAATTCTTTTTCGATACTCTTTCTCTCTCTACCTCCTTACCAATTCTTTATATAAAGAAAATTTACCCTATCTGAAGCTTTGTTGTTAAATTCGCTTTGTGCCTTGATAAGAAATTAACGTAGTTCACTCGCTGGTTTATTTATTTATTTGCACGCATTTTTTTCTCTCTCTATCCATTATGAAATTAATAAATTTGACATCGACTATAGCTGCATGCAAATTACCCACTGATCTTTATTCTATAGAGATTCTCCGTCTTTAATGTTGCATTTCACTTCCTGTACTTTCTATGATGACAGGAAGTCAGTTCAAGTCGCCAGTTTGTTGTCTGCTTTTTCAGTTCGGTTCTGGCATTCTCTTTGAGGCTTTTCACTCCGACTGACAACCTTTCGATTCGATGACATTTCTGCTTTTACATTCCTATCAGATGTTCTTTCTTAGGGTAATTCTGATTTTCTTTTTTAGTTCTTTTTTTTATCCTTCTAAAACTCTTTAGAAATAAAAAAAAATGGTTTCTTTCTTTTGATTTTAGCTTTTGGGTCTTTATTTAATTATTTATTTAAACATTTGCTTATATTATTATCTTTTATTTTCCCAACTAATATATTTTCGTCTTTTTCATATTACGAAAAACGTTATATTTAGTGGGTATACATGTTTGAGTAGAGTTAACTCTTAAAAAAAAAAATGATAAAATATCTACCTGCTTAGATATCAAAAGTCTTATTAAAGAAAATGTGCCTCTGGAAAAGTGAATCCCCTTTTTAATTCCAGAAACGGGCCTCGAGATTTATGGGTTAAAGATGGTTTCTCAGATTAAAATAGGAATACAGTTTCAATTTCTGTAGCAAAGGAGATTATTTTTAATAAGACTTTCGATATCTATCTAAATCTCTGAGATGGCGTATTATGATTACTTACATTATTTACATTATTCGGACAGTTAACCTCAAGGATACATGGACCAATGAATAAAGACGTTGGTTAGATCCAGTGACTAGACCCAAAGAGTTGTGAGTTCAATACCAGACCACAGCAGTACATGGAGAGCTAAGTTAAAGGGAAATAACTGAGACAACCGGAAGAGGCGTGGAACTAGAACAATCTATCCCGGTGGATGAAATAAAGCGTTCGGTTTGAAATTACAATCACCTGAAGAAGGCCGGAGCATACAACGGTCGAAACGTTGGGAATATGGTAAAAAAAGATGAGGATAATAGTCCAAATAATGTAAGACTTCGATATCTAGGCCGGTACATATTAATTACACTATTACAAAAAAAATTACATGTATGTCTACTCAAACAAGTGTAGTAACTAAATTTAATGTCTCTGGTAATAAGAAATAATGTTGGATTCTTCTTCTTGTGTGTGCCTTCAGAATAGTGGCGATTATGGCTCTCCATAATTCCCTATCCTTTTTAATACTTATTACATTTGGTATTTTTGTTAACTCTTTTAAACCCTGTTCTGCAATCCATTTAAACATGTTTGTTAGGTACGTTATACGCTATTTCATTCTGCCCCACCACTTCTTTCAATAAGTCCTGTAGGTGTCAAAGTCCTGTTTGCCCATTATGCGCCCTAGATAATGTTCACGTGTTCAGTTCATGGTATTCTCAGCATCCTTCTGTAGAACCACATTTCTGTCTCTTCTTCCCCCGTGAGGATATTATCCAGCATTACAAATCTGTTAATTGGTTACATGTTTACATTTCAGATACGAGAATAACGTTAAGAAATATAGACTTCGAAATGACCCATTAAGAGATTGTCATTTCTTACGTAATTGGCCGTTTCTTTACTCTCATAGCTTCTTCTAGCTTAATGAAGAATACATTTTTATAGCAAAATGGACAGTATTTATTTTATAGTACAATTACCAACAATACATTTTACAATAAAACGACTAACAAGTAAAAAAGTCCAACAATACATTTTATAACAAAATAAGAATACAACATTAAAAATGTATAAAAAATATATTTTTATAGTAAAATTAACAGCAATAATTTTTTTTTATAATTACCAATAATACATTTTATAGCAAAATGACCAGTTGTATGTTTTAAGTTGAATTACCAACAATACATTTTATAATGAAATTACGAACAATACATATTTTAGTAAACGTGACAATAAAGTTATGTGTGAAATGATTTTTATAAAATTGCATGCAACCTATTTCGATTTCGGCATTAAATAACCCAAAGAGGTTGATTTGATATGCCGCTTAACAAAAACAAATAAACCAACTCTCTCACAAAATATATCTCCTCAAAAATTGGCAAGACAACTTACTGATCAGAGGTGATATAAAATATGATTGTATTAATGTTTAACTTGAAATATTATTTGCATAATGTTTTTTGCATAGACTTATGTCAGGTTTCTTTTAGTTTTGTGATCAAACTAAAACATTGTAACATTGAGAAAGCCAGAATCTTTGTTTGCTCAAAATAAGTTTTATGAGAAAAAGTCGAGGAAAAAAAGAAAAGATTAATCTATAGCCTACCACCACCAAAAATAAATAAAATAATCAGCGAAAATGTGTTTGTTTAGTGACTTATTATCAAGTGAAGTGTAAAGCTGGCCTTGTTGATAGGTTGAGGCGAATGACGTTCGAGTTTGTTGAAGAGAATTGAACTGTTTTGATTGATTCTTTATCCTGTTTCGTTCTTTTCTTTTTTTTTTAAAAAAAAATCCTTTCTTGTTGCTCTTTCTATCTATTTGTCAAATTTACTTAAGTCATGCTTG
This sequence comes from Acanthosepion lycidas, assembly GCA_963932145.1. Lineage (NCBI taxonomy): Eukaryota > Metazoa > Mollusca > Cephalopoda > Sepiida > Sepiidae > Acanthosepion > Acanthosepion lycidas. The sequence goes on from OZ010593.1 coordinate 22,217,704, forward strand.
GTGATATTAAACCATTTAAATGAAAAGACAAGTAAAGAACACGCTGATGGATCTTGGTTTAATTTTCGCTTTGTATTTTCTTTTCGTTGTATTTGTTTTATGTCGACATTCGAAAAAGAAGAAGAAGAAGAAGAAGAAGAAGAAGAAGAAGAAAGTTTTTAAATCATTAAGAGAAAGTGATGAACAAGAAACCTACAGGATTAAAAGAGGACGTAAAAACAGATAGAGAGAAAGAAGAGGAAAAAGGAGATAAAATGAAGAAAGAAATAAGATGTGAAAAAGGAAATAGGAGACAAAAAATAACGGGAAATAAAGAAAGAAAGAGAAAGAAGGAGAAGAAAGTATCAGAAAAAGACAGAATAAGATGAAAGAATGAAAACAATAAATAAATGAATTATTAAATAAAGTAAGAAAGAAAAGAGAAATGGTAAAAGAAAGAAAGAAACAAACGAAGAAAGAAAAGAGAAATGTTGATAAGGAAGAAAGAAAGAAAAGAGAAATGTTGATAAGAAAGAAAGAAAGAAAGAAAGAGAGAGAGAAGAAAGTATGAGAAAAAGACAGAATAAGATGAAAGAATGAAAACAATAAATAAATGAATTATTAAATAAAGTAAGAAAGAAAAGAGAAATGGTAAAAGAAAGAAAGAAACAAAGAAAGAAAGAAAGAAAGAAAGAAGAGAGAAAGGGTGATAAGAAAAAAAAGAAAGAACCGGAAAGAAAGAAAGAAAGAAAGATAAAAAGAAAGAAAAAAAGAAAGAAAATTAAAGAAGAAAAGAAGGGAAATGATGGAAGAAAAGAAAAAAAGAATGAATATAAAGAAAGAAAGAAAGAAATACTAAAAAACTGAAAGGAAGGAAAATGAAACGAAACTTCTAAGACGAGTAAGGAAGGAATCGTGAACAGGATTAAAAAGGGGGAAAAATGAGTCATGAGAAAGAAAAGGAATAGCAAAAAAGGATAAAAGATAGAATCTGCACCGAAGGATGGAAAGAAACAAAACAGGCGTAAGGATGGAAAATGACAAGAAAATGGAGATTAAAGATTCAATGGTGGAAAGAAAGGAAAGAAATAGAGACGAGGCAGCATAAAGAAAGTAAAGATAAAGATAACTGTCAGATAAAAGAGCACTGTGCAGCTGGTGCAACGGTTGTCGCCACGGCAAGTGGAATAGGCGAGTCAAGTTCAAATTCCAGTCGAGTCAGTTGCGTTCACTTCAAAGTAATGACCTTGGAAAAGATACGAGTCCATTTCTTCGATACCTCCTCTGCGGCTAAAATAGTACAGTATATTGGATTACTCTGCATTCTTAATCCTTCCTAAGCAGTCACGACAATTCATAGATATTTAAAAATAAGGAAGCTGTAGAGAGCTATGATCGCCAACCCTTGGAAGGGCCGTGGTATTAAAAAAGAACAAACTTCGATTTAAAAAAAAGCAGATAATGAAAAAAGTTACATTTTGTTTTACAGTAATGTTCACCATATAAAAGCCCAAGAGCCACTCGAGGTAGGTGGTTACAGAATAAGAGGTAAGAGGCAGAGTTTATGAGAGTATGTTTGTAACATAACGGTTAACCCTAGTTTTAAACAGGTTTTAATTGTAGCGATCAGGGTAGCATCTTCTTGGAAGTCTGTTCCACAAATTAGTGTCTCGTGGGAAAAAATCTGTTCTAGCGGAACATCTTACCACTAGAATGTGAAAGGAATATGGATTGGTCGCTAAAATTTGAGGGACACGGAGGGTTTTAGTTGTAAAGGTTAGAACTGGAGGGATTAAAGAACGTAGTTTGTCGGAAGACTTTTCGTGAAAACAGCGATACAGTAACCAGAGGCGTATAACGTTTCGTCTGTGAGAAAGAGGTTGTAGCTGAAAGAATAATTCATTACCCACAAGGCCACGTAAATTCTTTTGGATTCTATCGCGACTGGAAAATGAAGACTGGGTTATTTCTACCCGTATGTGGTAGCAGTACTTCATTTTCAGCCTGAGACTAACTCATGAAAAGATAAATCTGAGAATATGAAAAGAATAAGAAAAAAAAAGGATCATTTTGATTGATTATAATTAGCCAGGTCATTTCGATCCTTTCTAAAGAAAGATTGAAAGAATGAAGCGTAGAACAAAGAAAGAAACGAGAAAAAAAAAAAAAACAGTAAAAGAAAACTATTAGGTTGGTGCAAAAATAATATCGTTTTTTGACGTATTTTTTAACGTCAAGAAACGATATTATTTTTGCACCAACCTAATAATTTCGTAGACCATTTTGGCGATGGAGTGAGTTTGATCATCAGGTCGTTCATGGAACGAATGAAAGGAGAAAGAGCGAAGCAGAGACAGAAGAAATAAGACAAATGAATTGAAGGAATTAAAAAGGGAAGAATCTGAAAAGCAAAAGCAAAACGAAAAAGTGAAAGAAAAAAAGTACATGAAAAACAAAAGAAAATGTAAAGAAAGAAAGAAAAAGAAAAAGAAAGAAAGAAAAGTAAAGAAAAGAGGAAAATACAACGATAAAACTAAAAGAAACAAAAATAGAAAAACAGAAAAGAGAAGGAAAGAGTGAAATAAATAAAGACAGAAAGACGAGGAAGGAAAATGCAAAGAAAAAATATACAAAGAAAGAAAGAAAGAAAGAAAGGAAAAAGAAAGAAAGGAAAAAGGAAAGAAAAAAGGAAAGAAAGAAGAAAGAAAAAAGGAAAGAAAAGAAAGAAGAAAGAAAGGAGAGCAATGGAAAAAAGAAAGGAAAACGATGGAAAAGAAAGGAAACAATGAGAAAGAAAAAAGAAAGAAAAAGAATGGGAAAGAAAAGAAAGAAAGAAATCAATGGGAAAGATACAGAAAGAAAGGACCGCAAATAAAGAAGAAAGGTAGTGAGAAAGAAAGAAAGAAAGAAAGAGAAGTTATGAGAAGAAAGAAAGGAAAAGAAATAATAAAGTGGGGAGAAGAAAGAAAGAAAGAAAGAAAGAAAGAAAGAAAGAAAGAAAGAACAGGATATAATAAGAAGTAGGATAAAACAAACCAAGAGAAAAATGAATAGAAAAAAATTTCAAATATAGGTGAGAAAAGTGAAAATAAAAAAAAATCATTGTGTTCAAAATTACGAAGAAAGAGAAAGACAGAAAGAAAGAAAAAAAAAGTTGAATTAGCCTGGAAATAAAGAAAATATTTCGAGAATTAACATCAATAAAAGAAAGAAAATTATAAATAAATTAATCCCTAGAAACATTTCTATTTGACTGCCACCATCTTGCCTAATCAATACTACACTTTCGGTTTTAATTTTTGTTTATTGATCCTCAGTGATGCTTTTCTTTTCCCGGGGAGATTTCTCTTGCCAGCTTTTGATGTTGTTTATAAAACAAACATAAGCTTTTCGAGTTAATTCTATTAAATGTCCGACTGTAGGGAAAATGGCGTAGGAGGAACGTAAAATGAACGAAACATTAACACCCGCTCAAACCCGTTCTTTTGTTCAGACTGAAAGCTAAGGACAAATGAGAGAATCAAAAGTTCTATTTTATGGCTGATAAGGCAAAGCTTCTTATAACGAACTCCCCTGAGAAAAGTGGATCCTAATTTTAAACTAAAATAAAGATCTTTGCGTATAGTTTCATTATTTACTAATTTTGTTCATTTGGTTTGTTCTCACTAATGCCAATCTCCTTCGATGCCTTTTCCTTGCATCCGCTCTTCTTCCACTTCTCAATTTATCTATCTCTCTCCTCCTCACATTCTTTCTCCATTTAGAGAATCCTTGTATCTTTCCTCTATCTTATATATGCCATCTCCTCCTTTAATTTCTCCTCTACTTTTAAGACTATTTGACATTTTCTATCTCATGCGTATTGTCACACTCAGACTCAGCAGTAATTTCGGATCGACACAAACGACAATTAAATAGTGTACGCTATTTTAAACATCATAAGCTAATAATCACGCAAATTAAAAGGTTTGTCTTTACTTCTACAAAAAAAAAGAAGCACTTTCTTTGTTTTCGTTTTATTTTATTTTGGCTAAAACACACACACATATATAGTTTAATATTTACAATATTTACAGGGAAAAGTTGTCCATTAACAGAGAGCGTTTGTTGATATAGACAGTATGGACATAAGAATTAACATTGCATAGCGGCTGTCAGTTTCACATCACAAGCAATTTTCAGACCAAGACCGCCTGAGGCTTGGAAGTTACTGTTATCATACAGTTTTGATTCCTATGCTAAAATGATCACATTTTCTCTTTCTTCTTCTTCTTCTTCTTCTTCTTCTTCTTCTTCTTCTTCTTCTTCTTCTTCTTCTTCTTCTTCTCTCTCTCTCTCTCTCTCTTTACACACACACATATATATATATTAGGTTGGTGCAAAAATAATTTCGTCTTCTAACATATGTTACTATGTGAGAAAACGAAATTATTTTTGCACCAACCTAATATATATATATATATATATATATATATATATATATATATATATATATATATATATTCAAACAGTTTTGGTTAAATAATTTAGATATTTCATATTGATTAGTTTTCGCTGTGAAACTTTTTCAAGTTCATGGATTAATTTTTGGGTAGACTTAGAAAATTGAGTAAAAAAAAATAACAAATATTTCTTTCAAATAGTGTTTATTTTCCCAAAGTACTTTCAATCTCATCTGAGACCATCTTCAGGGATGTTGACGATTCAAAAGTAAAGTTTGATATTTTTCTTACTCAATTTTCTTGAAAGGATCACAATGAAAACTAATCAACGTGTCTAAATTATTTAACCAAACCAGTTTGAATGAAAATATGCTTCCTTAATATACACAAAATTATATATATATATATATATATATATATATATATATATAAAAGGTTTTGTGATGCATTTCATCCGTTAGGACTTCATCAGACTGGGATTGTTTATATTGAGGTACTACAGATGCGCACGAACGTGAGATGCTGGGTGTTTCAAAGCCGAGAAAGATTTTTTTTGCAATATAGATTTATAAATACAGCACTGAATATTAAGTCATTGCTATTTTAAATGTTGAGCTTTAAATATGTGATATATTCGCCGAAAACCAGTCACACACACACACACCAGCACACACACACACGCATATATATATATATATGCATATTTCATTAAATAATATAGGAAAGTTTTGTCTATTTTAATCAAATTCCTTTCATATCGTCTGATACGTTTAATAACATTATCATTGAAAGACGAAAAAAAATCACCATATTGATACATGTTTTTTAATCCTTATCTAATCTTTCGGCTTACATAAGCCATCATCAGAGATGGCAAGCACATTACAATAAATTAGACAATACATGGACCTAGCAGCAAGGATAGTGTGTTTTGTTTGCATGGAAGATTTCCAAGCAACGACAAACTCGTACATACGAACCGTTGGAAGGGAAAATCGCAGCGCGGCAATTGACATGACCACGACCACAGGAGAGTGAAAACGAAAAGTATTAAGTATGGGAAGCCGTTGGTAAAAACCAAAGGCTTATGTAATCAATTATAAGCATTTAAGAATATTTGTGGAGTTTTCATAGTTAATTTTGTTTAGGTTAGATTTCAATTGTTTTATGTATATAGCTTCAAGAATTTTTAGTTTTTGTTTATTGTTTTTATGTTTAAGTATAGTTGTGTTTTCAACAAGGATTTTCCGGAATTGTGTATGCGTCCAGGCATGTTGTTTTAAATACCTAAAAATGTTAGAATTATCATTTAAATGTAGAGTCAAGCGTCGTGAAAGGGAGTTTGTGGTGTGACCAACATAAATATTATTTAATCCGTTGGAGATACAATCTCTCAGAGGCCGCTTGAATTTGTAAACTATGTTGTTTTTTTTAAATCGCTAACGGGTCGGGGAGACTCATTGCGAATAATTGAGTTGGATATCCTCGATTTGGCGCAATAGTAAATTTGTTATTATTTGCGTTTATCAATATGTCAAGGAAGGGAATTTTATTAGTAGTATTGGGTTCATATCTGAATTTAAGGACAGAATTATTTCAGAAACGTTTTGGAAGTATTTCGTGTGTATTTTTAACTATGTATTTTTATGTTTTAATTATAATATCAAGTTTCTTTAAGTTTCATTAACCTTGCTAATAAAGTGAGCTTTGTAAAACCTGATAAGAGCCGTAAGAGACCGAAACCGCCATCACCGGCTGTGGCATTAAAAAGCCGAAGGCGGTGCGATGTTTCTGGTTGGGTTTATATGTGGTGAAGTGGTGAGCCCTTGGCAAGTCCTAGTTAAGATAACAGCTCAGACTTACATTGATTTTTTAGGCACACGGCCCAAGAAGAAACGAAATGATCATAGAAAGATGATCACCTCACAGCCGACAAATAAAATGGATATCTGTATAAAGTAGTTTTCAAAGACATTCGTTTAATCAAGTGGATGACTTGCTTGCTCGAACAAATCGAATGAAAACTGATGCTGCCTTCTGAAGAAGAAAGCTGACATTGGTCACCAATAATTTACATATAGCATACTACTATACGAGATGCTCTGAAATCCGTTTTATATAACGATATACAACAGCTCACAAAAATCAATGGATTAACACTTTGTACTATTAGATTTGCTAAATGGAGTATGCTTTATATTTAGGTTTTCTTAAGTTTGTCATCATTCAAATAGCACTGTCTCAGTTTTTATCCAAATCATATATCTTGATTCCCCAATGTTTCATAGGGTTTCAGTAGCTTGTCTAAAAATTCGAAACATGGAAAATCTGGTAAAGTTCATAAAACTTGTGCTATGGCTTATGTTTAATTCATAAAACATTTGCCACATTATAAGAGCGACATATAGTCTGCTATAATTTAAATATTAGGTTGGTGCAAACATAATGACGTAATAATGTCGTTTTTTGACGTAACGTCAAAAAACGACATTATTACGTCATTATGTTTGCACCAACCTAATATATTATGTAACGAGTACTGAAATGATATGTAATATCAATCAAAACTATTTGGCAGTGGATGCTGAACAATCTCGTCACAGATGAAGAGCAGACTTGAAGCAACATAAATGTGGATTCTGAGAATACAATGAACTTAACATAGGAAGAAAGACAAAGTCTTACAGAAAATGAAAAAAAAAAAAACGAAAAATAACATGAGGAAGAGACAGTTGAAAATAATAGGGACGATTACGAGGAAAGAGGGTTTCGGGAATTTGATACTTACAGGACAGATTAAAGGCAAGAGGGACAGAGAAGAACAACATATACCCTATCTAAATAGATTTTGAAAATGGTTGGCAGAACATGGATTAGGGCAGATAAAAGAACATCATTTAATAAAACCTATAAAAGACAAGAAATTTTGAAGAGACATTATCGCCAACATTCGGAAGGGTCACGACACATAAAAGAAGACAGAAGAATTCGAAATATCCAGTAAATTAATACTGAAAATTATTTCCGTGAATCGCTTGATTAGTTTTCTAGGAAAGCTAGGAAAAAACAAATTTTCATTATGATGCGATATGTTGCATACACAAATATGGATTAACATGTCCCCAACCAGACACGTATGATGTTCGATCAATATGATTAATAATCACCGGTGAATTTAATTCATTACCGAGAAAAGGTATAATGATGCCCAATCAATATTTTCTATGAAAAGAACTGCTTTTCTTCTCATTAGCTTATGGATTTTTCATGAACATTTATGACAATACATATAATAATGAAAATACAAATTTCCTCTTTTGGTCTATATGCCCGTAAATATAGACTCGCCCACTGTCAGATAATCAATATTAGCTACATATCACAATTCAGCAATAAGAAAGATAGTAAAACTAGGCATGATCGGTGCTACTCTAATTTAAAAATTATTATATATATATATATATATATATATATATATATATATGGTTGGATTTATGTGATTTTGTGACTATGGGTTTCACGGTTTTGCGATCGTCAGAAAAAAAAGATTTTTTGGGTGGGGGAAGTGTTATCTGATGATCCATCGTCCCTTAAAAGGGCTTTGGTTAGATAAATTATTATTAGGTTGGTGCAAAAATAATGACGTTTTTGACGTTAAAAAATACGTCAAAAAACGCCATTATTTTTGCATCAACCCAATATAATGGATCCTTAAAGTGGTCTGTTTTTCTTTAAATTATTAGCTCTGGATTTAAATTGAGCTCTCAGGATTTCATCCTCCTTGGGACTACCCATACGATTACCAAGTTTTTCATAACTTATATATATATATATATATATATATATAGTGATTCTTGAAAAAATCCCCCCTCCTATTTTCTTTTTATGAACTTTCCGCTATAGTACCTAGACTTCATGAATTTAAACGCAGTGCTTGATTGGCAACAAAGTGTAACCGTACTTTCTATGCTAATAGAATCTTCTCTCGCACTTCTCGCTTGTGGACTCTCTTCCGGCTTCTTGTTTCCCAGTCAACTTTGATCTTCAAAAATTTCAATGAAGTGACAATCGTTATCTACTGTCTTTCTTATTACTCTTCTCTTGTTACCGCTACTTAATAATACTTCTCTTTTCTTATTTTTACACCTTCAATAACCCTTGTGTCTCAATGACTTTATCTCCTTGCTTGAGGTGAAATGATTAAAAAAATAGGCTCTATTAAATCAAACCATTTTGTTTAGATATTTCTTTGAGTTCAACGTCTAATTCCGGAGATTTTCAGTAATTATAATTCTTTATAGAACATGTAAAGATTGTTTTTGCTGCCAATCTGACCGGTTCTTACACCATGAGTAACCCCCAGTGTCTTAGAGGTTTTACTACCTTGCTTGGGGTGATTTTGATTAATATTTTTTAATGCATTTGCTCGTACAAAAGCGATTGCATTTAAACTTTGGACAGATAGAAAAAGCTTACAAAACATCTTCCGCAATTTGTAACACAAATTTATACTTCCTGTATTTGATCTTTTGTTTTAAGCTAAAAAAAAACAAACTTTATTAATTATAATTTTAAAAAAATAAGCCTATATTTATTATTGGCATCCGTCTGTCTTGAGAAACCATAAATCTGCGCCCGAAGAGCGCATGCGTGGCAATGATTTTTAATGATAGATCAGCAGTTGCCCGTGCAGCAGGTTTCCCCTCTCCACCACGCTATATATTTAGAGATTCTTGATAAAATCCAAAGAAGAAACAGTAATATCTTTGGTTTAGTCCTTATGTATCGGTTTCAGTCACTTTCCTACCTTTTAATCTCGCTTCCTTGTGCCTTTTCTATGAATATTTTCATAGTCATTGTTAGTATTAGCTCTTCGCTATGGTATCTAGACTTTATCCAGTTAAACGTAGTACTAGATTAGCAACAAGGTCTCATCAATTCGCCGTTGAAATGGCTAGATGTAACTATAAGTTCTATGCTCAAATCTTAATTTCTCGCACTTCTCGCTTGTGGAACTCTCTTCCGGTTTCTTGTTTTCCAGTCAACTTTGATCTTCAAAAATTTCAATGTAGTGTCAATCGTTATCTACTGTCTTCCTTATTACTCTTCTCTTGTTCTCGCTGCTTAATAATGCTTCTCTTTTCTTATTCTTACACCCTCAATAACCTTTGTGTCTTACTGACTTTATCTCCTTGCTTGAGGTGAAATGATTAAAAAAAAGCTCTATTAAATCAATTAAACCATTTTGTTTCGACTTATTTCTTTAAGGTGAACGTCTAATTCCGGAAATTTTCAGTAATTATACTTCTTTATAGAACATGTAGTGATTGTTTCTTGCTGCCAATCTGACCGGTTCTTGTCGGATCACCGAAGTTGAGCAATGTTGAGCCTGGTAAGTATCTTGATAGGTGACCATTTGCAATTCCCAGGTAATGTAAGCTTGGGTGTGCGGACGGTGTAATTAATAACGGATCAGAATGGGAAATAGGTGAACACAGGTCTAATTCCAATCAGGTTCGTTATATTCACTTACGGACAAATAATATCGGGAAAAGTGTGAATATAGCTATTCTCTCCCCTTCTATGGATTAATTAGTAGAAATTGTATCAATAAAAATCATCATTATCTCTAAAAGTTGTTACAATCTAAAAATATTTTCTGCCTTTAAATAAACTCCAAAAGAATGATAAGTCGTAAAAAACTATAAATTAATCGATACATATCCAATCTTCAGTTACCTATAGATTTATCTATCAGTTTTTGTATCTTCTAATCTAGGCAAACTTGTCATTTTCAGATTTCTGAGTCTGTCAGTTTGTGAAGGCCGAGAAGGTTATGAATCAAAACAATTTCCTCATTCGTCACAAAATAAATCTCATCTGTTTTGTTCAGTCTTTGAAGTGTTTCATTCTGTCATATTTTCTTGTAGTACGAAGATAAAAGAAAACATTTTTCGTTCTATTTCTTTTGCAACTCTATATTCTTTTCGTACTTCTTCTTTGAAGTCGCCTAATATATAAAAATAATAAGTTACTTTAAAGAAGACTAAATTGTCTACTTTCAATTCTGAAAAAAGTTTTAATACCAAATGTGTGTGTGTGTTAATAAAAATATATAATACCCACGCAGGCAGTACGACTCGGAGTCGTAGTCCAGGTGATATCAACATATATTGTCCTATACTAATAATACTTATAGAAATAATACATTACTTTCTAAATATTTTTGGAGTTTAAAAGATCATAATAAAACTCCTATAGTGAAATGGAAAATTTAAAAAATAGCAAGGACATGTAGATCCTTACATGAACCCTGTTTTCTATACTTACATAAATTATTGCAAATTATCAGGTTCTTTCATAAGAATGCTTTATTAAACTAAAGATCCGAGTTAACGGCAAATTGTAAACACAGTCTACCTTTTACCTGATAATTCAATTAGATTTGGAATTTGACAATGCTTTTTCTTGGATTTTAATTGAACTGTGTTGAACCATATGTGTCTTATCTTTCTGTTGGTAAGATTAATTTGGATTGAATATAATTTTGTAATTAATCTCCTGGTAGTTTTAGTAACATTTTGTATGGATGTATTGCTATTTGGTTGGTATTTTTGACATTTTGCATTGATTGATTTATTGTTATTAACATCTCATATAAAGAATATTTAGTCCACAGGTGCATATTAATTTACCAAGTAAGTCTATACATTTAAATTATTTTCTTGTTTCTTAAAGAAGCTATTTATTTATCAACTATATTTTTTTTGTAGGAAACTCACAAAACATATAACTTGTTCAGCATTTTCTTAAACTACTACTCCATTTTTCTTAGGAACTACATTGTCTAATATATAATATGTATCCATTTACACCCGCTCCTCTTTAACATCTGTGCTGCCATTGACTGCAAATCTACGGGTCATGATCCATTTATGAAAAATAATTTCTTAATTTGTGCTTCTTCCCTTAGCTTAAATGTAACGTAGGTCATATTCGATTGGTTAACCTAAGTAAACCCACAAACTTTATAACCACCCCTTTTTTTGTAAAAAGAGGTTGTATTTTGCTTTTAAATCTAAGTAAATCGTTCAGTCGCCAGTAATGTACAATCGCCCGATGAAATGCATTGATGCGCATCGAAACACGACTGCAACTGTGTAGCGATTTTGACGTTTTCAATGTAATATATATATATATATATATATATATATATATATATATATATATATATATATATTGAAGTGGGCACACGCGCTGTATCCTTGCTTTTCAGCACTTTTACCGAAAAGTAATAATATTTCCTTATGTCACCGAGCGTTACATAATTTGAATTATAATACATTTGGTTATGGCAGTGTTGGCGTAGTTATATCTTATGTTGAGATTACAGCTTTCTTTTTATTTTAAAATTAAAGAAATATATATCTGGCAATTAAAATAAGCAGGATTTATATATGTGTGTAAAAAAAGAGAAAATTAAAAAATATATATTTTTGAGTGATGAATATTCACATTTTAATTTTTTTTAAATAATTAAAGTGAGATTACTTGTTCTTATTTAAATTAAAAAAAACAAATTTATATTCAAAATAAATAAATAGTAATTTGCATTAAAAATAAATCGTAGTTTACATTAAAAATTAAAAGTCAATTTGGATCAACGTATTTAAACAGGTATTTATTTTTATGCCTACATGTAACCATCAATTCATTTATCTTGTTTAATGAGCTAGGTTTGTTTAGGTTCTTTAAGATAACCAATTTTTAACAAGACATAAACTGCGGTTTTGCGGTTATAAGCCTTAGCTCTAGATATGATTTCCCAGTTGTTTGATGGTTTGATGTCATCATTTTTAGTTGCCCGCAATATTTGAAGAGTGTAGTGCTGTTTTGTATTTTAAATTACTTAAGGTCATTCGATGACGATGAAAACGGAATTTCCAAAGATTTTCCGTGGAACCCAAATGAAATTTAACATCATTATCGGAATTTTTTTTTTCTCGTATTACAATATTATTGGTCATACACTGTCCGTTTAAGAGACATGTCGTATTTTTTCGTCAGTTGCATTGACTTTTAAAAGTTTTATATTTCGAGAAGAGTTTGGGAGAAAAGATGTATTAAAAGGTGGATTTCATAGGGCTAGGTTTATGTTGATGCAACTACATGTGTGTTTAAATCAGAGAGACTGAGAATTTTAAAGTTTGAAAATATTCACATTTTTTTACATAATGTAATTTAGGTTATGGCTTTTTAATGTGTTTTGGGCGTATAATCTAACCAATTTCATTTAGATTCCTTTTCTTTTTCTTCTTATTTCCATCATCCTTGTTCTTAAATATCCCACATTAAGATCACAGATGATCTGCCAAGAATGGTGAATCATTGTAGGAACCTCCACGCAAATTTACCGTGGATAATCTAACGATTAAAGTACTTTCTAAACAATTTTGTCTCAGTTAATTATTTACTCTTTTAATTAGAGTAGCATTATTTATGTCAAAATTGTGGTCAGTCTCGTTATGGTGATCAACTAGTGCGGACAGAGGTGGTACACAGTTACCGACCCCGTTATTTACGGTGTTTACGAAGAATTTTTGACCGAGCATACGGGGTTGGATACTCCACAATAAACTCGGCATTGTTGGGTATCCGGCCGCGTGGGGCGGTTAGTGTATATCTCACTGTTCACTCTATACGGATTACTTCCGAGTGTGCTGGTCAAGCTCTCTGTCTCCTAGAGTTTCGTCTAGGGATTCAGCTACCGGACACCGTTTTTTACGGGGTCTACGGAGAATTTTTGGCCGCCTACGGTCTCAGATACCCCTTGGTAACTTGGCCGTGTGCTATATCCGACCGCGAGGGCGGTTAGTGATTATCTCACTGTTCACTCTTCTTGTTTATCCACTATTGCTATACTTTCACTCTCTTTACTGTACGGATTACGATCCTCTTCTGATCATTATAATATTTGGCGATTAATACTTGAACAAGTATTACTGGTGCGGATATTATTGGAAGGCGTTACTCCTAGTACCGGAGTTTACGAAGTCTCGAATCTAACTAGTATTTCTGGAAGTGATAAAGAACTTTCGCTTGACATAGCAAAAGTGACAAGCAAAGCCGTCCAACATCGCAAAAGTGGCAACGAGGAATCGTCAGGAATCACAAAAGTCTGTAACATTTCAACAAGGTGAAAATAAATTATTAAAAACGATTCTGGCGTCTTAGAATGGGGTATATTATTATTTACTCCCTGGTCTTTTGAACAGGAGAAGACGTTTATTCTTTGTTTCCAGGTAAGGATGCGCTTTGCGGTTCGTTCTAAAGTCTACGTCAACTATACTTCTAACATCTCTGTCCAAACTCTGAAATTTTATTTACTATTTTAGCAACAATCGCATTTTTGCACATGACTAGATGTTTATCCCTTGTATTCAGATTAGGATTAGGTTTGCTAAAGTCTACTTCAATTCTGACGTCTTCGCCCAAACTCTGAAATTTTATTTATGATTTATTTTTTTCCTCAATAGGAGTAGATAGGTTCGCCTATCGTCCGATTAACACTCCTCCACGGTCTTTTGTGCATGGGTAGAAGTTTATCCCTTCTTTCCTGTTTAGGATTGATTTTCCGATTCATTCTAAATTATTTTTCATTATCTTTCCCTCCCAGTAACTCCTTGTGCCTCAGTGACGTTATTGCCTTGCTTGGGGTGAAATGATAAAAATAATGATGTTTTGAAAATTATTTCTTAAATGAAGTATATTATTATTATTTTACAAGTAATCAAACATTTGCATAGTTTCACTACATAATAATACTGATTGCTAGTTTTACAATATATAAATATTGATTTTATTCAGAATACATGAGATCGATACATTTGTCAATATTACTATTATTTCATTGCTAATGTAAATCTATGTTAGTTTTGAGCCCAATTTACTGGGTCGATAAGATCTTACGTATTATTTTGATATTATTACTAATGTTAATCGATATTATTGGGGTTTCTATCATAGCACCATGTTTCCATACCCACATCCATATTAATATTAGTTGAGTCTTAGTTTTAATTTATCTTATTGTTGCTTTTTACAGCAGAATTCGAGGTTGATATAATCTTCAGCATTAATATTAGTTTATTGCTAATTTTGCCCAACTCCCCATTGCTATTCTTATCATATTTTTGGCCGATAAATTGTTCGGCATTATTGTTTGACTCCATCATGTTTTTTTATCGGAAATTTTCCACTGAGTTTACGTGGAACAATTACATTGAATCAATAGCTGCATCTATCGCAAGGAAAGTTGTTTCTGTGTCGTGCCTGGTTTTTCTCGTCTGAGTCCATCCTAAACATCTACAAATCTACCATACGTCCATTGAATACTGCTGTCATATATGGTCTGTTACCTCAGTTGTTCATCTCGAGGTTCTGGACAAAATCCAAAGACTGATCTGCAATGTTTTTCGACTCTAGTCACTTTCCCACTGAGGTGATGTGTGTTCCCTCTGTCTTTTCTACAAATATTTTCATGGTGACTGCTCTGATGAGCTATTTTCACTGGTTCCCCGACTGCTTGACTTTAAGCGTGCTGCTAGGTAGGCATCTCGGTCCTGTTGGAATTTTTGGGTACCCTAGTGTACTAGAGAGCCAGCCAAAATGAGCTGACTCATTTTATTGTTCACCAATGGAAGGGTTAACCAATCAGAAGGCTCAAAATATTCTATGCGACGTGTATAAAGGCGGCCATGTTTTTCCTGAATATGCACTGCCGGCCTTTGATATCGAAGACTGAAGAATTACGGAACAGCTGCTGGTGGTATTGGCGATATAGTCAGATTCAGTAGAGTGTCTGACTTGTGAGTGTTAATCTTTAACGTTGTTTCATTGAACAGATTACGTGCTGCGCTGTATTCTACATTCATAGACTATGGTGAACACGGTCAACAGGTCCCACCCATTTACTGTCGAAACAGTTAAATGTAACCGCCTCTTCTACTACAACAGCGACTTCTCAATCACTTCCCGACAGTGGAACTCCCTTCCTCTTACATACCTCCAAGATAACTATAATCTTCAAAAACTTAAATTTAACGGCAATCGTCATCTTCTGATGCTCTGATCCCCGTCCTTTTCATTCTTCCTTCAATCTCCTTTATACAGTGTCGTTTCTCTTACTTTCACTCACTGTAACTCCTTGCGCACTAGCGGCACTCACGCCTTGTTTGGGGTGAAATGGGTCGAAAGTGTCTTAGATCGTTAAAACAAACAGCACAAAATCGAAAATAAGAAATAGAATGAATCTTTCATGGAATTATATTTTTTTTATCGTTGTTTAATGTTTTTATGTCAGATTTGGCAATTTTTTCATTGCTGTCATCTTTTTCATCTTCTTGAACGGGATTCGAAACCGTACGTCTGTTTAGTAAATTTTTCATGATTAAATAATGTTCTTTTATAGTCTTTCTGACCTCATCTCATCAACTCGACTTTGTTCTTGTTATGTTGCGCTATCTACCTTGTATTACTCCATCTTGCCTACCAATGACTTCTCTTAACACTCGCTAGGTGACGTGCTATAAAGAGTATAAACGAAAAGGGTACAAACTTTCTCTTTTTTCGTCTTTCAACCGCAGGATGCCGTGAAGACAAGTCGTATCTCATTTCCCTTCCGAGGAAGTTATTAGTCTGGATCTAACGACGGTTTCCTCTGCTCAGGGGGACGTAGGTTCGAATCCTACCGGAGAGTTCATATTTTTCTTTAAGATTTCAAACCGCTAGACGAAAATAAATAAATATACTCTTTAATAAATAAACAGAGATTCTACTTATATACGAGTATCCCCTAAAATAACGTTTAAAGTGTTAATACATATATATATATATATATATATATATATATATATATATATATATATATATATATGTGTGTGTGTGTGTGTGTGTGTGTGTGTGTGTGCGTGTGTGTGTTGAAGAATGCTTTTGGCTAAAATGTAGATTTTTTAAATATATATTATACTTTATTTTACCTATTTTTGCTACACGGGTTTCCAGTCTCACGACCTTCATCAGGCAAAAAGTGGTTATTTCCCCATATTATTAAAAGGAATGAATTTTACACATGTTTTCCGATGTTCAGCCATTGTCTTTTGTGTGTAGTAGTAATCCAATTCTTTTACTCTTGGACTTGTCGAGAAAATATAGTCTTTCTGACTCCTTCTCATTCGATTCAACATTGTACCTGTTCTGCTCCTCCATCTACCTAGTATTACCCCATCTTGTCTACTAATGACTTCTCTTAACACACGCTGCCTTAGTCTTCATTCCCTACATCCTGTTAATCTCGATCTCCAGGTGCTTGTATTTGGACAATTTCTCGATAATTTTCATGGAGACTCTCTCAGATGGTACTGCTATACTCTGGGACATGCCAATTCAAACTAACATGGAAACTGCTAAGCATACACTTCCAGAATTTCTTGTTTTTATGATATCAGGTCTGTTGGCTATTATTTTCCTGTCAGTTTGAATTGGCATACCCCAGAGGATAGTTACATCATTAGTTTAGGTTAGTTCTATCCTTTTGAGTTAGTTCTATCCTTGATTATGTGATAGTGATAGGATCTGGTTGCGAGGCTTTGGTTCTGAGCTACAATAATTAGGTCTTCTGTTTCAGCTTTCAACCCAGTGTTCCTCAGCCACGAATGTGTTTTCTGTTTGTCCACATATGCTTCTTCCCTTCTTTTTAGGTATTTGCCATACAATGCATTGTCCTCTGAGATTTTGGGAATTTCATTTGGCCAAGTTGTTTGGCTTTCTGTTTTACTCGTTTGGCATAGATGATATTCGTTTCTTCTTTTTTTGTTGTTGATAGGATTTCAGGTATAAATAAATAACTTGTATGTTGTTACCTGGGACACTTAATAAAATTGTCCTTTCTTTTTTCTCACGAGGCCCAAAGCTCAGATTACTATTGGTACAGTCTCAGTCTTCATTCCCCACATCCTGTTAATATCGATCTCCAGATCTTGTATTTGGAGAATTTCTCGATAATTTTCATGGAGGTGTTTCTTTCAGATGCTGCTGCTATGTCAATAAGCATGCACTTCCAGAATTTCTTGTCTTTTATGATAATATCAGGTTTGTTGGCTTTTATTTCCATGTTAGTTTGAATTGGCATGTCCCAGAGGATAGTTACATCTTTATTTTGGTATAATTCTATTCTTTGGGTTAGTTTTATCCTTGATTAGCGTAGACGGTATTCGCATTGATTTTTTTTTATAGGATTTCAGGTATATTAAACTGCATCTTGAAGAGTGCAGCTTTTTTGTTGATGGAGTGGATTTGGTGTTTTATTATTTGTAGGTTATTGGATTTTGTGAGGTATGCTTCCCATTCGATTGTTGTAGTTTTTAGAGTTCAAGTTGGATTAGACCTCGGCCTCCTAAAGCACACGGTACCTACACCCTATCAACATCTGATTTTTGGATGGTGCATCCTCATTGGGTAATAATTTTTGTGGTCTTGGCGTCCAATCTTTTAATGTCATTCAACTTCCATTTAATAATGTTGAAGCTATATCTTACTATGGGTACAGTTAAGGTGTTGATAGCCTTCATTTTATTGACCCCATTTCGTTCACTTTCTAGTATCAGACGCACCCTCCTATAATAATCTTTCCTTCATAATTGAATGTTGTAGTCCGTCTCTTTCATTAATTTCACAGAATTTGTATGCACCATCTTGGTCTAGTTCCTTAATCTTGTTGATATAGAGGTCTAAATCTGTAGTTTTCGTTAGTTTATCAACTTCGAAGGTGGTTATTATTATTATTATTATTATTATTATTATTATTATTATTATTATACGCATAATAAATATTTTATACATATTTTAAAATGTCATCTCCTGTGGTAAAACATATAATTTAATGTTTCTTTTGTATAATGAAGGCTACTCTTTTCATTAAGTGCTATAAAATATTTTACTTTTTGATAATATTTGTCTTTTGTTAATTGTTGTCTTTTGAATGATGCTGATGTTTATTCAGTTCTTAGAAGTTATTCAAAAAATTAGAATAATACAATACTGGGGAAGCCTGTTCAAGAAGATTCCAACCCAGCAGTAGAACTTTACTCATTGCTATAAAGAGTGGGTTGGTACTGATATCAGTGTGATAGAGGTCAAAAGGAACAGGCAAATTTTATCCTTGGACTATACGTGCGTGTATGGGAACACAATATCATATTCAATATATATATATATATATATATATATAGTTAAACCTAGAGAGTCAGACAAACCTTGGTAGGTTTGCCTGGCTCTTTAGGTTTATTTAGGTCTGCTCTACTCAATGTATTCATCGAGGTTTAACTAAGTCTGCTCTACTCACTGTATTGAGCACTTTATTTAGTTATTTTGCTTACTCGTATCGTTTTTTTTTTCTTTGGGTCTTGGACTCGCATGCTGGACGATTATTTTCGACTAACGTACATGTTCTTGGTTCTTTCTTTTTTATACCTTTTTTTCCCTTTGCTATTGGTTTGATTATTTGCAAATCAAGACACCGAAGGTTTTCCGGACGAGTATAATTTCTTATATTTATAAAATTATTAATACTAATATATATATATATATATATATATATATATATATATATATATATATATATATATATAATATATATATATATATATATATATATATATATATATATGTTTTGAACATTAAAATTTTCAGATATACTGGGTTGGATATTAATTCTTTTTGTTTTATTATTTCAGTTATGTTCCTCGAATAGTTTCGGCCAGCATGGCCATCATCAGGAGAAAAGAAATCTCTGATAGTTAGTATCAGTAAACTACAGAAACGAATGACTGTTTCTGAAGAAATTGAACTTTATCTGTAGTTTTCATTTGATTTTGATTTTTGATTTTGGTCAATCCTTGTGTTGGCCAAATGGCTGCTTTCAAGTTTCTTTTTAAGATAGAGGATGGGAGATTCTTGACTTTAAGAATTCCTTCTTTGGTCATTTTGACAATTTTATTGGTTGCTGAGAATGGGATATGTGCATTAAGTGTATGTTATCTTTTAGCTATTAAGGAGTGTTAATGTGTATATATTAGTATTTGGGTGTGTATAAGTGTGAGACTTCAAAACCTCTGCAAGCATGTCTATCTTGTGTAGGTGAGAAATGCTGTTAGGGCTTGATTTATAAGGTTATGTAATAATTCCATCCACGTTGTTAAATTTATGGTTTAGCCCGTCTGGACGAAGTGTTTTGAGGTGCAAAATCCATTTGCCTTCATGCTCCTCTAGTATTTTTCTAAGGTTATCTTTTCTGTCTATGTCTATTTTTTCAATTATACTGAATATTTCATGGCTTTTAATATCATGTTTTTTCTAGGCGGAAATGTTGTTCTACAGGTAATAATAACCCTCTGTGGAGAGCTGACTTGATCCGATTCCGATAATTATTAATTCTGTAGTGAAAAGGCCATTCAGATTTTCCCACGTATTGTTTTTGGCTTAATGTGCATTCTAACAGTTAAATTATGTTATGACTTCTACAGTTAGAGTTGTAGATTTTGAAAGTAGTTTTAGTGACTGAGTTACTGAACGAATTAGTGTTTACATATATATATATATATATATATATATATATATATATATATATATATATAATGTCATCCGGATACACACCTGCTTCGCTGTATCACAGCTCTTCAGTGCGGCTAGACGTCCGATTGCTTCAAGCCGGGTTCGAAACCCGAAACTATTTGCCGTCGGAGTTTCTTCC
Organism: Acanthosepion lycidas; assembly: GCA_963932145.1. Classification (NCBI taxonomy): domain Eukaryota; kingdom Metazoa; phylum Mollusca; class Cephalopoda; order Sepiida; family Sepiidae; genus Acanthosepion; species Acanthosepion lycidas. The sequence continues at coordinate 22,237,933 of OZ010593.1, forward strand.
CCTGAGTTATCAGCGTACGGCCGCAGGAAAGGGAAATTCTAGCGTATTATTTTTACGAAATTAAATAAACGCCAGATAGCCATAGTGCTTGATTCATTTTAATGAAGAGCGTAGCGTTAGCGGGGACAGCTGCTGTATAGGATTCCCCTCTCTCTTAACAGTGCTCAACCGAAAGTATCGAGAATAACATAATAAACACACACACACACACACACACACACACACATATATATATATATATATACATACATAAAAATGATGGTTAGAAGATTGTGTTCAAGCATGAAACCCTGGGTATTGACCTCAGTGTCTACTTTTATATTTCCACTCGCTTTTACCTATAAATGCCAGTCAGTTAAGTACCATGCGCGATACACGCTTGGGCGATCTTGTTTCTTTTGATTTATATTTGACTAAGCCTAAGATTTTCTCGTAGTAGGTAGCCATTTCTTTCTAAGAAGATGGAAGCCAGAGTATGAATGTTTGGTACCATTACTGAAAGCCTGAATAATCTTTTTCCGCTCACCATTACTCAGTTGGAAAGACGGTGGAGCTAAAAAAAAACGATGTAACCTGTTCTCTTTGTAGCTGAATCACTCAAATTGTTTTTCAGCGATTCTTACGACAAATGGTGTCAAGATGACTAAATGTGTTATCTACAAACTTGGGGAAAAAAACTGAATTAAGTGTTGTTTTTTTGGGTTTTTTTTTTTAGATATTAAATATTTTATGAGATGGACTATTATGCTGTTACACCCGGTATATACAGACACACATACGCACACATATATATGTATCACAGGTTACATAAATTTAGGTTATATATTCCTTGTAGGTTTGTGTGAGTGGCGCAATAGTTATCAATGTGAAAGAAGGAATCGGCGAAGTGGGTTTCGATTCAGTTTGTTTGGAGTAGCGCGCCATGGAAAGGAAGGAATTCATTATTTTTTACCCCCAAATATGGGTTAAATAAGAAGAAAAAGCAAAAAAAATCGTTCCATTATATTTCTTTGGCAATTCACAGATAATAAAGATATATGAATTTGTGGTGAACCACTTCTTCTTCTTCTTCTTCTTCTTCTTCTTCTTCTTCCATTGTACCGTGTCCGTTCAGGACGTGGACAGCTAGATTTTTCACAGTTTCCTATTAATTGAAACTCTTAGTAACGTTTTTCATTTGCTATCCCTCCCGTCGACATCCCAGCATCTATTCACACAAGCTTGTCAAGTATGTGGCCCGCTCTCCTATCTGTTTCGCCTTCGATATGTTTTGTGGGCGTCGAATTCTCCAAACCCTCTTTCCTCATTATGTGTCCAAGAAATATCAACTGTCTATTTTATTTTATTCTACGTGTAGGTATACTTTTTTGTTCCCATTTCCCTTTAAACTTCCTCTTAGGTCACATATTCAATCCAAAGAATTCTCAGTATCCTTCTGTAGAACCATATTTCTGTTGCGTGACATCTCTTCAATTGTCTGACATTCACTTCATAAGAGGATTTATATTTGTTGTGGTGTCATTCCTCTAAAAGTCTATGTTAGACTCTTCCACCTACTATACGTTTAGTAGGACAGAAGGCTTCGGGAGGCAGTCAACCAAACTGCTCATTTCAGTCGAACTCTCTGCTTTTGAGTAGAGAGTAACTCGAACGAAACTTTGCCGCAGGGTAAAGTTTCGTCCGGAGAGGTAGACATTCCCTGAACCCGTTTAGAACTCGGAGAACCCACATTAAACTCGGCCTTGTGCCACAATTACCCTCATGGGGATCTGTTAAATATTAACAGTCGACTAGATTGTTCATCTGTCGAACTTTCTGCCTTGAGCGCAGAGGAACCCGGACGAGGCTTTGCCGAAGGGCAAAGTTTCGTCCGGGGAGGTAGATAGGCCCTGAACCCGTTTATACGGGTTCTAAGGCAATATTTTTGGCCGAGCCTACGGGCTCGGAGAATCCACGGTAAACTCAGCCTTGTGCCACATACATCCCTCGTGGTGGTGGTGGGAGGTTAAATATTAACAGTGAATAGATTGAGCGCTAGTCCATTCGATACAATCTCGCTAGTCGTGTAACACTCTTCTGGTGTACTTACTGTTTAATATACCATATATCTGCAAATCTGGTTTGTGTGATTACTTAACCATTTATTTGATCTCAACAGTATTACATAGCAGTTAAGCAATCTTCTACTTGTTACTAACAAACATTTCCTGTATCTTAGAACTTTGTTTAGATTTTGGAAGGCATTTTTGTTATTCCAACGCGCGTTCAGATTTTGCTGTTGCATTTCCATCTTCTCTTAAAAAAATTACCAGTACAATAATAAATATCATTTAAATTAATTCGATTTTCCACTGTCTAATCATTTTTCTAAGGAGAGATGCTTTAAAGAAGGCTTGAATCTGCTTTTCCCTGTGTTGCCCTTCAATGCTAGATATTTTAGAACAAATATTTTTCATGGGTATGTCTTGTTGGACATACAAAAGTGTGTGTTACGAATGACTGCGTTAACCAAAATCTTACAATTCGTCCAGTTACTAGCAGAAAAAAGCTACCATAAGCACCGTTGACAAGAATTTAAAACGACAGAGTGTGAGTTAGTACATGTGAAAACCAATCACCAATAACTACCTTAGTGGTCTAGATAGTAGCAGCAAAAAGATGTTACTTCCGTAGTAAACGTTGCAACCTTAACATGGATTAATAAAAACACGGGGAAATAAATAATTATCCATAACTATCTTACCTGCACAAACAGTAGCAGCAAAAAGCTGTTACTCCCATAAGCAACCTTGGATAGGGATCAATCAAAGTAGTGAGTGAGTTAGCATTTGGCAAACCATTCGCCTATAACTATTTTACTTGACCAACCAGCAGCTTCATAAAACTGTTACTTCTAAAGTCAACCTTGAGAGGATTTAATCTATTAGGTTGGTGCAAAAATAATGTCGTTTTTTGACGATTTTTTTTTTTGATTATCGTTCACCCATTTATCCAACTTTTTTGACTTCCCTATTTGCTTGAAATGGCGAACGACTGTTGAGTGGTCGACCTCGAGTCCAACAGCAACTTCTCGTGTGGTTTTGCGAGGATCGGCTTCAATTAAGGCTTTCAAATGTTCGTTATCAACCGCAGTCGGCCGGCCGCGACCGTCTTTATCTTCGAGGCTCTCGTCACCATTTCTTGAACCACCGTTGTGCCACACGTTCGTTAGTGGTTCCTGGGCCAAACGCATCATTGATATCACGAGCTGTCTCGGCAGCTTTTCGGCCCAGTTTGAACTGGAACAAGAAAATCGTGCGGATTTGAATTTTGTCCATGCTGTCGAAAAGCCTGCAAAAAAAATGAATGCAGAGATTGAGAACGGTAACGAATAACACGATTCGATAGAGCGAAAACGCGCTTCAAAATGATATATAACATGGCTATATATATCAATGAATTAATTCAGAAATCATATATAAAAGTAACATATGTGAGAAAACGAGATTATTTTTGCACCAACCTAATATTTTGTTTTTGGTAATCCCTGGGCGATGTTTTATCCACAAGGCTTTTAATACTTGGCGTGAGTTGGCGTTGACTTTCTTTAATGATTGATCACGGCTTATTCTTCAGGATTTGTGATATATTTTTATTTATTTCCATTTTCCTGTTATTAGGACATTTTGAAATGATCTCAGACAAGTCCAGACGTGTGTTATTAATTTGATTAGCAGTTTTTTAAATGAAAATCTCTCGCTTGAACGGAAAATTCATATTTTAGTTTTAAGCGTTGTTTAAGATATTAAAAAAAGAACTGTTCGTTTTGATTTCCTGGTTTGTCAAAAATAGTTAGAAAATCAGCAAGATCCGTTTACATTAGGGGTAATGAATTTTACAATGTCATCTCTCTTGTTTTTCTGACGCTCTCTCTCTCTCTCTCTCCCTCTCTCTCTCTGTTTTCTGACTGAAGCTAATAAGATCGTATTTTATGAAATCCAGCCAGAATACTGACTTGTCATCTCCAGGTGAATATGCCTCAACGTGAATCAAGCGAGAGAGAGAGAAAAAAAAATGATACCATCTCCGCATGCAGCAGAATGAGCAAATCACGTGACTTCAGAATTTCAGTCATTGTACGTTTTTACAGTCCGACACATCCCCCAATTGTATGAGTAACACTGAAATAGAAATAGCAGGAAAGAAAACGAAGCGAGATAGGAAAGCAGATCCTAACCACGAAATGGAGGGGGAAAAATAAGGGTTAACGAAGAAAGAGAGAAAAACGTAGATAAAGAACAAAAAAGATAAGAAAGTGTTGTGGTAGGATCCACCTAATTTGAAAAGTGGAGTACCGACCATATAAATATGGTTGGTACCGGGAAGAGAGGGGAGAATCAAGAGATTCAACCAGAGACTCTGCCCGACTGCGACTCAGTAAACACATTCTCAAGGAACGGTCTTTCCAGGAATATACAAAAGACTATATGTAAATATTGTGTACACTTTCTTGTTTCAATACATTTTGTTCTAAGTACATTTTGTGTTGCATTATTATTCTATGCATTAGTCAAGTTTCAACAGAAAGAAATAAAGAAAGAAAGAAAGAAAGAAAATTTGCAAAAAGAACATGCTATCTCCGCTTGCGACAGGCTGTGCAACTCACGTGACAACACAATTTCTGTGATTGTGCAATTAAGCGAACTGACACATCTCTACAAGTAGAGCAGACCAGGCGTTTATTTCCTTATCGAATCACCATCTCTCAATAGGATTGCCAAACAAAGATGATGAGGTTCTGTCTGCCTTTTAGCAACCATTGACAGCTTCCGAACAGTTGGGTTAACTCAATTTAACTCACAAGGTTTGGGTCAAACAGGTGTACGACCTTGGGACACTGCTAGGGTGATATTATCATGAAGCCAATTTTTTGAATAATCGACCATTTTCTTTTTGATGTTGTTCACCCAATACAAAATCCAAGAACCCCACAACTTAGAAGGTTACTGAATGAGGTTGTAGTAATGTTAAATAATAGTTTATTAAATTATTATTTTTAGGGGTAAGTATATCCCTGCTCTGACTTCCTCAGTTTGGCTTTAGGGATCAGATACAAGTCAAAACAAGGAAGTCGATTTTGCTTGGCTGAGAGAAAGGTTTTTCAGAGTGTCGTGTTTTAACCGTCAGTGTAGACGTGTTTTTTTTTTCGTGTCTAGAAACGGCTTCCCAGTTGGGGAGAGCACCCCCACTGGATATTTAGAAATGTATACGTCGATGTTATTAAAACAGCTGTTAAAATTCCCTGTGCTGAAGTTCTGTCCATCTTGAATCAAAACAACTAGCGATCAGCGGCCGAGAGAGAAAAATGCAACTTCATGATCGAATCGACACCGTCACCCAAGAGCTCCCCAACACGGGGGTGGGGAGACTATACAGCAGTAACTGCGTACAAGGAGTGAGTAAAAGGTGCATATTAGGAGGATATGTAGACTAGATAACATTTAACCCTAGAAGTAGATTTTAGTTACACGTGCACTATCTCCCCGAGAGTGTTTTCCACAATGAAACAGTGAGCTTGATACTATGAAAATTTCTCGGACATTCAGGCCGCTAAATGTTGTTAATACTGTTTATTATAAACAGAGCATTTGCTTAAAAGAACGTATAAACATAAAAAATGTCTTAAAATAATTGTCAGACGTTGTCCATTTCATAATGTGTGACGTCATTTGTTTACATTTGGATACGCAACGACCACATATGAATGTATCGGAGAAAATTATGGAGACGTGTAGTTTAAAAACAGGTAAAATCAACCTTGCTAACCGAAACGCTCCTCTGTGGCTCAATCGGTAAAAGCACGTCAGGCTGTATGACGTTTCCGTATAGGATACAGGTTCGATTCCTGTCGGAGGACACATATTATCTATGAAAATTTCTCGGTCATTCCGGCCGGTAAATGTCGTTAATACTGTTTATCATAAACAATGCATTTACTTAAATATTTTTATCTATAAAAAGAACTTATAAATATAAATTTAAATGTCTTTAAATAATTGTCGGCCTTTGTCCATTTCATATTTTAAATTGTTGAATTTTGATCGAATTACATTTCCACCTCACTACCCGCGTCTCTTCTTCTCAGTTCTTGTAACTCTTACCCACTCTGCTTATATATCTCTCCCCACACCTCGTGCCTTCACTAGAAAATAGTCGACATTCTAAATACAACAGATTGATATATGTTGTAGGAGAAAGTCCTGATGTCAAAACCAACAAAGAGCAGTATATTTACGATCACGATCTCATATCCCGTTGGCGTAACACGTTTACTTCAGTCAGTGGGTGTGTTTCGGGAAAGATAACATGACGGATACTATCCTTCTTCAAGCTGGTTTTAAATACAATCTTCTTTCTCCTAGGCTCGATGCCACTTTAGCAAAGAGATTCAAGACCGTCCTGTTATTTTAATGAAATCTGGAAGAATATATGTTTCTCCTTTTTCCAAAGTCATTAGTACGAAGTAAGCAAAGTGTATTAGTCCAAATTTTCAGATAAAGAAAGACGGACAGATATGTTCTACTTTGCTCGGATTTTCAGATGTCTAAAATTCTACACAATTGCATTATTTCACTCGACTTTGTATTAAATGCTCTTAGATGAATATAACAATATAGCTTGTTGCTTTTCATGAGTGACGTGAGACTGAAAACACAACGATATTATACGGCTGTTGACCAGGACGGATACTCTATGAGTAAATAGATCTAGCTCCTTGCTAACATTAGAGATGCAGCAACCAGAAACCCGCCAACCCTCTACTTTCAGAATGAAGAGCCGCGTCCACAAATCAGGCGGATCACCAAGCAGTTAGATTAATTAAGACCTTGATAGAAAGGAACCAAAAAACAACGTCCTAAACAGAAAACGAAATATAAACTTACGCACCTCTTCAATCTACGTGAAAAGAATATGAGCCAGGCGATATGTAAACCTATCTACTCTTATGCACCTAAAATCAAGAAAATCCTGTTTTAAAATTATGGAATTTCGCAAAAGAATAAATAGAAATAAACACATATATGACTTGAAATATTTTTTATTGATAGTTTTCTGAGAATAAAAAAATCATTTTTCAAAATAATCTCCTAATTTACATAATTCCGACGAGAACAATAGTCTGAATATAAATAGTTTAAATTCTTCTTCTTGTTCTATGTGTCATACCTCTTCACGATATAGACGATCATGGCTCTCCAAAACATCCTATTTTTTGTAGCATTGACCAATGTATTCTCTTTTGTCCGTGTGATACCATCCATTCACACAAGTTCGTTAGATAGGTTCTTCGCTGTTTTCCTTTGCTCCTCTGACCTTCCGTATGTCCAATGAGTGTCATATTCTTCAAGTCTCTTTTCCTCATTATGTGTTCCAGAAATGTCAACAGTCGCTTTCTGATCTTAAGCAGAAGTCTCTATTTCGTTCCTTTATTCTTATATTTCTATAAAACTTCGTCACATCCTCAGTCCATGGTCTCCTCAGTATTCTTCTGAACAGCTACATATCTGTTGCACGGTGTCTCCTTGTCAATTGTCGATAGATTGTCCAGTATCTAATGCCATATAGGAGGATTGATAATACAAAACAATTCAGCACTCTTTTCGTTGATTTTAACGACTAACAGTTTGATGTTTAGTATTTAACTTGACGCATACACTGACCAATCGTTCCGTTAGAAAATATTCAACGAATATAATCCTGGATGAACCTTTTTTTTTTTTTACAATAATGTTCACCCTATACAAGACTCAAGAGCAACTCGAGGTAGATAGTTACAGAGTAAGAGGCAGAGATTATGGGGATATGTGGAGAAGATAACGGTTAACCCTAGACTTGAACAGGTTAAGATTGTGGTGATTGGGAAAGCAATCCCTTGAGAGTCGGTTCAATAAAACACCGGTTTATATGCATATGTGTGGAAGGTAACAGTTAACCCTACCCATGAACAGGTTAGGAATGTAGGGATTGGAGGAGCATTCCCTTGAGGATATGCAGATGTAGGGAAGATAATGTTAACGGTTAACCAGAATAAGATTGTAGTGATTGGGGTAGCATCCTCTTGAGAGTCGGTTCAATAAAGCAGTGATTCGTGGGAAGCTGTTCGAATGAAACTTACATCTTACGAATGGAATACGAATGGAATGAGCGTGATTTGCTAAAATGTGCGTGGTATAGCGGGCCTTAACCATGAAGTTTAAAACTGGTAGCACTAAAGAATATAATTCCTTTGAGAACTTTCCATGGAAATAACGATAGAGCAGTGAGAGACTTTCGACGTTTCATCTGTGAGAAAAGGGGTTGTAATGTGGAAAATGATTCATGACCCAGATTGACGCAGAGACGCTTTTGGATTCAATTGAGACTGGTAAGTAAAAACTAGGTAGCTTCTAGCCCATATATAGCATCAGTACTCTCCATTTCAGCTTGATCTGGCTTAATTTTGATAAAGATATAGGAGAGCAGGTGTAGTCAGGTATTTACTGGAACCATACAGTGGACCGCCATTTTTCAAGTATCTTTGGCAACGAATTGTACCTACGAGTGCTTCTTGCGTTCTGAGTTGATATTAAGACCCAATAGATCTTCAAGGTACTGTGCACCCCTGAGAGAACACACGTTCATCGCAATAAATGAAAATAGCGGATCTGCTCACTGATGGTAGAACGTCACTACTTTGTTTTTTTGAGACATTGAATGTGTCGATTGCATAATTTATTCCATTTTGTGTAGATTATACATATTTAATTTAAGCCTTAAGAGGCAGGCAGATTTCAGTCGATGTATACCTGGTGATCAGGGGATCTTACCAATTTATGATGCAAACAAATTTCCCAACACAGTGTGTGCTAATCATTTATGAGTCGAGTCTAAATGATTAACGGGCAGCTATAGGATTCATTCAGTTATTATTTACAAGACTTCATACAATTCCTGGTGTATTTTCCTGCAAGTACACATGGAAGATGGCACCAAGGACACTGCTATATCTGCATGCATTTTTCTCAAAGAGAAAAGAATCGAAAATGGTGACAACCGGTGCGAACAATGCAGTACACCATTTTTCACTGAACGTTTCAAGGAATCTCATACTGTCAAGAATATTCAATTTTAAATCTAACATTGGTTTTAGTTCTTTATTTATATAATGTAAACGAATTTAAATATGTTTTTCTTTATAGCTTTGTATAAAATTAAAACGG
>OZ010593.1:22252171-22284671 GCA_963932145.1 Acanthosepion lycidas
GACGAGACTCTGCCCTTTGGCATAGCCTCGTCTGGGGATCCTATCTGCCCGGAGGGAGAGAGTTTAACCATCACAGCTGGAGACGTATCTCCAACTTCGGAACAATTAAAAGGTAGTGACCCTAGAAATAATAGGTATCCCTTTTATTTATTTTATGTAGTGCGTAATAAATGGAAGAAGCTGTTCGTTGGCCAAGATTAACTCCTTAATGCTGACGTTTTTCTTAACCTATATATGACGCGATAGACGAATGAACCACCTTTTCGTATTGCACCGACCGCAGCAAGGGCAAGAAGACATATTAAACCTAAGGGTAATTTTTTCTAAAGGACATTGAGAAATTCGAAGTTGCACCCCCGGTTTGTTTGTTTTTTTTTTTGTTTTTTTTTTTGTTTTTTTTAAGGCATATCAACCTCAATGGATCATTTAATGTCGACAACTTTTTTTTTCCTTGTAATATTTCTGTTTTGTCAAAAATCTGTTTTTGTCAATATTTTTTCCTCAAAAATATATAGCTGTCAATATTATTTTTCCAAAAACGTATAGCTGGTAATATTATTTTTCCAAAAACGTATAGCTGGTAATAATATTGGTTTTAAAAATACATAGCTAGTAATATTTTTTTTTTTTCAAAAACATACAGCTGGCAACATTATTTTTTTCAAAAACGTATTATCAGAGGCCTTGCTGTTGGATGTAGTTCATCGTCTTAACCAGACCGCGGACAGTTTAAGGATTCTTATAAGCACTAAATTTTGCAGACCTTTTTTTTTTTTATTATTCCAATTGTTTTATTAAAATATAAAGTTTGTTGCATTCTTTCGTTTTCGCAAGCACCCGGTACTAACGAATTATGTCCGTTTCTGAATATTGCATTAAATTATGATAATATAAATATATATCGGAAAAATAATTTCAAAGTTGACCACTTGCGATTGCGGACGTTTAAGGAATGTTCGTGAACAAGCGACAAGAAATACAATATGAAGTTTAACATTCAATGTAAATATGACAGCAAAGGAAACAGACGACAACGCTCAAAATTCTGGGAAATTAGAAAGATAAACTTTATTTGCAATAAAAAATCATGAAAAAGACTAATACATGAAAATTGCATTAATAATGCTTTTTTGTGCTATGGTAATTCTCCTCTTCATTTAACATGAAATATATAAAAAGGTGATTTGTGTACTTACATTACAAGCATCGGAAAATAAAATAAAATGATTACTCAGATATTTTCATGTTGTCCATAACTGCTATAATTTTTAAAACAGTTTCAAATGACCTCTAGGGGTCTTAAATACGCCTTATAAATTAGATTTGACCCTTTAAAAGTTTTGGCGCATTCTGCCGGAGATATTATAAAGCAATTTTAGTGTTGCTGCAAGCTGCATTCTTCTTAAACGGATCATCGATTCGTTTTCTGTTGCAGCTCAGTAGCCATGACCACCCAGTTTCTGTTTGATGTATCAGTGAGTTGAAGGAGGAAGGAATGATGACGTCGCTCCGCTTCTGTCTATTAGGTACGCATATACAGCCTCCTGTCGAAAACTGCTGGACTCTAGAACTCTGTCGAACCCTCCACCGGAAATGCGTGAATTCATTCTTATATGCATGTCTAAGTGTGGCTACGCCCAGACGAATACAAAAAAAAACCGTTTTAACACAAAATAAACTTAAAAACAGACGGTAATAAAAACGTCTGCTAAATTTTGACACTGTATACATTTTTTTTTTAATTTTAAAATAAAATACAGTGTCAATAAAATAAATGTGCATACGTAAATATGACAAAATGTTTAATTTTGTAATTTTAATTTTAATTTCCAATATATATCCATGAAATTTCATCAATATAGGTTTAATAATGCCAAATGTATTGTTAAAACGGCATAATCAAATCTGACAAAGTCTTGTAACAATAAAAGCAAAAAAAACAAACAAATAAGCAAAAAAATCCGAAACATGCTGACACATCTTGAAATTAACAAACTTATTTTTCATCTGCAGTGTGTCCAGTAAAAAGCGGCAAATTTATTATCGCTGTTTTATCTTTCAAGAATAATTGACCTTGAATTACTTTGAATAAATTTCTTGAATATTCATGACCTTGAATAATCATTTGACGCTCGCGTAATTACTCAACTCTTATTGCTTCTTTTATAATTGATTATTTGCTGTTCGATCTTGTGACTCGTCATTTAAAGGTTATTTGCAGACAGCATTCGTCTTCCGTTATGCCCTTCGCGTATGGCTAAATAGAATGATTTTGAGCGTCAAGTTATTGTACTTTTCAAAGAACATCCGACGTGGGTATTGACGAAATATGCAGAAATTCTTCCTGAATTTTTCAGTCATATCAGCCGTCATAAATTTTCAATGGTTTTCTCACGTCTTTCTGAATTTACCGCCTTTCTTACTGGAGCACCCTGTAGATTGTTCACCGAAAGTAAGTTAGAGAATGGATTCGTTTTAGTGACAATAAAATCAGAACAATGAGTGAGATCAATACCATGAACAACGTTTTTTCAATGAAGTCATTTTCTTATGCTGGGTTTCAAACAATGCACACGCTTCAGGCTTCACCAGATCTCGTGTCACGTGACCTGTAAAATTGCAGGCGTTTTTCTTATACAACAGAGAATTCATCCACATCTTGAAAGGAGAATATTTATCTCTGCGGTAATGCTAAGACTGTTCCAAATCGGTTTATTCTTTTTGTATAGGCCTCTCCACAGCTTCCTATCCCTTGTGGCCCTTAGCAGGTTTTATTTACTTACTAAGACTCTGGCCCCAGTTCCGCCATACATTTATACAAGCCCGTCAGGTAAGTGGCTTGCTGCTTCCCACTGTCTCTCTTGCCTTCATTATAGTTTTCCAATCTCCATTTCCACATCTTCTGCTCAAGGAATTTCAGTTCTGTTTTTTCCTGATTCCGAATGTAAAGTAAAAAACAAAACAAAACTAAAAAAAACTAAAATAAACGAACAATTAAGCTTGTAATTTAACTTATTTAATTATTTACTTATTGCAATGATGTTGTATAAGGCTCAAGAATCACTCAAGGCAGAGCGTTAGAGTAAAAGGCACAGTTTATACGGATTTGTGGGGAAGATGACGTTTAACCCTAGATTTGAACAGGTTAAGAATGTAGTGATCCTGGAAGCACCCACTTGGGAGTCAAATCCACAAAGTAGCGGATTGTTTCAAAGTAATTCGAACACTGCTCATATATGAGATTTGACCATCACATTTTATAGTAGTGTAATTCCAGGGGGAGACAACTGTGGTTGCCTTTAGAACCTCTGAATGCAAGTGTTCTTTCTGTTGCTAATTTCTACCAGACGTTGGTTACTCACTAAAATCTTCAAATTCTTCATAGTTATCAAGACACACAGAGTGAAAAAAAATGAAAGAAAAAATAAGAAAGCTAAAATAAAAATAAAAATAACTACAATAATAATGCGAATTCATCTCAGATATATTATTTTAATATTTTTCTCTCTTCCATCAATGTAGAGAGCGCGATGGTTTAATTGTCGCCATTTTATTTTTTATTTTTACTTTCGGGCATGCGCATTGTTTTTTTTTAGTTTTCCGACTGCACATTATAGTAAGGTCAGTTGAGCACGGTATGTGAGAGAAAAAAAAGTACTATGACGCAATTCACATCGCCAGAAATTTGGAAACAGCATGTTGTACTGCTTGGCATTCGCGCCGGAATCTCCAATATGAACATTTCAGAGTGTTTGGTTATCAATATGAAGACAGCGAAGAGGATTCGGAAAGAGTTGATTGATATATCCAGTAAACATCATGGTGTTTGAAGTGATCACTAGTGATAGCAAAGTTATGCCTCCATTCATCTTCCCATACGGAGACCTACATCAAGTTCCTTGAAGGTAATACTGCCCTGGGTCAAGAGGGTGGCTGTTAGAAGACTCTGTTTCTGGCAACCGGATTCTGCACCATGCGACACAAGTAGGAAAACACAGTCATGGCTGCCAGACAATTTTTGCGACTACATCACCCCTTACATCTAGGCACCTATCTCCCCAGTCTGCAATACTCCTAGATGTGTTAGGCGCAAAACAAAACACTGTAACACCAAAGATGAACTGAAGGCAAGGATTACAGCGGCATACCCCAGCTTAAACAAGGAGACCGTCCAGAAGTGATGCCGGAGAACCCGAAGTCATCTGGAGACCGTGAAACCAAAGGCGATTTTATCGAACAAATTTTAGTATTTCAAGATATTTTTGTGAAATTTTGGCAAATATACCTGTCAAAATAAGATGTCAGTTTTGCTTTCATTTTCGCGTAACAAATGACAATTTACCCATAACACCGAGTATATATATATATATATATATATATATATATATATATATATATATAAGGTGTGACAGAAAATACCTCACATATATATCGCCGAGAAAACCTCCCACTTAATGGTAAGACATTAGTAGCAATGATGTCTCCGTGTAGCTAATGTCATACCATTTTGTGGGATGGCATTGCTGGGAGGTATATGTAGGATCTATTTCTGTCGCACAAGCGGTGTAATGGCTAGCGAGCTTGTCTCGCTAGAACAATTACGACTGAGTAGTGAATTCGATCATCAGTGGATGTTCTCCTACTTTCGGCCTTGTGCCACGCTTGGAAAATCACTATATGTTATGGTCGGGCACTTCGACATGGAGTAATGGTTAGCAAGCTTGTCTCGCTAGATCAGTTATGACTGAATAGTGAGTTCGATCTTCACTGGGTGCCCAATAATTTCGAGCTTGTGCCACATCTAAGCCACGCTTAGAATATATATATATATATATATATATATATATATATATATATATATAAGCGTGGATTTACTGGTGAGTTGACTTAATCCTACATTCCTTTCTGGATGATCCTATAAAGCATTCAATATTAAATAACTGAACATGAGGTAGCGATTAGGGAAATGAACTAAGAAACCTTTTTATAGGTGGGGGCGCCATTTCAAAAGTTGGCATTTAACAATCCATCATACGTTGATGCACCCTTGACATAGGATATTGGGGCACAAATATTTTCTGATGGACCATTACTACTGAGACACTAGCACGACAGTCCGACCCTCTCTAGGTTAGCTTGAATTCAGAGATTTCCTCCTCCTAGACCGGTTGCCAACCAAGGCTATAGGACCCTTATTGACTCACTATTTACCCACAGCTAGATAGATAGATAATGACCACCCATGAAAGCAAAAGAAAAGAGGAGACGCAACAGTGAGACTTTAGATGCCAAAGAAATTCAAGACAGTTGAAGCTATGCGCCCATCTTCTCATTTAACTCACAAACTGCATATTCTTTCACACTTACATAGATTTCCTCTTGAACGGCAGAGCTATTTAAAAACATTTATAACAGACTAATAACTCTTTTCTTCTCTTTCAGAGAACTTTAATAGACTTTGATAGTCAAAGAGAGACAACTCTTGTCTTACTCATTGCATGCTTTTTCGTACACATTCCTTATTGCATGCATTGTTGAATACAATTTTTTATATATATTGATACCTTTACCTTGTCCCTTTTTTCACATCAGTTTGGTTTCCTAAACGAAGTTAAATAAATGTGATGGAAGTCCGCCACAATGCCTCACTGACTCACCGAGTTTTGTGTCGACTTTTACGTTCTGCTTCATTTCTTCTTTCGTTCTAAGACGTCTGAAAATTATCTCTACGCTTCACTGGTGCCGCAATTTTCTGTTGTTTCAGTCTTTTTACTCTTATTGGTTTTACGGTCTTCCTAAAGCTTGCTTGAAATTCACAATATCCAAGTCGAAATGCCGAACAAAATTAAACGAACAAAAGAAAAACAAATTATTTCATAAACATTCATTGTGCCACAAGAATTTAAAGATCTTCGAAAGGTAAATGAATAATTAGTCAGTTTCATCACTTGTTCTGAGACAGGCCAAACATTTTTCAGTACTCATATTTTTAGATGTCCATGTGGTACTGTTAGCCAGAAAATCGGCTGCCCCCATTAAAACTTGTCTTCCCGAACATGCAAGGGTGATACTGCTAATCATGAAGTCAGTTGTTATCTTAAGCCATTTTTTTTTTATTTTGAAATTGAATCGTCAAGCTGAGTTTGAATCACAAATATTGTGCAAACTTTTACACAAATGCACTTTGGCAAAAGGCATGGAGTCAATTCTTCTCTACGTGTTAAATAGCAAAGTAGACTGAGATCTGTAGTCTTGATTAATAGTGATTCTCATCTAGTAATTACTTCAGGACGAATTTATAGAATAGTTGACACTTTAAATTTTAATAATTTTAGTCATGAAATGCAAAAATAATACAGAAGTCACTTGAAATAATTATTTTTAAGTCATTACATTGGATAATAAAATATGCTTGTGTGAAACATGTGCTTTGTTATTTTCGCTACGGGCCTCTATATGTCTTCACCCAGCTTACTGACTTTATATATGTGTCGCCATATATTAGATCAGTGCTTCTCAATTTTTTTTTTTTTTTTTTTACTTCAGGGCGTAGTTGTAAAATAACCTTAAATTCTGGGACAGACTTTAAATTTTAATAAGGAAAAACTTCGTCATGTAATATGTAAATAGGAAAATAATAAAGAAGTCTCCTGAAATTAGGATTTAATTTTACGACATTACATTGCTTGGAGTCTCTAGTTCTTTAAGAATAAAGATATTTTATATATAAATATAAAAATTGTTTCTACACTAGCTTAAAAACCGCGCTATCGGGCGGCAATTAAATTAGCTCCATGCGGAGGGCTCAAGATTTGGCCTTTGGCTTGTTCAGGAGTTTGAGAGTTCATAAGTCTTTGCATATTCTCAGCGCTGGATGCTTTCCTGGCTGCTGTTTAATCTGGGTTTTCATTTGCACAGGATATTCTTTTCCTCTCTGCTGCCTCGGCTCTTCTGATTGCAATCTGGTCCTCTGTTGTCGGAGATTTCTTTTGGCGAGGCAAACTGCTGGGTATGCAACAACAAACTATAGAAGAACTCGAACATATAATATTTAAGCTTGCCTTTTAAAAATTCAACGATAATTCTTTTGCTGCCACTTAATTAAAAAACAAATTGATGTATGTAGGTCCTTACTTTCCGTACAAACATTTTTATTTCATAGGTGACTTTCACTGGATTTCGCAATTAATTTTCATTATTTTCAAATTTATTTCTAAGTTATAAAAATGGTTATCGTACAAAAAATTCGTCGCAAAAAATCACGTAAAATACGCCGAAAATAATTGCAGTAATGAAAACTTGGAATTCCAAAATTTCAGGATTACGGGTTCGAATCCAGCCCGAAATGGTTTTAATTTGCTCAAGGAGTTGACCTGGTTCCAAAATGGTATGGTATGTTGGGTTACCGCCTCTGATATTCGCATTTATTTATATAGATGACACTTTTGGTAATATGGGACGAACCTGATTACAGTTGATGGTCTATGGCGCAGAAACACGGTTCTAAAGTATCTAGTTATAATGACTTTAATTTATCTGAAGCAATACATATCTTCCTCTTTTTGTTCATAATTAAATATGGAGCCCAGTTTGGCCATAACGTTATATTTTGTTATCCTTCTTTATATCTCCGTCATTTCCTATGGATCTATCTAGAACTGCGATAGATAGATAGATAGATAGATAGATAGATAGATAGATAGATAGATAGATAGATAAAGAGAGAGAGGGAGAGATGAAAAACACACACACACACACACACATATATATATATATATATATATATATATATATATATATATATATCAATTCTGACCTTTCTCAGATTTTTCATATCTACCGATGTGTCTTATTGTCGTCAGAATCTCTCTACCTGTTTTTTATATCTATCTATCTGTTTTTTTATATCTATTTATCTATCTGTTTTCTTTCATATCTATCTCCCTCTCTCTATCTGTTTTTCATATCTATCTACCTCTCTCTCTATCTATCTCTGTTATTTATATCTATCTATCTGTTTACCCCTCTCTCTCTATCAATTGTTTTTTTCATATCTATTTATCTATCTGTTTTCTTTCATATCTATCTCCCTCTCTCTATGTGTTTTGATATCTATCTACCTCTCTACCTCTCTATCTATCTATCTATCTATCTATCTATCTATCTATCTATATGTTTACCCCTCTCTCTCTCTCTCTATCAATGTTTTTTTATATCTATCTATCTATCTATCTATCTATCTATCTATCTATCTATCTATCTGTTTTCCCCTCTCTCTCTATCAATGGTTTTTTATATCTACCTCTCTATCTATCTATCTATCTATCTATCTATCTATCTATCTATCTATCTATCCCTCTCTCTCTATCAATGGTTTTTTATATCTATCTATCTATCTATCTATCTATCTATCTGTTTGTTTACCCCTCTCTCTCTCTATCAATGGTTTTTTATATCTATCTATCTATCTATCTATCTATCTATCTATCTATCTATCTATCTGTTTACCCCTCTCTCTCTATCAATTGTTTTTTCATATCTATTTATCTATCTGTTTTCTTTCATATCTATCTCCCTCTCTCTATCTGTTTTGATATCTATCTATCTATCTATCTATCTATCTATCTATCTATCTATCTATCTATCTGTTTACCCCTCTCTCTCTATCAATGTTTTTTATATCTATCTATCTATCTATCTATCTATCTATCTATCTATCTATCTATCTATCTGTTTACCCCTCTCTCTCTATCAATGGTTTTTTATATCTATCTATCTATCTATCTATCTATCTATCTATCTATCTCAGTTTTTATCTGTCCCAGTCTTTTTATTCAGTCTATTACTATAGATGCTTCTCGTTCCTCTCTACCGGCTAGGAGATGTTTAGTATCAATTCAATCGACTGGCCAGTGCATGATGGGAAATATATTTGATCATTTAATTCTTTCCAGTGATCCCTTTATTCAATCCGAGTTAGACTCATTCGTCTGCATGAATTCATTCATAGTTATTTTGTCGTTAGTCATTCTTTGAGTTTACTTGTCTTTTTCTAATAAATTCCTCTCCATTGTTCTAAACGAATGTTTCTCAACCTTTTTTTGTTCTTTCTACTTCTGGGCGCAAACTCTTGGGAGAACTTTGTTTTAATTATCAAAAATTAGTCAGAAAATTTGTAAATATGATATTAGTTTCCTATTTTCAAATTTCCTGATTAATTGAAAGAAGTCGCGTGAAATAAGCATTTATTTTTAAGACGTTACATTGTATATTTAACTAAGCTTGCGGGAAACCTCTGCGTTGGCAATTTGTTTAATGTTACGCCTTAGATGTGATGAACATACTCTCATTTATCTGTTTCTTTATTTAATGTTGGTAAGTACAGGAAATCTTAATTCACAAAGGTATGATGGGAAAATTGCAATAAAATATTCAATGCTTTACTAACTATTGAAGGATGTACTTTTTTTTTAATGTTACTCCAAAACTGATCAATGGATACCTGTTCACGCTTTACATCCTTGTGCAAATTAACTGAATCTATCTGTTGCAACCTATAAAATGTTACTGAATGAGGAATGAAAACGGAAGTTGGACATGAAATTGTAATCTTTATAACATCAACAAATAAAATACTCGCCAGCGGCGTGAAGCAGGTAATGTTAGACATTTTGACGGTCGTCTTTGAGTATAGAATCCAGAGGTTAGCAGTGAATATTTCGGAGACAGTAGGAAAGCGTAGTTCAGGTTAGCAGTGGATATCGCAGCAAAATAGCAGAGCGTAGTACTTCCTTCTGTCATCTTCGCCTGACAAGTTAGCACTGGTCATTCGGGTAGGGTAAACAAGAATGGCCGCCTTTATACACGACGGATAGAATGTTCTGCGGCTTCTGATTGGTTAACCTTCTATTAGTAGACTATAAAGTGAGTCAAGGCATTTGAACTAACTCACTAGTTACAGTATATATACACAAAAAAACTGCAACAGGTAAACCACTGCTAGTGGTAGACTACTTAGACAGCATCTTATGCCCACTTACAATAGTGTCCAACGTATTTATGAGAATGGGGACGTGTCCATTAGTGTTCATAGGTACGGTATATAACACTATATTAGTTCAGGTTCTATCTATCTATCTATCTATCTATCTATCTATCTATCTGTTGTAACCTAGGAAAGGTTACTGGATGAGGAATAACCAAAACGGATCTTGTAAATGAAATGGTAATCTTTATAACATGAACAAAATTAAATACTCGCCAGCGGCGTAAAGTAGGTAAACCACTGCTAGTGGTGGACTACTCAGACAGCATATTACGATATTCAAGTGCCTCCCTACGAGGTAGAATGTGGCACAAGGACAAATTTAATGTGATGAAATCCGAGCCCGTGGACATACGCGGGATCGTGTGTCTACCTTTCCAGATGAGACTCTGCTCTTCGGCATAGCCTCATTCCGGTTCCTCTCTGCACAAAGACAGAGAGTTCGACACGGCAAGAGCATGCCAAGCTGCCAGCTCATGCTACCAGCGTAGACAGCATATTACAATATTTACCTGCCTCCCCACGAGGTAGGATGTGGCACAGGGCCAAATTTTATGGGGGGAAATCCGAGCCCGTGGGCTCGGGCAAAAAAAGAAAATTGCTGAGAATACCATGAGCAGAACATGCGAGAAACGAAGAAATTTTAAGCCAAATTGAAACAAACAGAACATTTTTACTTAGAATCAGAAAGAGACAGCTGAAAATTCTAGGGCATAATGAGGAAAGAAGGCTAGGAAAATTTGTTGGAATTTTGGGGTACCCTGGTACTAGTGAGCCAACGAAAATGAGCTGACTCATTTTATAGTTTACCAATAGAAGGGTTAACCAATCAGAAGGCTCAAAATATTCAATGCGACGTGTATAAAGGCGGACATATTTTTGCAGAACATGCACTGCCATCCTTTGATAACCCGGACGAAGCTCCCCCGATGGACAGAGTCTAGTTCGGGGAGGTTGATTGCCCATGAACCCGTTTATACGCGTTCGAATAGGGAATATTTTTGGCCGAGCCTACGGGCTCAGAGATCCCACGTTAATCCCGGCCTTGTGCCACATGTAACCCTCGTGAGGTGGGACTAAATATCCCTGCCAGCCTTTGATATGGAAGGCTGAAGAATTTCGGAACAGCTGCTGATGGTATTGGCGATATAGTCAGATTCAGTCGAGTGTCTGACTCGTGAGTGTTAATCGTTAATGTTGTTTCATTGAACAGATTACGTACTGCGCTGGATTCTATATTCATAGACTATGGTGAACATGGTCAACAAAATTTGAGACTCACAGGACAAAAACAGAGGAAGCAGCTACATAACGAGCTTGTTTAAATATATGGCAGAACGGGGAATTATAAAAAAAATAAAAAGAGAACATTGCTAAGAACTGCAAAAGATAGGAACGTATGGCGAACATGAAAGGACACAGTACATAGAAAAAGATTGCCAACCAGGAAATTAGGTGTCACGTTAAGACAGTCGATGCATGAATGTTATTGGCTTGTTCACCGTCACGTAGTCACCTTTGAGCTTAGTCTGGAAAAAGCGTAGCATAGTTACGCATTCAGCGATTATTGAATTCACCACACTTGCGAATTAAACTGTTTGCTTACCATAGCGTTATGTTAAGCGCCCACCTTCAGCGTATCAGATGTAGAATTTTATACTGAGTGCGTTTTCATAGTCGAACGGATAACTTCTTTTCTGGTGTCAGTCGACCGAAAAAATAAAAGAAAGAGTCAATTTTGAGATTATCATACATATATATATGGTACATAGGCGCATATAGGGCTAGTGTTAATAAAACAGTGCTCGATGTAAAAAAAACAAAAAACAAAAAAAACAGAACTATTAATTATATGTTAATAAATATACATATTATCCTTTACCGGTAGCACGCCTCGGAGTCTCATGCACAACGCAATCTGCAGGTGCGGAGTGTAGACTGACTGTTAAGTAATTTAAATTTTAATAAAAATATCTGGTTACCAAAATGTGAGCGCAGTCGAATATTATACGGGGATTAGAGTTTATTATTTAAAAAATATATATGGCATCTAAAATAAACGGGATATATATATATATATATATATATATATATATATATATATATATATATATATATATATATATATAAACGGGATATATATATATATATATATATATATATATATATATATATATATATATATATATAAGTTAAGTTATGAAAAACGTGGTAATCCGTATGGGTAGTCCCAAGGAGGATGAAATCCTGAGAGCTCAATGTAAATTCAGAGCTAAGAAAATCAGACCATTTTAATATATATAACAAGCCAATAAAAAAAATTTGAGAGATAAAATTCAACAATAAAAATAAAGTTAATAAAAATATTTATTGCATATTATTATGACGTTAGATCAAATTGAAACCCCAATAATATACAATAGATATTATTATTATATCTCCCGAATTTCTTTCATCGATATACTATATCTACATAGTATAAAAGGCATACGTAGCCAATTTTCTTTACTATTATTTACGCAGACAACTGATACCCACTTAGACAAAAATAATCTTCACAAACCTACATACACATTGAATTATCTACAGTTTTAATACACGTGACACGTGTCTGACCAATGAGATCAAACCCAAACATAATTGAAAATACCAATGTTTTCCGTCTTTTTGTCTGTTTTCTCTCAATCTCAGACGTAGCTTTAATAAAAGTTTCAGAATGATATACGTTGGTTATTTTATTTTATCATCTTGCCAGATTCCGATCCATTTTTGATCTGCTTTTGATATTTAACTCATATATATATATATATATATATATATATATATATATATGTGGTTGGATAGATGTGAGCTTGTGACCCTGGGTTTCACGCTTTAGCGATCGTCAGGCAAACTCTGACGATCGCTAAAGCGTGAAACCCAGGGTCACAAGATCACATCTCTCCGACCATATATGTTAGCTCTATTTCTGATATTGAGCGCTTTCTAATAAGTACCGCGCATATAATATATAAATAATTATACATATATATATATATATTTATTTATATTTATATACACACACTTTTCACACACACACACACACACACACACACACACACACACACACACACACACACACACACACACACATATAGATAGATAGATAGATAGATAGAGGTATTAGGTTGGTGCAAAAATATTGTCGTTTTCTCACATATGTTACAATGTGAGAAAACGACATTATTTTTGCACCAATCTAATATACATATATATATATATATATATATAGATAGATAGATAGATAGATAGATAGATAGATAGATAGACAGACAGACAGAGAGAGTGAGAGAGGGGCAGCACTCAAGCATGTTTCATTAAACAATATATACATATTATGTCTATTTATTTGTATTATAATCGTTTCTAGTTCTTTAAATATCTTATTGATGATAAGCTGAACATTATTAAAGTAAGGGCCGTATTTTTTTTGTTAAACCAAGTACTTTTGATCTCCTGGACCAAGCCAAGGGTGAATTATATATATATATATATATATATATATATATATGAAGAAATATAATTTAAAGGTGTCCTATATTTATGGGATAAAGTGTTCAATATGTAAATATAAATGTAAAAGTGAACATTGAAATCAACAGACAGAGGCGACCGGCTATTTCATGCTAGACGCAATCGTTAGGCCATAACGTTTGCGTCTAGCATGAAACAGCATGTCGCCTCTGACTGTTGACTTCAATGTTCACATTTACACACACACACACACACATATATATATATATATATATATATATATATATATATATATATATAACACGTCCATACCATCCCATAACAGTCTAATCAAAATTTAAAAATATTCATGAAAAAATTATTGAATATTACTCGTTTAATTACCAGAATTTGAATTATGACACTTGTGCCTTCCATATGTTTTCAAAAACCTACTTGATGAACATTGATATACATTTATGAACGGTCGCAAATTTAATAGCCTTGACATCTTCGCTTTTGTATATAAACACGTGCAACAAAATATATATATATATATATATATATATATATATATATATATATATATATATATATAGAATGATGGATAAATTGCCGCTAATTTTTAAAATTTTTTAATTTCGTGTATGGGCGTTGTTTTTGATTTTGTCGACTGCACAGTACAGTCGGGTTCTTGGGGACCGTCTGTGAAAAAAATATGCATCCCCGTTAAACAAATAACACACACACACACACATATATATATATATATATATATATATATATATATATATATATATATATATATATATATATATATACATAGTTTATGCAAAACTAGGTAATCCGCATGGGTAGACCCAAGGAGGATGATATCCAGACAGCTCAATGTAAGATTCAGAGCAGATATGTTTGAATAAAAACAGACCACTTTAAGGTTCCATGTAATAAGTTATTTCACCACAACCCCTTTAACAGGGGTCTGGATCATCAGACTTTACTTCCAAAGGTTGAAATGAAAAATGAAAAGAAATTCACACGTTTTTGATGGACCTCATCAAGCATATGTAAAATTAAGTGAGGAAGTGAGGTGGGAGAGAAGATAAGATATGAGTGGGTTAGGTGTACCATTTCAATTCCTTTTTCTTAACCTCACTGTGTGTCGGCTAGACGTTGCTTAAGCCTAACGCGTCTTGTCTCTAGATATAGATGGGTAAGGGGTGAAGACCGACATTAAAGGAAGAACCTACAGCAACCCTAAAATTACATTCCACGAGGACAAGTTTCATTCAAATTCTTAGACGCTGTTAATTAGTGTTACTTTAAAGGGCATATTTGGGAGGTTAAGGTTTGATGTAAATCTAAATGTCTAAACAATTTACGAAGAATTTAATTTGAAGTTCGTTGGAGTTTTGGGTATTTTCTATGAAACAGTCGATTGGAAAAACTCATAGACAGTACATTGAAAGAGTAATCCATTTTATATTAAGTAATCTTTTTTTTCTAAACTTTTGTCTTATTGATTGTTAAGTTGACATCTATTTGTTTCATTTTTGTTCATTAAATAAACTCGTGATTGTTTTTAGGTGCCCAATTATCAACGGTTATTCCAATTTAAATAATTTTATCATCAATAATGGGCTAGTATATTTCAATTTAAATTACCAATTTAAACTTCACTTCCAATTGGAGAATATTAGAGTTTTGGATAAAATGTCACTAGGAGAAAATTAGGCCCTTTTACAATCTTTTATATATCCATACTCATATACACTTCTACACATGTCCTAAACCCCTATCTATATCCACATACCTATATCTCACTATATACCTATGAGTTCTTATATACACCTGCACACACATCCGCACCAAAAACTATATGTATATTCCCATATTTACATACATGCACCTGCAGAGAAACACATACCCAAATATCTACATGCATATCTCCACATGCACTTATACTTACATATATACATATATACACATAAAATCACCTGCTTATCCATATACATCCATGTACATACACACATATAGATTTACACACATATATGTATACACATATACACATACACACACATCTATGCATACATACATACACACATGCATATACATACACACATACATGCATATACAGACATAATATGCAGCATATCTACATACACATATGCGTTAATCTGCACGTACACAAATGAAGAAAAATATACGGAAAATACGGATCTATATCCATATATTTGCTTACGTACACATATATACACACGTACACGTCTCTATCATCATGTCCACCCATACACCCACTTATGCCTGCATTCGAAGACTATATCAGTATTTAATTACATTATGGATGCCCAAATCGTGTAATTATCCATATCTTTACGCATATATTACCCTCTCTCTCATATCTGTGGCAAAACATAGAGGTACCCATCTAATTGTACACCTCCACACTCACATAAAGAAAAAAATAAATAACCCTGGTATGCCTCTTTTTCCATATAAAAACATATACATGTACATATCAACAGGTGCATCAGTGTTCAAGTACATTACCATAGTTGTATACATATAGTCATGTGTTGGCGCTCATGCGGGCATAGTAATATTTCTAAAATATCTAATATATATATATATATATATATATATATATATATATATATATATATGCAAGTTTGGTTAAACAAATGGAAAAGATAGTTTTGTTTTGTTTTTCAATCATTTTCTTGAATGCTTACAGAACTTAAACACCATTTTTTTTATAGCCGTATAAAAAATGGTTTTAAATAGTTAACGGTTTAGCAGTTATTTGCTCTAGATCAATAAAATTTGGACATTTTTTTTTGCATTCATTAAGTTCAGAAAAACAATTACTCGTAAGCATGCAAGAAAAAACATTAACAAAATATAGAAAACTACCTCATCAGTTTTGTTTCACGAAGCATGAAATAAAGGGGCATTGCTTCCCAAATATACAACTATATATATATATATATATATATATATATAAGTGACCCGTTATCGATATTTTACCTCGCCTACATTACTGTTTCATCATTCTCTCTTTTACTTAAGAAAACTATTTTCCGTTGTTCTCCCCTTCCGTCTCATTTTTGCATTTTTCTTTTCACTTTCCGCCTTTACACAATTATGAGCGACCCGAATCAAAGCGATAAAAATAATAAACGTCAATGCATTGACAGATCGCCATGATGACTTTTAATGACGCAGCCGACATCTTCCTGATCGAGTGAGAAAAAGACGGATTGGTGTAGGAAGTCCTCGCCACCAGGAAGGCAGGCTAGCATTCAACACTTCACAAGGAGAGAAAACAGAAGACTGAGTGTGTGTGTGTTGGGTGTGGGGAGGTCTATAAGGAAAAAAGACTGAGTAATAATAATAATAATAATGGTGATGCACGAACATGAAGCTGAAAAACGTACGAAAAGACACGCATGTGTGTGAACATTTGTTATGTATTCAAAAAGTCAAAGGACGGAACGGAACACAAGCAAGCCGGCTCGCATCGATATAGTGATTCAGAAAGGAAGGGTGGGTGGGTAGGTGGTGCGCATGTGCAGATGTGTTCAAACCTGTTTCGGCTTCCTCTCATCTTTACGTACTTAGTCACCCACTATCACAAAATTGATTTTCTTACGTTCGCATTCCAGTCGCGCTTAACTATGGACCTTTTTAAGGACGCAGATGTAGAATTTTTTTATTCGTTTCGATATTGAGATCTTTCTTTCTTTCTTTCTTTCTTTCTATCGTTCTTTCTATCGTTCTTTCTTTCTTTCTTTCTTTTTTTCACACCGTTCTTTGATTATCGTTTCTATTTTATTGCTTTTCTTTCTTTCTTTTTTCCTGATATTTTTCTATCGTTCTTTCTTTCTATCGTTCGATCTTTCTTTCTTTCTTTCTTTCTATCGTTCTTTCTTTCTTTCTATCGTTCTTTCTTTCTATCGTTCTTTCTTTCTTTCTTTCTTTCTTTCTATCGTTCGATCTTTCTTTCTTTCTTTCTATCGTTCTTTCTTTCTTTCTATCGTTCGATCTTTCTTTCTTTCTTTCTTTTTTCCTGATTTTTTTCTATCGTTCTTTCTTTCTATCGTTCTTTCTTTCTTTCTTTCTTTCTATCGTTCGATCTTTCTTTCTTTCTTTCTATCGTTCGATCTTTCTTTCTTTTTTTCTATCGTTCGATCTTTCTTTCTTTTTTCCTGATTTTTTTCTATCGTTCTTTCTTTCTTTCTTTCTTCCTGATTTTTTTTCTATCGTTCTTTTTTTCTTTCTTTCTTTCTATCGTTCTTTCTTTCTTTCTTTCAGTCGTTCCCTATCTTTTAATTCCCAGCCTTATTAAAACTTTTTTTCATTCAGTGCATCTTTCATTTATTTTATTTTTGCTTTTCTTTTTTAATTAAAAGAGCGTTGCATGATGAAAACAAAAGAACCAATGATCATTAAAATAGATATAACTAACAGATTGGGGACGTAGATCCACTAAGAACTCTGCAAGCTTTTGCATTTTGACCATTCTAACCAACGGTACATGCGCAAATAATAAAAATTCCTAGAATATGAAACACATAAAATTCTTAGCGATGGATCACCCTATCCAAGACAATGACAAACATACGCATGTAGAAAAAATATCAGATAAAGGATTCTTGTGTGTCATAAATGCACAGTTGGCTTGCACAGCAGTACCAAGTGGACATTTATGGTTTTTGAGGCCTGAATTGTCTTTAGCTCAATTATGGAACTATATTAATGTTATTTGTACTGAGAAGGAACTAAAACAATGCGGCCACATTTCTAACTAAAAAAATAGGGTTTAGGTTGAGAAAGCCTAGTCTGATCTGAAAAGTCAAAATTCCTAAAACGGCTTAAATTTTGCTTTTTAATCCCATTTAAAATTCTATGGGCGGTTTTCAGTATAATAAATGAATTCTGTGTCCAAAATAGAATACAAATAGACGTATAGATCTTTATTTTATATAATTACAAGGAGATTTATGACGAAAACTGATATTTGGTGCTTAGCATGTGGCGACAAAAGCTGGTACGGGTCAGTATAACGGATGAAAGGAACTAAATATATATTTAAATATCTTTCTGAGAATGATTTTATAGCTTTAAATTGTTTAAGAATTTCGGAAGTGAAACTAAACTGGTAGAAAAATTTGTCTCAGCCATTTTTTTTTTTTTTTTTTTTGTTATCAATATTCAAAGTTGGGACAGGGGTGATCAGAAACAAAAACAAAGCAAGTACGATATGACTGACTGAATTTGGTGTCGTAAGGCCACAAATCCACTCTAGATACTTTAGAAAAAGAGTCTGAAATCTGTCTGTCGCTTAGAACATTTCTTTCAGCACGATTCCAATGACCCCTCTAGCAAAAATAGACGGATAAAAAGACGCAGCTATCCAGAACTAGACATCCGAAGCTAAATGAATAACCATGTACAAGTTTTGATTAACTTCATACGATCATTACTTGAAAGTACTTGGACTAAAAACGGAACAATTTTATCATTCCAGAGAATTTCAGGGTGCAGCATATATCAGTTTGTAAACTGTTCCAAAAAATCCCAAATGTCTACTTGCGAACTCACTTTACAGGTCACAATATAGAGATAAAAGAATGTTAAAAGATAAAGGAATTGTGTGTTAGTTATACCAGAGATTGAGGAAACCGTGCGAAATGAAGGTCACAAGAATATCATTCTTTGTCGGTGCGCTGGCAGGGGACAAAGTTTGGAGGTCACGGAAGTCAGTAGAATTGTTAGAACGCTACAGACGACAGTGTAGTGTTACAAAACATTATTATCTCCACTTGATACACCTATAAATTTCGCACATTTCAAAAGGTAAGCAATACGTTACGTGATAATCTAGCTAGAAGCACGAAATGCAAAAGGACTCGCCAGATGGTGTTAATTCATCAGAGCACCAGACCACATCTTTTTTAGCATTTCATACCGAGGAGACATCACCGGCGCAGTGTATGATTACGTTAACTCACCAGTAAGGCTACCATTCACTTGTCTTTTCCATAACTTCTAATATGTATTCGGCCTTCTATACAAATTATTACCTAATTGTACTTTCTATAAGAATGTATCTAAAGCGTTTTATATCCTTGTTTTATTTATAGCAATACGACATTGGTATGGTAAGATTTTATCAGCGATTCCAACAACAGTATTATGAAAATACCAAGAATATTCAAGAAGGTGCTGTAGTGCTGAGAAGACTTGCTGTCTCTTAAATTCCAGTGTAAGGGATCAGATAATAATGAAGTGAACACAAAATGTGTTGACAATTAGCTATACATATAGCAAGTAATGCGAATTCTTATATATATATATAATATATAGAAACCTCAGAAAGCACTGGACGGCCGTTTCGTCCTATATTTGGGACTCATCAGCAGCGCGCATCCACTACCGAGGGAATCGAAACCCCGACGGTTAGGTTGGCAAGCGAACACCATACCAAGTGCTCCGCCGGGCCTCGGTGACAAAGAGATTACAAATCAGACTCAATGTAGCGCCGCTCACTCCCATATTCCGTGGTGGAACTCAACTGAGATTCTCTCTGACCATAGGACTGAGCCTCCTGGAGCCACGACTACTCTCACCAAGCCGCTCCAACTGAGGTTTCTATCAGACTCGATGAATCAATTAATATAATTATCAAATCCTCCTAATTACTATATATATAATTATTTATTTAAAAATATGATTCCAACACGCGTGTTGGAATCATATTTTTAAATAAATAATTATATTTATGCTCTACTTTTGTATCGAGCACTATTTTTTAAAAATAATAAAAAAAAATACTAAAGAACATTGGATTTTTTACCTAACCGGTTCTTTCCTATTTTCTATAAATTTTCATATATATATATATATATATATATATATATATATATATATATATATATATATATATATATATTCATATATATATATATATATATTCATATATATATATATATATATATATATATATATATATATATATATATATATATATATATGTAATAAACGTGAATATCAGTGTGTTACTGTGTTAATGTGTCATTTTGTCACACTTTTTCAATATTACTCCTAGAGACCGTAGCCCAACATTTTGCATTTTGGGATCTGATGAATTAAAAACATTCCAGGTCGGATTCAGATCTGCAACCCTGAAAGTTTGGATTTACATTTGACAGCAATTGTTTACGAATTCCGCCATCTTGTCTTCTACTGCTAAAAACACTTAAAGGATCACAACTCTCTAACTTTCAATAGCTCATGCTCAAATGAAAAAAATACTGTTCTCAAATTGCAGTGTTTCAAAATAAAATTGTCCGTCTTTTCAAGTTCAATCCTGGAGGTTGTAACCCAACGTATCATGCAATTTTGGAATCAGGCCACCGACTCCGTGAACAAATTAAAATCATTCAGGATCGGGTCCGGTCCCGAAATCTTGAAACTTTCGATTTGTTAACATTACTTCCATTGTTTTCGGCGATTTTTCTTACGCGATTCTTGTGAAGAATAACAATTTTTATAACTTGGAAATAAATTTGGGAATAATCGAAATTAATTGCAAAATCCAGCGAAAGTTCGCCATGAAATAAAAATATTTGTTTGTACAGAAATTAAGGACCTACGTACATTAAATTATCTTTTAATTAAGTGGCGGCAGAAGAATTATCGTTGACATTTCAAGAGGTAAATACATAAACTTATATATAAATTAAAATTCCAATATTAAAATTTACAATTTCAGCCTCCTATCTCCTTCGGGCGACTGTGCAGTTATATCAACGTAAAAATATCTTCAGCTCGATGAATTCCTAGAGAACGAGGCGCGTCACAAGGAAAAAAATTTTAAACTTTGCAATAGATTTTCCTATATATGTATATAACTTACGGTTAGATCACGCAGAAAAATAGGTTCTGGTTTCAGCACCGAAGTTAAGCAATTCCGACCCCGGTCAGTAATGACGGTGGAGCGTTTGAGAACACCGGACACCGTAAGCAAAAACAGGGAGAAAAACTGGTTTCGCCTGAGGCTAGCAACTTCATAAAACTTTACTTGCTATGGAAACTACATCAGTAGCACCTGCTGTTGTTGAGAGCTGTGGCTCCATAGTCCTCAGCAGAGACTATGGGACTAAAGGGAAGAAGGATATATATATATATATATATATATATATATATATATATATATATATATATATATATATATATATTAAATGAGAGATCGGAAATTATGACTCGTTGCATACATATTAAAAAGTTCCTTAAACTGGGATAGAAAGAAAGTATGTATTTTTAACCGCCCCTCCCACCTATACATTTCTAATACGATTACCTTTTTCTCATATTCCCTGTCACCTTCTACCACACCCTCATGCCGCGCGATTATTTGTTTATTTTTAAATAATATAGCGTCCATTTTTTTTAAATAAAGCGCTAAGAAATTTATTGACCTAAATCGCCTGAAGAGACCCAAAGGTTGAAAACAAGGGGGAGCGGAATCGGATGATTTCCTAATTTTCTATACTTAAAAGCCCTACAGAACATTTTTTTTTTAATTTTTTTTTTTTATGTGCATTGAGCACTTCTTAATACTACTGTTTGTTGGTCCAATTCAACTCTAACCATTAACTTTATTACAAAAAAAAAAAAAAAAGAAAAAAAGAAATAAAAAAAAAGAAAACCTCTAACCTTATAGTTAAAAATAATAATTCACCTCCTAGAACAAAATTAAATAGGGCAAATATTATTTACAAATTTAAATGCCCATTAAAAAATTCTATTTCCAGATCAATCAAAATTCGTAAATAATTATATAGGGCACACTACAACATATTTGACACACAGACTCACTCTACACCTTTCTTGACCATAGCTCAATTACATCTCATTTAAATATTCATGGAGACCTACCGGCCACTATTTGTAACGCATTTGTTGACAAAACTAATCTACATGCAAAAAAAGGTTAAAAATAATAGAAGCCTTATTAATAAAAACAAAAAAAGACAACACTTAATAATATTAACTTTGAACATGGACACAATATATTGACCGTGTTTTGAAAAATGAAAATATTTTATAAAATATACATACAAGAAACTATTTCTTATTTAACAGTTAAAATATTTAATCCTTGAAAATGGCTAAATGTATAGCCGAAAGCGCTCGGATATAATGAACATTCGGGCAGTTTTTATATATTTTATCATCCGAAAAGAAAAAAAAGTATTAGATCGCATGAGAAATTGTATAAAAAACTAAATAAAAGCACCTTGTCTGTCGTATAAAAGAAGGATTGCTGTCTAAATACACACACACACACAGACACACACACACACACACACATATATATATTATATATATATTATATATATATATATATATATATATATATATATATATATATTTGTGTATTTAGTCAGCAATCCTCCTTTCATGTATATATATATATATATATATATATATATATATATATATATATATATATATATATATATATAATGAAAAACAAATCACTTTAATGTACCATTACGATAATTTAGTTCACCTAAATCCTTTTTTAAGGATTCAGGATCATCAGGTAAATCTTCCAACAACGAAATGAGAAAAAAAATTTTTTTTTCTCATTTCGTTGTTGGAAGATTTACCTGATGATCCTGAATCCTTAAAAAAGGATTTAGGTGAACTAAATTATCGTAATGGTACATTAAAGTGATTTGTTTTTCATTACATATTAGCTCTGTCCTAACATTGAGCTCTCAGGATTTCATCCTCTTTGGATTTACCAATTCGGTTTACCAAGTTCCTTATAACTTAACTATATATATATATATATATATATATATATATATATATATATATATATATATATATATATATTATGAAATGCACAATTATTTTAAGACATTTTTATGTTTAAACACTCTTTTTATAGATACACATATTTAAGTAAATGCACTGTTTATAATAACCTGTATCCTATACGGAACCGTCATATAGTCTGACGTGCGTTAACCGATTGTGTCGCAGACATTATATATATATATATATATATATATATATATATATATATATATATGCAAGACATTTAGTGTCGTTTACCTTTATTGAGTTATTATATGTTGAAGTGCATACATATGTAATCATGTATTCCTGGTTTAGTTCCTGTTCATACATGCCGATATTTGTTAATCATAGACAAAGGGCTGGGTCATATGATTGAATTTTGCTTTGTAAACAGACTCCGTCGTACAATCCGTAAGTCCCCATTCACTGTAAGTCAGTCTATCGGTCAGTGTTATGCCCGATGATGAGACTTTCCTACTCGAATTTCTACTGGGAGTATAAATCTCTAACTTTTTCTCTGAGGGCAGAGTCTAAGAATATATATATATATATATATATATATATATATATATATATATATATATATATATATATATAACAGAACGAGGGAGAAAGAAAGATGCCAATAATCAACATTGTATAGTGACTGGCAATCTTCTGTTTTAAGCCATCCTCAAACCACGGTTATTACGCTGTGTGTGGGTGCTATATGTAGGTATTTCTCATATATATATATATATATATATATATATATATATATATATATATATATATATATATATATATCATGTCATCCCATATGTTTTGTCCGAATTTTGAATAAAGAAAACAAGTGACCAAATGTTACATTTAATTACAGATTCAATCAATAATGTATTTTCCCTGATTATATATGACTTCCTTCCATCTATTAACAAGCTTGCTAATTCCATTAGTAAAATTCTTTTGGCTTTGATTCGAAGAACTCACAAATGTCAGTTTTAACCTCTTTCTGTGTTACAAAAGCTGTTTCTTCCAAATGATTCTGTAAGCTACGAAACAAATGGTAGTCTGAAGGAGCAAGATCGGGAGAATACGGTGGATGAGGAATTTTCTCCCAACCAAGTTCTTCGATCTTTTGTGACGTGATTCTTGCTGTGTGGGGTTGCGCATTATCCTAATGAAACATCACCTCTCTTTGATTCACTAGAGCAGGTCTTTTTTTCCTCAAACTTGGTTCAAACGGTCTAATTGCTGACAGTATATTTGAGCATTAATTGTTGCATTAGGTGGTAAAAATTCAAAGTGGATTGAAAGAAGAACCTTTGCCCATGAAGTTCCCTTCTCGGATGTGGCTGGGGTCCTTCCCCTTTACCAAACCACTGTCTACGACGCTTAACATTTCGATAAAAGATCCATTTTTCGTCGGCAGTCACAAGTCTATCCAAAAAAGGTGGAACAAGTTGGCGAAAATGCAGAGAAGAGCAGATGTCAACTCGGGTTTTCAGACAATTCATGAGACACCCATTTTCCAAGTTTAGGAACTTTTCCAAGTTGTTGAAGATGACGATGAACAGTTGTATGGTTTGAACTGAGAACCACTGCCAATTCCTAAACTGATAAAGCAGGATTTTCTGCAAGGGCTGCTTCAAGAAACTTTTCATCAAACTCAACTGGACGTGCGGTTCGATCTTCATCTTCAAGGGTGAAATCTCCACCTCTGAATTTTGCAAACCATCTTCTGCAAGTTCTTTCATTCACACATTCCTCTCCATAAACTGAGGGAATGTTTCTAGCCGCTTCGGCTGCAGAGTTTCCTTTCTTGAACTCATAAAGCATTATGTGCCTCAAATGATTCTTGGGTACTTTCATGTTAGTAGGGTTTTAATAAAAAAAAAAAAATAATTTTATTGTTCTCTGAAATAAAATTTGATCAGTTTAAATGCATCTAAACATAAAAATAATGTTCAGCTCCATCAGACATTATAAAATACTCTTTAAATTTCGTTCATTTTAACAAAAAGTTAAAAGTCGGACAGAACTTATGTGATGACCTGATATATATATATATATATATATATATATATATATATATATATATATATATATAATATAAGAAAGATTTCTACCCAAATATACATCAATATATATATATATATATATATATATATATATATATATATATATATATATATATATATATATGTGTGTGTGTGTGTGTGTGTGTGTGTGTGTGTAGATAGTTTGCGATGGGGAAATTGTCACCATTTTTTATTTTTAATTTGGCGCATGTGCGTTGTTTTTCTTTACTTTGGTGACATTATCACACAGTATAGTGGGGTCAGTTGGGCACCATCTGTGAGAAAAAGAGTTCCAAGACGCAATTCAATCCGCCAGAAAATAGGAAACAGAATGCTGTACTACTCGGCATTCGCGCTGGAAGCTCCAATACGAACATTTCAGAATATTTGGGTTTAATTCTGAGGATATTTCATTTGGTAAGAGTTGATGAGTCTAATGGTGATTACGATGGTGTTTGGAGTGATGGCGACGTTATGCCTCCATTCATCTTCATACGGCACTTAAGGTTCAACTCGAAAGTCTGCATTAAATTACTTGAGACGGTAGTGCTGACTTGGATCAAAGGGGGGTCTGCAGGAAGACTCTATATCTGGCAACAGGACTCTTCCCCAATGCCACACAATCATAGCTGTCAGACAATTTCTGCAACCACATCAACCCTTACATCTGTCTAACTCTCCAGATTGCAACCACCTTGATTATTGTGTTGAGCGCTGTTGAGCACCCACACAATAATCTAGAGACCAACAAAACTCCTTATAACAGAAAAGATGAGACCAACAAAACTGCTTGTAGCACAAAAGGTGAGACCAACCAAACTCCTTTTAACACACAAGATGAACCGAAGGCAACGATGATGGCAAAATTCAGCCACTTAAACAAGGCGCCCATCCAGAACTGTTGCAGAAGATTCCGAAATCGTCTGGAAGGCCTAGTTGAATCAATATTGATTTTATTGAATGAATTTACTCTTTAGTATTTCAAGATATTTATTCTGTAATTTTTGTAAGTATAAATGTTAAAATTGGATATCAGTGTTATTTTAATTATTGCGTAATTTAGACGATAATTTATCCATCGTACCATATATATATATATATATATATATATATATATATATATATATATATATATATATATATATATATTCATGAATCATTCATACAAAAAAAAAACAAATATAGATTTAAATCATTAACCTCTATATTTGTTTTTTGGATGAATGATTCATGAATTTATAAATTATATTTGCACCTTTTAATTGATATATATATATATATATATATATATATATATATATATATATATATATATATATATATATATCAGCTAATGACATCACTGATGATGTAGGTAAAGGCACAGACGCAATTCATGAAATATATATGTGTGTGTCTCGATGGGGGAGTGTGAAAAAAAGGATTATTAATTGTAAGAAGGCAGAGTATATGCAAAGTACGAATTGGAGATATCAGTTTCAGGCAAAACTGTATTTTAAAGATATTTTTAACAGAGGGCGAAAATGTGACAAATCCAAATTTGATGGCGTATTAGAATAGCGAAAGATGCCTTTCAAAAGACAAATGTATTAAGAAACAGGAATATTTTGTTATTAACAAATAAAAGAGTGCTGAATTGCTATGTAATATCAGTCCTCCTATATAGCCGTAAATGCTGGACAATCTCATCACAGATGCAGAAGAGACTTATGGCAAAAGAAATATGGTTCTACAGAATGATGCTGAGGATGCCACGGATGAACATGTGATCAAAAATGAAATTTTAGAGAAAATGGAAACAAAATGTGCATATAGACGTTGTATTAGAAAGATGCAGTTGAAATATTTAGGGTACATACTGAGGTTAGAGGGCTTAGAAAATGTGACAATCAGAAGGCAATTTGAAGGTAAGAAGAAAAGACGAAAAACAGCGAAGTAACGACCTAAAAAACTTGGATAGCAGAAGATTGCTAAATACTACAATGGATTAGAAGTTGTGGAGAGTCAGGATCACCGATGTCCTGAACGTAATGAGATTGTAAACAAGCTTGTGAAGTGATCCAATTCCTTAGCGAAAGGGATTTGATCCTTGGTACTTGCCTCGGTAGGTTAGCTTTTGGTCAAGCGAGACAGATTTAGCAATAAAAGTTATGAGTCTCAGTTTTTTTTTGTTATCCTTGTTACAGATTAAGCTAAACTATCCACTTTCTGAATTTTTTGATAGACTGACGCAAGGCCGATATCTAAAATGTATCAGTCTTCCTATATGGATGGTAAATGCTAAACAATCTCAACAAAAATAAAGAAAGGACTTGTGGCAATATGATTTGGGTTATACAGAAAACTAAGAATATCACAGAATGAACATGTGAGCAATGATGAAGTTTTAGAGAAAATGGCAACCAAAAGGATACTTCTACTCTGCATCAGAGAAAGATAGTTGAAATTTCTAGATCACGTAATTCGCTTAGCAAATTTGATGCTCACAGGACATGCGGAAGGTAAGAAGGGCAGTGGTAAGCAGTTCATAATCAACCCTAACGAACTCGTCTAAGTGGTTTAAGAACAGGAATTAGGAAACTATTTTACATTATTCGGACTATTGTTCTCATCTTTGTCTCCATATTTATTACAACGTTTCGGCCGCTGTACGCTCTGGCCTTCTTCAGGTGGTTAGAAGAATGCCTTGACCGAGGTGATGGAAAGCAGCCGGATGGCATGACCATTTTTAAAATGGGGAATCGTCGATTTGGGATGGGACCTGTCCGGATACATGTTCGGCCAGTAATTTGATCTGGTCCGCGGTTGGGCAAGGGTCTGTCGCCCGGGAGGCAGAGATAAAAAATATACTTAAATATTCTTCTCTTGCTGATAGATTTTTTTTTTACTCCTGTGGCAGTGGACACTTCAGGGTTTATTGGCCCTCGTTCGATGGTGTTCCTTCGGAGGATTGGCGCGATGGCGTCTCGATTAAGGGACAAGCCTCGGGAAAAGGAGTGGCTCTTGCAGCGTGTTTCACTGGCGATGGTTTGAGGTAATGCTTTCTCCATCATTGCGGCTGGAAGAGTATAGAAAAAAAATTGTTTATAGTTACTTTATTCAAACTTTTTTTTTCAGTAAATAAATTTCTCTATACTTTAATAGTCCGAATAATGTAAATAGTGTACATAATACCTCATCTCAGAAATATAGACAGATATTGAAGGAATTAGGAGATATAACAAAAACACACACTTTGCTACAATGGACAAGAAAATGTGGAGACATAGCACAAAAAAGATAGCAGAAATAGAAGGTAAGAAGTTTATTTTACGTAAGGCGAGTTCATTTTCTTTTATGTGTCGTGTCCCTTCAGGACGTAGGCGATCATGGCTCTCCACTTCCTCCAATCCATTGTAGTTCTCAATAAGCTTTCATTTATTATTATTTATCCCAGACCCTGTTCTGCCATCCACTTGCTTAAGCCAGCTATGTCATAAGTTGCTTTCTTTGGTCCCTGTTTACCTCTGTCCGCCCTATGAGTATCAGATTTTCTAAGCCTACCTTTGTCATTACGTTTCCCAGAAATTTCAGCTGCCTCTTCTTGATGTTAAGTATATTATTCCTCTTTGTTTGCATCTTCTCCAAAACCTCATCGTTGCTCACATGTTCGCTCCATGATATCCTTAGCATCCTTCTGTAGAACCACATCACCTCGAGTCTCTTCTTCATCTTTGAGGAGACCGTCCAACATTCGCTACTCTAAAAGAGGACAGATATCACGTAGCAGTTCAGTACTTTTTTTTTTTGTTACCAAATAAATCTTCCTGTTTCGTAGTACTTTGTCTAGCTTTTGGAATGTATCTTTGGCCATCCCAATACGTCTTTGGATCTCAGCATCGCACTTATTGTCGTCTGTCAGAACACTTTCCCAGATATTTAAATTTCCGCATCCTTGATTTTAGTGCCCCCGATCTGTAAATCGTATCTCAAGCTCATCTTTTTGCTGATGACCACGCATTCTGTATTTTTTGTAGTTTATACTTAGTCCATTCTTCTTCGCTACTTTTTGTAAGTCTGTGAGTTACCAGTGCTGATTTTTTTCTCCGGTACTAGAACACCGA
Source organism: Acanthosepion lycidas (assembly GCA_963932145.1). Classification (NCBI taxonomy): domain Eukaryota; kingdom Metazoa; phylum Mollusca; class Cephalopoda; order Sepiida; family Sepiidae; genus Acanthosepion; species Acanthosepion lycidas. Next base: position 22,281,751 of record OZ010593.1, read on the forward strand.
TTACTGGTCTCACTGAAAAATACGCTACTGTAGCGAACATAACTTCAGATTAACTCTCGAGCCATTTCTCTACGGGTATATATCATTAAGCATATAAAGTGTGCGACATTAGAGAAACGGTAAATCGATTACCAAAGACAGAGAAATAAATAAAGCTCTTAACAAAGTTTTGAAACATTTAGTTCACGTAGCACATCATCTACGTCCTCTTGCGTACGGATATAAAATGCCCGTTGCCGCCACATCTGTTTACCATCAGATTCTTATTTTGAAAATCCGTTTGCACAAATCAGTGTCACATGTCACAATTCAGACTAATTAGATCGCACTTGCCACCAGACAGTCATGTCCGACCTCGGTACAAGGGCAGAAATCGAATTATCTGCCTCTTCTCCGTTATTGCACCCTCACCTAACAGACAAAATCACGTTTAGTCACGTACGGGCGGCTCAACATATTCCCCGGTATCAAGTGAGGCGGCTGATCCCTTTAATAACCTCTCTTGAGACGGACTCTTTTGAACTAACAAGACAAAACTTCTCCCACCAACCAAGAATTGCAGTTGGATAGTTGAAGATTTTGTAATTGGGCAGGGAGATATGGTCGTGAGATATGCGGGGGTGGGTGGTTATGTTGTCCATTTAATAAAAGACATCTGTCATATTTTGCGGTGAAAATTTAGGTCAATTGATTCAGATGCATCAAACGGAAATTAAATTAGTTTTCTTTGACATCTTTTTCTTAAATTTCAGTAAAATAAACAAAGAAAATAAGATGATGTACTAAAGTTTAAATATAATAAAACGTCTGGAATTTTAGGTAATTTTAACAAAACTATTTCGCATATGTTTGTCTGCTGCCGTTGTTTTGACATATATATATATATATATATATATATATATATATATATATATAATGAAAAACAAACCACTTTAAGGTACCATTACGATAATTTATTTCACCTAAATCCTTTTTTAAGGATTCAGGATCATCAGGTAAAACTTCCAACAACGAATCCTCTTTGGATTTACCAATTCGGTTTACCAAGTTCCTTATAACTTAACTTAAATATATATATATATATATATATATATATATATATATAGATATATAGATAGATAGATAGATAAAATGAAACACACACACACACATATATATATATATATATATATAGATAGATAGATAGATAGATAGATAGATAGATAGATAGTGTTGTGGTAGGATCCACCTAATTTGCATCGTGGAGTACCGACCATATAAATATGGTTGGTACCGGGGAGGAATGAAGAGATCCAACCAGAGATCGACTGTCGAACTCTATGCTTTAGCATAGAGGAACCCAGACGAAGCTTTGCCGAAGGGCAAGGTTTCGTCCGGGGAGGTAGACAGGCCTTGAACCCGTCTAGGCGGGTTCAAAAAGGCTATATTTTTGGCCGAGCCTACGGGCTCGGAGATACCCACATTAAACCGGCCTTGTGCCACATTTTATCCTCGTGGGTGGATAGATAAATACAGAGACTCAACCAGAGGCTCTGCCCCGACTGCGACTCAGTTAACACACATTCCAGGAACGGTCTTCCCAGGAATATACCAAAGACTATATGAAAATATTGTGTACACTTTCTTGTTTCAATACATTTTGTTCTAAGTACATTTTATGTTGCATTATTATTCCATGCATTAGTCAAGTTTCAACAGATAGATAGATAGATAGATAGATAGATAGATAGATAGATAGATAGATAAAATGAAACATACTGTGATATATTTTATCTATCTATCTATCTATCTATCTATCTATCTATCTATCTATCTATCTCAGTTTCTTCATATCTTTTTCAATCTCTTTAACCCTAACAGTCTTTCATATATCTATTATATTGTTCATATATAAGTATCTACTATTAATTTTGTTTCTATCTATCTATCTAGCTATCTATCTATCTATCTATCTATCTATCTATCACATTCTGCTCATTATAGATAGATAGATAGATAGATAAAATATACTGTTGGCATAACTTAGATATTAAAATGATTCCTTTACTCTAACTAAAATATATAATTTTATAAAAATCTCTAGCCAGTTATGTTTTATTTTAAATAACGTGTGTATCTATCTCGAGTGTGTGCTTGTATATATATCTATGCGTTCGTGTGTTTATATATCTCTCTGTCTGTGAATTTTATGTTTGTGATCAGTACTAATGACTGATATACTATTTTCTCAACCCTACCCCCGTCACAACCCTCACACCAACTCTCCAATCGACGAGTTAAGGCATTCTTTTCGCCGACTTTACGTCGGGATAAATTTCGTTTGCCCTTTTGAAACTGATACATTGTGGTAAAAAACCTTATACTGCACGAAATAAATTATTTAAAGTGGACGTTTAAAAAGAATAATTTGAAATAAAAATGTGTTCTTTAAAACACAGGGCATACCAATCATTAGATATTTTAAAAAGATCTCTATCTATAAAAGGCAGGATGTGTGTGTGTGTGTAACGAATGCACGGCCGCAATTTTCGACGGATTTGCAACAAAATTTACATGCACATGCTCCAAGTTAGTGGGAAGGTCAAGACCTACTTTGCATTTCCCAACCCCCATCGATAGTCAAAATAATCGATTCTTCATGCTTCTACGCCAGTTTTCATGTAGTTTGCGGCGATTTTCTACTGGCCAGAGTGAGAGCCAATAGCTGGCTGCCACGAATAGGCAGGAAGATTCTATTGGCCAGCGTGGGAGCCAACAGCTGACTAACACGAATGTTAACTAGCATGCTAGCATGCAAAAAAAAAAAAAATCGACAGCTGCATTCGTCACAAGTGGGAAAATTTAAATCTGCATGGCATTTTACTCCAATTGGCTCATTCACTTGCTTAAACTCAACGTTGATTCTGATTCCGCAGAACTGG
>OZ010593.1:22289671-22329671 GCA_963932145.1 Acanthosepion lycidas
GAAGACCCAATCATGGACAGAATGGGTCGTAAAGGAACGCCGTCCTTATGGATTTTAGGTAACCCATATAAACGGGGACGAATGGACCCGGTGGGTCTAATTAACTCTGAAATTTCAGAATATATATATATATATATATATATATATATATATATATATATATATATATATATATATATATATATATTTCAATAAAGCTGCAATCAATTTACAAATTCATGAATTATTCATACATAAAACAAATACAAAGATTAATGATTAATTTTTTAATTTTTTTTTTCTTGTTTTCGTTTGTCCACTTATTACTGAAAGTTTAAACAAGAACACAATATTTCATACCTGAGGATGTCTGTAGGAACAGACGAAAGCTTGTAAAATAAAAAGATCTGATGCGACGGAAATTTATAAAACAGGATCTTTTCATTCATAAACAGATTCGGGTTTTTTGTATATTATTGAATTGTTCGCGAAGATGGATTTCTCGCCATTTAATCATTAACCTTTGTATTTGTTTTATGTATGAATAATTCACGAATATATATATATATATATATATATATATATATATATATATATATATATATATATATATATATATATATATATATATATCATATAATATATATATAATATAATATATAATATATACATAATAAATATAATATATATATATATATATATATATATATATATATATATATATATATAATAATAATAATAATAATAATAATAATAATAATAATAATAATAAGGAAAAACTTTAAAAATGCATTATCCGTAATAAATTTATTTCGATATATATAGGCATATTTTTCTCATCAGACCGACTACATTTTATGAAAAATAAAATATAGTCCATCTGATGAGATAAATATATCAATATTGATGGAAATAAATTTATCACCGACAATGGATTTTTAAGGTTTTTCCTAATTGTTTTTATAATTTGCTCTGTATCACACATTAAGATCTCATATGGACTAAAAAAAATAGAATTATCCCTACAAATTACAATTTGATATCATACACACACACACACACACACACACATAAAGACACTACGAAACAAGGGATTACTGGATGTCGGAGAATTAGATATGAGTAACTGTATTAAGGAGTAGGAACAAAAGAAGAGTAATTAGGAGGTCAGTAGAAAGCCATTGACATTGAATTTAAAATTTTGCAGATTAAAGTTGACTGCAAAGCATAAAACCGAATAGTGCGAGACAATAAACTTTTGGAATAGGACTTCCGGTTACATCTAGCCATTTCAACTGTAAAATGATTAGATCTTGCCGCCAGTGTAGTACTGCGCTTAAATTCATAAAGTTTAGGTATAGTCGAGAAAATTCCATCGGAACAATTACCATGAGAGGATTTATCGATAAGGCACCTGGGCGCTGCTACACGGCGATAGGAAAGTGGCTGAATTTCGGCGAATGGATGACAGAGCAGAGACAGGGTGTAATGGTCGATGGGTCAAAAGTTGCTTAGAGAAACAGTGGACAGAAAGCTATAAAGAGCCATGATCGCTTATGTTCTGAAGAGACACATTACATAAAAGAAGAAGAAACTTCGACAGTATCGAGACCAAGACAAGCCACACAGACAAAAGCGGCCATTTGTAAAATGATTGATGACCTAATGAAGAATAAATAAGAGACTGGACTGCTAGTTGTTGAATAGCCAGAATTGATCATCGTGTATTTCATGGCATGAGACATTAGTCATTTGGATCGGTTAATGATAAGTGATGACGCATTTATGTCGCCAGAAAATAGCTTAATTACACACGATTCACTATGAAGGTTGTACTCTATAGCCAAAAATATATTTCGGTTTAGAAGCTACAAAATTACAGGTGGAGATCTCCATGTGCTGGCAGGTGTCCTTAGCGTCCGGGAGCGCCTGCAATTTTGGCGCGCCCACGTGAGATGTGGGCCTGCGTCATGATGTCATTAATAATTGCGTGTCCAAACGTTGCTATTAATGTAGGATAATACAGACGATCCTCTGGTTACATCAAACCCAACTTACAGCGTTTCGTGGTTACAGCGCTATCTCCCATAATATAATACGTCGTCACGCGGCGCTAAATGATAAAGACGGCGTTGTTTCTTCACCGGTTGTATGCCATATTGGATATTGCTACATTCGCTATCTCTCGTTTGTTTAGTTTTTTGTTAAGCGGATTTTTCCCTTCATTTTGGTTCCCAAGCCTAAGGCAGGATTGTGGGTGCTTATGTAGGTAAGTTCCGATCTACGTCGAAAATCAGGTTCCGTCGCGCCGTATGCACACAGTGGTGCTGTCCATGCTGAATCGGAGAGATGCGCACTTGTAGACATTTAAACAAAAAAAGGGCCAGACGAAAATTTACACCTGCTCTGAGAGCAACTGCCCCAATTGCCCTCAAATTGTAACGCCTCTGGCTTATCGTTTTTCGCCGACATAAAGTGGAAAGATTTTAATAAATCAATAGCAAGGTCTATATATATATATATATATATATATATATATATATATATATATATATATATATATATATATATAGTTTATGAAAAACTAGGTAATTCGTATAAAATCCAGAGTTTACAATTCCTCCTCGCTTTGAATATTACTTCAATATATAATCTGGGGCTCCTGCTATATATAAAGAGAAGCTCTTGATAAAAATCTGAAAATGTTTTGACCTGGCATCTCGGTTTTTGTCACTTTCTCATCGTCCTAAAGCATCTTTCCTATGACTTTTCCATAAATACTTTCATGATGATTTTCCTGATTAGCTTTTTTCTCTTTGGTACCCAGAATTTGGGACTTTAATCGCAAAACTAACAACCATCCTTTTACAGTTGAATTGGCAAGATGTAATCCTAATTTCTATGTTAAATTTTTTTCTATTGTATTTCTCGCTTGTGGAACTTTCTATATCTTTCTTTTTCCTTCCCAGTCAAATTTGATCATCAAAAATTTAAATGCAATATCAATTATTATCTTCTGTTTGATTAATTCATGTTTTTTTTATTGTTTTCTCTCTTTAAATTTTTTTATATTCTCTAAGTAATCCCTTGATCCCTTCAGTAATCCCTTGCGTCTTAGTGGCTTTATTACCATGCTTGCATTGAAGCAATGTTTAAAAAAAAATGTTTATTTATTATCGTTAGGTAGCATCAGCATGGTAGACAAGACCACTTTAAAGGACAATTAATGAGATTCAAATCTCTATCTATAAAAGGCAGGATGTGTGTGTGTGTGTGTGTGTGTGACGAATGCACGGCCGCAATTTTTGACGGATTTGCACCAAAACGTACATGCGCATGCTCCAAGTTAGCAGGAAGGTCAAGACCGACTTTGCATTTCCCAACTCCAATCGATTGTGGAAATAATCAATTTTTTCATGCTTCTACGGCAGTTTTCATGTAGTTTGCGGCAATTTTCTACTGGCCAGAGTGAGAATCTCTAACTGGCTGCCACGAATAGGCAGGAAGATTATTTTGGCCAGCGTGAGAGCCAACAACTGACTGATACGAATGTTAACTAGCAAATCGATAGCTGCATTCGTCACAAGTGGGAAAAATTTAAATCTGCATGGCACTTTACTCCAATTGGCTCATTCCCTTGCTTAAACTTAATGTTGATTCTGATTCTGCAGAACTGGGTTGGGTGTGAAAAAGTATTTGTTGTTAAAATCTTTCCGACTGCGGAACTCCCTTCAAAATACAGCAAAACAAAATTATTTACTTAAGAACTTGAGTCATGTTCTTAAATAGCCTCGTAAGGTCACAACATTCATATTGGATATCACACATGTCTCCAAACCCCTTCAGAAATCTCTAAACTATCCGCTATATACGAAAGTTTTTTTGTTTTTTTCGGATAAACCATTAAAAACGGTTTCAGCCCTGTCGGCTGTAACAAAGTAGAACTTCGATTCTATCTCAGGTATTGACGCTACAAATCACATGTGGAGAACTTTACCAATTAAAACACTTGAAGACATCCAACAGCAGCAACAACTAAAATATATAACTTTAAGAGAAAAAAAATTTATAAGTGTTATGGGAACTTACCCATAATAATAATAGACTATTCCTGACATTATAAAGACTGTGCCTCTCAAGAGGTATGAGGAGATTGTAAGACGAGGAGAGATAATTGAGAGCATATTGTAAGGACATTGGAATAGTGATACTTGTCGAGACAACATATTAGGTTGGTGCAAAAATAATGTCGGTTTTTGACGTATTTTTTTAACGTCAGAAACCGACATTATTTTTGCACCACCCTAATAGTTCGCTCTAACCAAATCTGATAGTCATGACTAATACTTCTACTTCTTTGTATTATATTTCTGTTGTAATATATCTTTGTATTCCATACCTGTGTTCGTGTTATTCTTACATTGGTTCTAACCTTGGACCATCACCGTGCTACAATAACAATAAGCAAGATGTTAACTTTTTAAAAAATGATATTTACCACATGCAAGGCCCAAAGGAAACTCAAGGTAGAAGATGCTTGTTGTATGATCGATAAGAATATGGGTAGGGGTGCAGCTTACATGTGAATGTTGACAATTAACCCTAAATTTGAAGAGATTAAAGTTCTAATCGTACGCTACCTTAAACAGAAAGGTTAGGAAGAAAACCTCCATTAGTAATAGAAGGAACGAATACAATTACTTTACCTGAGAAAACCTATTTTCTAAATATTCGGTGTTAATTGTAGGTTTATTAACAGCCGGTGTTAACTGTAGTTATTTACCGTTGATACCCACAGTTCTGGTGCTACATCTCCAGATTCTTGACAAAATCCAAAGAAGGATCTGTAATGTAATCGATCCTGGCCTGGCATCTCGTCTTCAGTCAATTTTTCACCGACGTGACGTAGCATTCCTCAATCCTCCGTATAATCAGTATTTTCTCTCATTTTCATGTACCTCCCCACCTTTTGCTTACTAGTAGCATTCACGCCTTGTTTGGGGTGAAATGATTAAAAAGATTATACACTCCTGTAATACTGTTATACTGGAATACACATATTCTATTGTTAATAGACTCTCCCAACTATAATAAGTAGGAGTAGTGGCAGTCGCTGAGTCGCTGAGTCGCACAGTGAGTTGGTCTGACTTCAGTTTCAAGTCGGACGGCCGGCTGACTGGTTTAACTCTCTGCCTTCGGGCGGGGAGGAACCCGAACGAGGCTACGCCGAAGGGCGGGGTCTCTTTCGGGGAGGTAAACCGACCCTGAACCCGTTTATACGGATTCAAAGGGCATATTTTTGGCCGAGCCCACGGGGTCGGAGATTTCACGTTAAACCTGCCTTGTGCCACATGATGCCCTCGTGGTGGTGGGGGGTGACTAAATACCGCTCAGTAAGTTGGTCAGTCAGCCGATGTCGGACGACCGTTAGTCGGATATTAAAGTACCAGCCACCACAACTAGATTGCTGCGTCATTACCTATTATATCAAGTTCCTAACGTTTTGTACGTCGAACCTATTTTAGGAACGACTTAGTACAAATACAAGCCTCCACTGTGAAACCACTACATAACAAATACTTAAGCCTGCTTTTGAGAGTGAGATCATTAGCATGAAGTAACATAAATATCAAAACGTCCATTTTTGTAACTGAGACGAAATATTTAACTATTTACCATTGATCTAAATGCACGAATGGCGATGTTCAGGCGTAATCTTCATACGTAAAAAGATAACAAGTTTCATAAAACCACAGCGATAAATGCCTATTTGAACTGAACTTATAAAAAAAATCTTCTGCTTCAAGTATTTTTCACCAGTTAATATTGTGGATAAATATCTCCCTGTCTGCGATAGTATTAACATCTTCAGGCTACAGCCTCCGCGTCAGAAAAGATCATTTATTTCTTCTCACGGGCAATTCATCTTCCTGAATATCCATTTCTAGTCATCGCTTTTTGCTTGTATGTTTTTTTTTAATTTGGGAAACGATGGACCGAGGCGTCTAGCCTGAAGATAACGTAGAATCTTTCCATACTGTTCACTGGAAGCCATATAAGCTATTATTTTGCAATACATCAACTGAACCCTGTTCCTCTTAATTCATTGCTTAACAGACGAAAACCGGTCAATATTTTTCGACCTGACATCTGCTGCATTAAATTTATTATCTAAGTAGCTATACATCTTTCACTATATATATATATATATATATATATATATATATATATATATATATATATATATATATATATATATATTTGGGCAGAAAACTTTTCTTTTAAACATGTTTCTTTGAATATGACAGAAAAGAAAAAATTCCTTGTTTGTCATATTTGACGAAAGATATATATATAAATATATACATATATATATATATATATATATATATAAGACACTTTTTTATGTTTATACGTTCTTTTTATATATACAAATATTTAAGTAAATGCTCTATTTATAATAAACAATATTAAACAACATTTACCGCCATGAATGTCCGAGAAAATTTCGTCCTTTGACAGGATTCAACCCTGTATCCTATACAGAACTATCATTTAGCTTGATGTGCCTTTGGCCACAGAGACAGGTTCGCTTAGCAAGGTCGAATTTACTGTATTTGACCTTCAATCTTCTATGAATCTCTCACGTATATATATATATATATATATATATATATATATATATATATATATATATATATATATATATATATATATTATGGAATAGACCAGGTCAGGCAATTATTTTAAGACATTTTTTATGTTTATACGTTATTTTTATAGATACAAATATTTCAGTAAATGCTCTGTTTATAATAAACAATATTAACGACATTTACCGGCCAGAATGTCCGAGAAATTTTCATAGGAAATATGCGTCCTCCGACAGGATTCGAACTTGTATCCTGTTGTTAATATTGTTTATTATAAACAGCATTTACTTAAATATTTGTCTTAAAAAACAATTGTCGGTCTTTGTCCATTTCATAATGTGTGACATCATATACATACATATATATGTATGTATATGTGTGTGTGTGTGTGTGTGTGTGTGTGTGTGCGTGTAAAATAAAATATACAAATATAGAGAGCAACCTCGTTTCTCGAACGTCTCACATGTCGAACAAATCGATTTCCGAACAGAAAATTCGAAATGAAAATACCTCGGTTATCGAACAAAATTTCGGTTCTCGACCAACATTGCCGAACCGAGTTAACCCGAACGGAATCATTTCTGAGTCGACCGCCATGTTGTACACATTCGTGTGCTGTGCTGTGCTTTTGTTTTACAGATTTATTGCACTTTGACTTTTTTTCTTTACCTTGATTCCAATTGGAAAAATAGTTTCGTTTTCAGAACATTTCGAGTTACGAACCATCAGTATGAATCAAATTCGTGAACCGATGTTCCACTATCTGTAAAATATATATAAATAAACTATATCTGTAAAAAGACATTATGAATAAAGACAACTTTAACAACTTTTCTTTACCAACACGTTTCGTCCTCTGATGGACTTTATCAAGGCAAATGTAAGAATTCTATTTTGTGACATGTATTTATAAACTGAAGTAAAAAAAAATATTGTTACTCTTTAAAAAATTTTAAATTTAAGAACGTTCAAAACAATTCTTAAAACCAACTGTGTTATATCACTGAGAATCCTCCATAGTAAACTATGGAGGATTCTCAGTGATGTAATTTAATGTCTAATAAACTAAAGTGATCAAATACTGTTATTGTTGGTCATAATTTTTTATTTGTAAAAATATATTTATTTACTTACGTTTTTGTAATGTAATTATTATTTATCATTTTATTTTAGTTTGATAAATTGTTTAGGTATTTATTTATTTTAGATAATAGTTTATTTTAATATTAAAACAAATTTATTATCATGTATGTTAGCTTGGGGAAAGAGGTGTTTCCATTAGGAAAGGATCTGATTTTTTTTTTAATTCAACAACAGTAACAACCTATTTGCCTAGATAAAGTCCATCATAAGTCGAAACACATTTGTGAAATATTGTCGAGTAAATAACGCACCCACGGTAACACAAATGGACTAGGCAAGAGGCCTTAAATAAAGAACTCCAAGTGAGTTAGGGTAATTCGTTGGAGTCAGACAGGAGAATATCTAACAGACGTCGCGGCGAGTAGCCTAGGCAAGCCATAATATTATAACCGCTAGGAGTGAGTTCAAACAGTGGCGACGAGGGATCGAAACACATACGAGTAGGAAAAAAATACTTTTCTTTGCTTCAGCACACATGACAAAAGTGACAATGAGGAAATAGAATCACATTGGTCTAATTTTTTTTCTGTTTGATGTGTGCAAAAAAAAAGAACAAATAAAGCGAAAAGGGGAAAACCCGGATATTCTTCAAATATGGAAGAATTATTAGCCCAAGTGGTAAAAATACAATAACAACAACAGCAATTGTTGTAACTCCAGAAACAACAACAAAGATTTAATTGAAATAATACGGAAGAAAACGGAAAATTCCCCAGGTTTTTTCACTCTCGATGCTGTGGCAAATGCCATAACTGAATTCACATACAATTTAGATAATGGAATTATCATTTCTACTTATTTTAGATGATACGTGCATAGACGAATGCAACGACTGGGAAGACGAGAAAAAAACCCCAAAAAGACAGGAGAAATTTGCTTTGAAGAAACAGAAAATTTTCTGATTGGTTTTAGCGAGAAAAGCTCAATATTCATTATTCGTTGGAAGTTTATGAATCTGACAAACAAGTAGACAAGGATTTTGTCACATATGCTGGAATTGTTAACAAGGAGTGTGAAAAATCTATGCCTATGCGTTAAAAAAATTACAAACTTATTCGGTACTGACTGAATCGAATTATTTGAGCTGTAGGTTTTACTTATCAATATTTATTGTAAGAATCTATGTGGACAAGCGACCATTTGTTTTTACAAAAAATAGTTCAAATTTAAAAGAGAAATTGAAAAAATGTTTTCCAGATGTTCTGTCGGATGAGTCAAGCGAAATTTCAAGTGAAAAAAAATGGTCAACGCCAGTGTTTAAACCGAAATGTAGTTTATCATTCGCTCAAGCCAACAAAGAATTCGACAGACTTGAAAAAATAGGTGTAATTGAAAAGATTAACCATTCAAAATTTGCAGCACAAGCAGTGTATGTAAAGAGTAAACAATAAAAGAAAAAACGTAATTGTACTGATCTTTCGAAGGGTTAAATTTTTATTTAACCCTTCGAAAGATCAGTACAATTACGTTTTTTTAATGTTTACAGTACCAGAGGAAATTTTTGCGAATTTAAATAGTCGTAAAATATTTTTGAAACTGGATCTTTCTGAAGCATATTTGCAACTACAAGTTGAAGAAGAATGTTCAGAGTTAACAACTGATATAATGGAATATGCATACACCTATGTTCCCCCTCACTGGTATATGATTGACTGGTGTCCGTCATAAATACCGATGGACGTGTAGGTACGACAGAGTCAAGAGCCTTAGTCTGAGAGCTAAGTCTATAACGATGCCCATTGGACTACGCCGTTGATCTACACTTCTTACCTGCGACTACGGCGCGTATCAGTCAATATACTGCTACCGTATTCTACTTGGTCATAGTAGCCAAAACCACTTAGCTACTTCGTTCAAATATATCCCTTTCCGGGACATATAAGAATACAATAAATACGCACAAGGGATTGTATACCAACCGATTTCCTTTTGGGATAAAAGTGGTTCCATCTATATTTCAACGAGCTATGGGGACGATGCTTGCAGATTGTGATTTCGCAGTTTCTTATCTGGGCGTGTTTTCTGTTGGTCCAGGATGATATAGTAATTAAAAGTCTATCTAAGGAACCACATATCGCGCATGTGAAAATATAAGACTTCGGGTTCAAAATCAGTTAGGTAAGGTGTGAACTGTTTTTGTCTAAAATCAAATAATTTACAAAACAGTCGTAAACCAGATCCGTCGAGGGCAAGTGCAATTAAGAATATACCTCCTCCAACAAACGTTACTAGTTTACAAGCATTTCTGGAACTAGCAAATTATTAGCAAATTTATATACTTAATATACAGAATTTGAGAGCTCCACTGAACAATTTGCTTAAAAAAGGCGTTAAGTGGAACTGGACTGATAAGTGCCAGAGGGCTTTTGAAGAAATAAAGAAAATACCAACAACAAACTTATCATTAGCCCACTGCAATCCCAAAGTAGAAATCGTATTGGCTTCAGAAGCTAGTGACTATAATAGAGGAGCGATAAATCTCCATATATATGATGACGGTAATAAATATGAAGGCTGTCGTTGTCGTACATGCTTCGCGTTTGCTACTACCTTCAGCCAAAAAAAAAAACAAACAAACAAAAAAACAAACAAAAAAACAAACAAACTACAGCCTGATCAAAAAAGAGGCGTTAGCAATGATATTTGCAGCGAAGAAATTTCAGAAATTCAGAAGGAGTTTTTGGTTACAGACAGACCACCGACCTCTACTATCAATTCATTGTTCGAAAAAAATTATTTATACGCATACCGCGAATATATTACAACGCTGGGGTAGAATCTTATTAAATTACGATTTCAGGATGGAATGCCAAAATTTCGAAAATAAAAACAATGACTAAAAGAAAGTAAGAAAAATAGACGATTTTTAGAACGCAATCCAGATTCAACGCTTAAACGAATCATTATTTTGTGATTGTGGATAAATTTACTAAGTGGCCAGAAATTTGTAGATGCAAAAAAAAAAAACAACTTCCACAGTTACAGTGAAATTTTTACACAAACTGTTTGTCAGATATGGCATTCCGAATTCCCTAGTTTAGGATAACGAATGCTTACGAATTTAATGATTTTTGTAAAATGTTCCTGATTCCAAATATTACTACCCTACCGTACCATCGAGGGTCATGAACTGTTTGTGAGTACTTTTAAGAGAACTTTGAAAAAAAGCAAGTAATGAAAAATGAGCGAAGAAGCACTAAAAAAAAAATCTTGAGAATAAACTGGATAATGCCGAATCCCAATACACTGTCAAGCATGTCGCTGGTAGAATTGATGCTCGCAAGAGAAATAAAAAAAAAGAAATAGATGTTCGACAAGTTGTTGCCAGGTTAAAAACACAACATTTTTCAGAATTGGCGAAACGGTGTTTTTCAGAGTATAAAAAATTGAAAAGAAATGTGGTAAGACGGCAAAATAAAGCCACGAATTGGAAAAATGATATATATGGTAAAAGGAAAAAAATGGAACACAAAAGACATTGGAATCAATTAAAAAAAAAGGTTTGCTGAAGAAAGGTCCGCAAGAATGAAGAACCTATGCAACTACTGTATAATAATTTTGACGTACTAACACCCAAAGAATTCATTGGATGTACACGTATGATTACCAGAAAAACGAAAAGTATGGAAAAACTAGAAGTTGACCCCAAACGAAAGAAATACAAAGTTCAGTACCTTAGTGAACTTGCCAGAAAGAGGAGGGGTGAATACTAAGAAATAAAATAAAATATTTACTAATAAAAATAATCTCAAAAGGCGGGGGAATATTGTGGCGTAAATAAGACATTCACCATCGGTAACACAAATGAACTAGGCAAGACACCTTAACTAAAGAACTCCAAGCGAATCAGGGTAGCCCGTTGGCTCGCTATTGTCAGGCTCTATGTCTTCCTTGCTTATAAAGAATGATCATGCTCTTGTAGTTAGAGCTAGTTTAAAAAGAATGTCTTCCGTGACGACAAAAATGGCCACTGAATTGTGTGCAGAGGCTCGAAGTGCATCCACTCGACATATCGTGAGCATCACATTTCCTGACAAGTGGAACGTGACTACGCGGGCATTTTGATGCTTTTCGTGACTACTTTCAGGATCTGTTTACCAGGGAGCTCGGTTAGAGCCCTGCTCAGTTCGATGCCTATTTGGCCGACCTTCTCCGCCTCGAGGTGGTTGAAGGGGTTGGGTGCGAGTGTCCCATTACAGAGTCTGAGATCTGGGAAGCACTGAAGCTGGTTGGCCGGGACAAAACTCCGGGATTAGATGGTCTTGCTTGGATGAAGCAGGGGTCTATACCTCAACGCTTTACCAGGGTTGTGATCAATTTACTACACAAAAACAAGAACGATGAGGAGGGGATAGGTAACTTTCGGCCTTTGACGATGTTAATACAGAGTTGAAGGTTTTAGCCAAGTTCTTAGCCAGCTGTTTGCAGGCTGCCTTGTCTAGTCTGATTGGATGTGGACAGACGTGCAGTGAAGGGAAGGAGGATTCAGGACAACCTTCATTTGGTACACTTGATCATTGAGAAAGTCGACATTGAAGCCGTGCTAATCAATTTAGATCAGTCCAAGATATTCGATAGGGTTGACCATCGATTTCTGGAGGCTGTCCTTTCAGCCGCCGGTTTCGGACCATGCTTTCGCACTTGGATTCAACTCCCGTATGCATCTCCTGGTGCGCTGTTAGAAGTGAATGGAGTAAGATCGGAAGCTTTCGTATTGCCTCGATAGATTCAAGGTTGTCCACTTTCGCCTTCGTTTACGTTCTTGCGTTGGAGTCTTCCCTTCGCAAATTAAAAGCGAATCCGATCCGACGCGGGTTCCTCTTACCTGGTGCTACCACCTCGGCCAGGTACTCCACCTATGCTGGTGACGTTTCGGTTCTTGTATTGAGCAGAGCCGAGATTGACGAAGTCCCTTTTGCTTAACACCATGCATTGCAAAATGTGTTATAAAACTATCCAGATTCCCAGATTTGTTTAATTTCAAAGTCGCCAATGTATAACTCACATATTAGACTGTCCGTTTTGCTTAACACCATATATTGCAAAATCTGTCATAATAGTATCCAAATTTCCACATTTGTTTAATTTTGATATCTGAAATGTTTAACTCACAATTTGGATTCTCTCTTTTGCTCACCGCCATGTATTTTATCTTACAATTAATGGAACTGATTCGATAAAATGTTTAGACAAATTTATTCGTAATATTGATCTCTCAGCGAGATTTTTTGTTAGCTTTTATATATTTCATTGCTTGCCAGTAATTCTAGTTTCTTTATTACTTTTTAGAAACGCGAAATCAAGACAAGCGTTCAGTATGTGTAACATTGATTTATCTCCCTTTTTGTCACTGGCTAACAATCAAAAGACAAATGAGTACATTATCTCAATTGGAAATCTGATAGAGTCAATTACTTTCATAGACTGTCTTTAGTTGTTTATTTACACAGAGTCGATATAAAATGTGGAGTAAAAGACATTTGGTAATTTCTGTCTGAATTCCTAGTATGAGCAGTTATCAGTATGTACATTATTTACATGCGAAGTAAAGATTTTGAGTCTGTAATACCAAGCCAAGGGTTGACTGACTAATTGATTTGTTTTTTCACGGCTTATCAACTCTTTGCAGGTTATTTAAAGCTAAAAGTCTTTGTATTTTTTCTTAGAGTCTAAGAATATTTTGGAGATAATAATGTTTTACTGATACGTCCTACTAATTAAACCCATAGCTGGTGGGGAAGTGGTGAATTCATACCTTTCCCCAGTGTTCTTATAAAAAGTTCATTTTCGTTATTTTAGGGAATTTTGTCCCACTGCTATTTAGGGCAAGTGTATTTGCGCGTAAGTGAATATAACGAACCCGACTGGAACTAGAACTCAGCTCTCCGATTTCCAATTCGCGTCGTGATCCATGACATCACCCGTACATCAAAACTTACAGCAAGTGGTGTTCCCAAGCTCGACGTTGCTTCGGTGACCGTACGAGAACCCAGACAGGGAATTGTACACACACACATGAACCAACATCTTACTCCTTTTACTAATGTTTGGTTAGTACAAGGCCATGCAAAGCAGAGGGTTACTAAATGGAGTGTGTGGTATGACCGTAAGAGGATAAAGTAGGAAACGAAAATTATAAGTATATGGGAGAAGGATAAAGATTCACCTCAGACTTGAAGAGGTTACGACTTCAGTGTTCGGAAAAGCATCCATGCAGGAGTCAGTTTCATAAAGTACCATTTCTTAAATCTCTAGGATAATGTCCCGTGGAGTCTGTTTCATAAAGTACCGTTTCTTAAACCTCCAGGCTATTGTCCCGTATAGTCTGTTTCATAAAGTACCGTTTCTTAAACCTCCAGGCTATTGTCCCGTGGAGTCTGTTTCATAAAGTACCGTTTCTTTAACACCTAGGCTATTGTGCCGTGGAGTCTGTTTCATAAAGTATTAATTCTTAAACCTCCAGGCCATTGTCCCGTGGAGTCTGTTTCATAAAGTACCGTTTCTTAAACCTCCAGGCTATTGTCCCGTGGAGTGTGTTTCATAAAGTATTGTTTCTTTAACACCTAGGCTATTGTCCTGTGGAGTCTGTTTCATAAAGTATTAATTCTTAAACTTCTAGGCTATTTTCTCGTGGAACAATCTTGAATCTAGAACTTGATGTCTTAAATCTAATTACATGATTTACTACTGTTACTTCTGATACATTACTGTTAACTTGATGCCGCATTTTTATAATAATAATAATGATAATAATACTTCTTTTAATAGCGGTCAAGACGTACGATATTAAGGTATTTACCCACCTTCCTGCGAGGGCAGGTATTTTTAACACAGTGCCATCAGCCAAACTCAAAATGTCCCGTTCCTCGCGACCACTGTCACAATTTTGTCAATATTTCACCGACCCTATCTATTTTAGGGTAATGAGTAATGTGCTATGACAGGGTCGGATTTTCCGGGACCAGGCGCTTTCTCCATTGATTGATGGAGAGAACAAATAACAAGCATTAATCTCAGCCCGAAGGATAGTATTAAGTCGAATTAGACAGATTACATCAAAATAGTAAATGCCGTCTATGCGTAGACAGGCATGAGACCACGAATCATAATATAATCAGGTACAGACGTTGTATTATTGTAGGGTCTAATCTGTCCTGCTATTCAAACCGTTGTTGGATGGGGGAGAACAGATGGATTTATACCTTTCCGAAGGATATTTATACGTAGGTAAATTTAACGGGCTTGACTGGAATTCGAACTCGGCTCTCCAATATCTCAATCCGAGCTATCCATTACGTTACAACGCACGCCCATCACTAATAATACTATATATTAGGAAATTAAATAAATAAGGTAAATTTAGGATGGAATAAATTTATTATGAATGTAAATAAAGCAAGTAAAATTAGGATGGAATCAATATTAGGCAAAAATAAATAATGTTTGACAATGTTTCAGCTTGAGGGTTTTTTTTTTTTAATTATCATTTCACTCTAAACAAAGCGAAAATGCCACTAAGAGGCAAGTTCTGACTAGGAATGGAAGAGAATGAGAAGATTTTAGTGAGAAGAAAGAACAATAAAAGAACAGATTTCAGGAAGAAAGAAAATAGTTAATAAAAATTTTAAATGATACTACGAATAATAATAATTCTAAGGTAATTAAAGCAAATAAAATTAAGATGAAAGAAATGTGTAATGGTTTATCTTACCATTTGTAGTAGTATTAGTTTGGTGCAAAAATAATGTCGTTTTCTCACATAGTAACATATGTGAGAAAACGACATTATTTTGCACCAACCTCATAGTATGGTCCTACGACGAATGTCGGTGTTGTCATTTGTAGTGGTATGGTCCTACGACGAATGTCGGGGTTGCCATTTGCAGTGGTTTATCTTACCATTTTGTTGTTTAGGTCCGACGGAATCACCAAATATGTAATGGCTAGTATATTCCTTGAACGTCGGTGTGACCAATATATGTAGTAATATGTGTTACCAATATGTGTGATGGCTAAGAAAAATGTGATTCAGGACAATGCGTGAACACAATGCAATTTATACTTGACGTAAATAGCACATAGAATAAAATACAAAACTGAACTGAACGATTCCAAAACATAACAATTAGATGTATTAACGTTTGATGTACATGCATGCGAACTGAAAAGGTAGGACAGAGTCGTGTCCCTTTGATTTGGTAATATTTGTACCGGAGTTCATATTAAGAAGTAATATTGAACTTGCAATTTAGAAGAATAAAGTTTAGAATTGTGAGTTCTAAAGTTGGTAAAAGTTCAGGAATGATTTCAGAGTTCGTGAATGTTGGTAATTATCTTTAACGTCTGGTCAGCAATGACTAAGACGGGAGTTCCTGATGGTTACATCTTGGCACTTGGTAGCAAGGAATGAAAAGTGCAAGAGAGATGAATGAAAAACTACTACTAATACTATTACTACTACCACTCAAAAAGTTCACACGTGTTCGGTTTATATAATGGCCGTGTACCACGTGAGAGGATCACAGCATATGAGCGGGAAAATAGATTGGTCGCGTGCAGGTGGTTTGATTGGTCGAAACTGACCAATCAGCAAGCAAGATTAGAGGTGATTGACCAATGAATACTTGTTATATTTATGTGAAAGTAGGATTTTACTTACCAGATAGGAAGAGTGCATTTCGAAATCAGCACTAATCTAATGAAAGTCAGAAATAAAAGCGCCAATAGAGCGCCTTTTATGACATTTATGACGTTGCCAATAGGACATTTAAGTCTCTTGGATGAACCAGAAGTTTTCGAGACTTGGATCCGGTGTTTCGTAGCCCAGGCTAGGGCTAAAACCTAAAAGACAAGTAGTCACCAGACAAAAGAGAAGAAAATGAAATAATTGATTTCTTTCTAGCTCCGGCAGTTTGTGACACTATAATGAAAATTTCTCTTATGGCATACCCCAAACAATTGGTGAATGTGACTTTCGTCGAAATTTCAGACATTACAAAAAGAAGATGTCTACTGATCACGTGTCATAGAACAACACAATACAAAACAGATATTTATCGTAATGAAACGTAAATAAAGAGGTGGACAGATTTCAGTTTCAGGAAGTAAGATGGATTACCCAGTTGAAGGTACCGATTCAATTCGCATTAGCTAATTGAAAGCTGATTGGCCAACCCTTCTATCTACTGGAAGCTACTAAAAAGAAATGAAAAAGTTTTCCCCTAGCGAGATTGACTTCGGTTCGAATTGAATGGAACGATCGCTAGATCGTCATCATGAAGTGAAATTTAGATTTGAGAATCAACGAAGCGAATGGTTAATCTAATCTGATTGCTTATCGATTAACTTGAAGGAATTTTCAGTCTCGTGATTTTGAGTTCTATGGATCAACGTCGATTACGTTTATTCCAATATAATCCGAAAATCGATACTCGTCTTGTACGTAAACTGACTTAAATAAAAACGCGTTTGGATTAGATTTATTAGCGAATACATGCTTATTTTTCCCGTAATCTCTGGTTAAAATAAATTCTTTCAAGTAAAATATAAGATTTACCCATTGACGTCAGGACGAAGTACGGAACACTAAAATGTATATGTATGACTCTAACGTCATATTAAAATCAAAACTTCTATATAAGAACGACGTTCTTTACAGTTTAATTTCTAGGCGTTTTTATAGACTTTAATTCTATTACATTTATTATCACTCTATAGAAAATCGCACCAGACTTTACTGTTGTCTTCTTAATTATAATAAATAAACACGCTCGTCTATCTATCTATCTATCTATCTATCTATCTATATATATATATATATATATATATATATATATATATATTGTTGTTCATGATGACGGTCGTCTTCGAGTATAGAATCCAGAGGTTAGCAGTGAATATTTTGAAGACAGTAGGAAAGCGTTGTTCAGGTTAGCAGTGGATATTTTGGTAAATGTAGCAGAGCGTGGTTCGTCCTTCTGTTTCTCTTCGCCTGACAAGCTGGACTGGACATTCGGGTAGAGTAGACAAAATGGCCGCCTTTATACACGACGTATTGAATGTTCTACGTCTTCTGATTGGTTAACCTTCTATTGGTGGACTATAAAGTGAGTCAAGTCATTTGGGCTTACTCACTAGTAGATAGATATACACAAAAAACTGCAATATATATATATATATATATATATATATATATATATATATATATATATATATATATATATATATATATATATATATGGAAGGAACGGTGGAGTAGGACTCGGAGAGAGTAATCGGAGAGCCGAGTTCGAATTCCAGTCGAATCCATTACATTCACATACGTGCTAATAACCTTGGGAAAGATACGAATCTTTTTCTCCCTCCAACTATGTGTAAATAGCAGGATAGACTGGGTTCTGTAGCCTTGTATGGCAACTGATCTAGGAGAAGGACAGCTCTGAATTGTTTTGGGACCTTGCAACACATGGTGCACCAGGTCTCTGTATTCGACCCTTCAAAAAAGTGTGGATGGTTCTACACAAACCCTTCACCACAATCAAATCTCATGTGCTGGTGTCTGGCTGTCGGTTCCTAGGAACTAAGCTGCTTGTCCCTCATGAGTCGAATACGACCGGAGAGACACTCCGCTGTCTTATCAAGTGATGATGTTGAATGTCATTCAACATCATCACTTGATAATACACCGGAGGTGTTGAAACAAAATGGCTATTTTTGTAGTGATTTTATAACATATTTATGTTATAATTTTTAAAAATAAATAATTATATCTGCTCTACTCTGTATTTAGCACTCTTTTAAGAATAGTAATCCTTGGTTATTGGAAGTTATTCTGTATGCACCAATCATATACTTGGGTGCATATATATATATATATATATATATATATATATATATATATATATATATATATATATATATATATATTTCTTTTGATCGCATCTTTCTACCAAATAACCATTTGACCGAACGTATTTCCAATAATTTAAATGCGTTAAAAATTAAAACTACAATATTACCTACTAGAACTATCCGTAATTTATTAAATAGCACCAGCAAACAACATATTGCATCCGATGCTTGCATCTACCAAATCTCATGCAGAAACTGTGACCTAAAATATGTGGGTGAAACATGTAGGTCCGTAAAATCTCGTGTTTTCGAACATAAACGAGATATTCGCCTCGGGAATTTGAACAATGCTTTAGTTGTACACATAACTAAAGCAGATCATAATTTCGATTTTGATTCCGTGAAGATTTTAAAATATTTTCATAATAAAGATCTTAGGAGGATTTATGAAGCAGGTATAATATCCATCTCACGCACGGTAAATACTAGAACTGGTTTCTTTAGTATTTCCCCTTTTTTAGCGAGATTAATGCTCGACAAGCGTACATACAATTTTCCATCATAATAGAATTCTTTTCATTTTTTCGTTTTCATTCAAAATACTCAAATTTTAGGAATACGTTTTGAAAGCGTCGCCCATTTGACAACATCGTGACCATGCTTAAACGGAAAGCTGATCATTTAAAATTTTCAGTTATCTGTTTTGGATAAGTCTTGTTTTTATGTCCATCGTCTTTGTCATGTTGAGCTGATTATGTTAATTGTATTTTAATGAATATTGTCCTGAAGAAGGTTTATTAAACCGAAACGTCAGACGTTGACATTTCATTCATATCAAAACAACATAATTGCATTTAAGGATTTTTGTTTGTTTTTTCCAAATATTTTTCTCCATATATATATATATATATATATATATATATACGAATATAACACCAAATTAAGATTAAATTTATATAAAGACTAATGTTGTTTATAGTTTTATTTAAAAATTCATTTCCTTATTCTCCTTTTTGACTCTAATAATCACAACCATATTAAATTTCTATATAAAAATCATCTAGTTTTTACTGATATCGTCTCACCTACTGCTATAATGTTGTCTTTGTTCATAATAACCGAGAATTTGGTAGAACGTATTTAGGGAGAATATCGAAGGACTATTTGCTAAATAAGAGTTTAGCAGACTACTATTTTTCATAGAAAGTGTATCTTTGCTCCGACTTCCTGAGGTTGACTCCTGGGTCAGATGCAAGCCATAATATGGAAGTTGATTTTATTTGGCTGAGGTAGCGTGGGAAAGCAGATAGAAGCAAGCCGAGTCAAGTCTTAACCGTCAAGCAATGTAGATGTGTTCTCTTTCGTCTCTGAAACGGTTTTTCTAGTGAGAAGGGATGACGACCCCCACTTGACATTTAGTCCACGTCAACGTGAGTAATAAAACTAGATAAGTTTAAATTCTCTGTGTTAGTATTTAATCTCTGAACTCAAAATATTTCGTGACCCGGCCGGGAGAAGACGAGAAAGAAGATGCAGCATTATAATTAAATTGATGCCGTTGACCTCCACGCATGAGGGGGCTATACAACACTAGGTAGAGAAAACAAAGATGTTTATTAAATACTCATACCTAGAAAGGAATTTTTAAAAAATTAACTACTCCTCAAATTCTGCTACTTGCCACATTTCTAAGCAGGAGCTGTTCATTTTCACAGTTATAGGGAAGAACAGGAAGTCCTACTCTACAAAACCTAAAAATACCCTAATCAAAATAAAATTAACGAAAAATAATTAAGCTAAATTAATCGCTTCTAAATATTTTTATAACTAATTAAATAAACACTCATCAATAATGACTTTCCAAATTATATCGTCGACGAACAAATAAATTTTTTTTAAGAAGAGTAACACTTATGAAAGTTAACATCGTAGGGGCATCATTACAAATTCATTTAATTATAAAGAGATGGATTCAGACGACAAGCAAAATAAAACAACTACAGAATATAATCAATGGATATCTAAACTCCCGGAATTATAAAAAAAATACTATTCTTTATCTATTATGAGATTAAAACTCCCTACTTATTAGTCAGTAACAGTCATTAAAATCAAACCCACCTATAAAATAATGTTGTTTTCAAATCCACTTGCTGTATTGGAAATTTTATCTCTGAAAATGACAAAAAATATTACATAGGTTATACAACCACAACTATTCCTCGTAGATTCACTTGCCATAATTACAACATAAGACAATATAGAACAGCACCTTCAAAGTAACAATAATACTCAGGAAAAGTTCGTAAACAAAGGCTGCAAATTTGTGGATGTTAGATGTAGAATAATATGTGAACAGAACAGAGGTGAAACGAAGAGGAAAACCTTTTTCGGACAACGCTTTAGCCTCTTTATGGTAGGGGTCTTCAGGTCAAACAAACCCGTTTTTGAGACAAGGGTTATAAATGATATGTGTTACAACTAACCTTATTTGAGGCTAGAATTAGAAACTTGTTTTGTTTTTCTATTTTGGTATTAAAGCCATTAACTGAGTTCTAAATTTCGCCGACCATAGTACCATAGTAGCAGAATGCAGTATAGGAACTAGTAAAGAAAGAAATCTATTCTGGTGGACTAAACTTCAATAATAATAACAGATAACGGCTTCAATACAGAAAAAAAATACTATCTGACCTTAGCATTCATTAACAGAAGTCCGTCTGTTGAGTTGTCCGCTGACGTCCATTGTTCTTTTTGATTTAGATATGTCCTTTGCGTGTCAAATTCTCGAATCCTTCACTCCTCATGACGTCATTATGTGACCCCCCCCCGCAAACTCAGCAGAATTTCTTTTTCTTTCTAAGCATAAGTGTACTTTCATTTCTATATTTCTGAAATGAGATATTGTAAATATTTACAATATTTATATTGTTCGGACTCATCTTTATTATCATATTCACGACGTTTCGGCCATTGTACACTCCGGCCTTCTTCAGGCGATATACTTTGAAATTTCGAACCGAACCCTTTATTTCGTCCTCCGGAGTAGATTGTTCAAGTTCCATGTGCCATGCTTTTCTGGGTATCTCAGTTTAAGTTATTTCACTTAATATCTCAACTCTCCCAGTTTTTGTTCACCGCTAATGTGACAAGGTATGGAGGCAAAGGGTAGTTTAAGTGCCCTTTTTGTTTTTATTTTCCTTAAGACTTATTCGTTCTTTACGCACTCCATCCATGGTACTCTCAGCATTCTTCTGTAGATCCACATCTCTTTTGCCATAATTCATTTGTGAGGAAATTTTCTAGCATTCACTGCTATAGAGGAATGAGCGATATTACATAGCAGTCCAGTACATTTTTCTTTGTTTCGAACGAAATTTGCAATTTTATTCATACTTTGCTTAGATCTGGAAGGCATATTTCGCTATGATTTTAGTGTCGCATTTATTCCCAGATATTTACATGGGTGGAAAATAATTAACAATCTTCTCCAGCATATATAACAAGTCGGTCACTAAATTTAATAGTGGAGCAACCAGATAGATTGCTAGACATATATGAACTGTTACAGATAGATATGAACAGGACGCAATTTATATATAAGACAATTTGAAAAATGTCTATTTTGTCAAGTTTCGCCAATGAACAGGCGTCCTCAATGCAAGAATATATATATATATATATATATATATATATATATATATATATAAAGATGAACAGGATGTGATATATATATATATATATATATATATATATATATATATATATATATATATATATATATATATATATATATATATAACGATGAACGGAATGCGATATATATATATATATATATATATATATATATATATATATATATATATATTACATGAATCATTCATACAAAAAACAGATATAGAAGTTAATGATTTAAATAACGAGAATACATCTTCGCAAACAAATGCTGTATTTATTGAACAATTTAGTTCATGCCATATTGACTGAAAAACCTGCCAGTACAAAAGAATTCTCCTATTACCATATTATTAGGTTGGTGCAAAAATAATATTGTTTTTGACGTAGTTTTTAACGTCAAAAAACGATATTATTTTTGCACCAACCTGTTAGTACAAAAGCGCACAATCTTAAAATTTAAAAATTCAACCTCAGCGTTGCGACCGAACGCTCCAAAAAATTTTCTTACAATTAACAATAACACGTTTCTAAAAACATATTTCGGATTACATCTATTCTTTCGTTGTCCTGTTATTACCGAGAAGTAAAAAACAAAACCAAATCTATTTCCATACCTGATGATGTCTGTATGCACAGATGAAAGCTCGTAAAAAAACCCCTAAAAAAAGACCTTATGCAACTGGAATTTATAAACGGGGATCATAACATTCATCTACAGTTTCGGGGTTAATGAACTTTATTAAATTTGTTTGCGAGGTTGGATTCTCGCCATTTAAATCATTAACTTCTATATCTGTTTTTTTGTATGAATGATTCATGTAATGTAAATTGAATTGCACCACATACTTATATATATATATATATATATATATATATATATATATATATATATATATATATATATATATATATATAATTATGCTCCGTCAAACTTCTAAGAAATATAAAATTATGCTCCGTCAAACTTCTAAGCAGATTTGGCGTGTCCCTTTCTTCAAAATCAGCATTTGAAATTCAGGTTTTAACTATATTCGAATGAAATTGTCTCGGCTTCTAATGTTCAACAAGGTTTCGTTATGCATCTCTTTATTATAGTAACCTTATTTTTTTGAAGTCGTTAGCATTTCTTTCTTTTTTCTTTTTTAGTGGGCGGTTTTAAGCTGCAATTTTGTGATTTTTTTTTCAGCATGAAACGTTAAAAAAATTGTTCCACATTTTATTAACGAACAGAGTTTTGTTTTATTTATTTTTTCACTTATTACCAATCAGTTTCTCTTATCAAACAAATTTGCAATAATTAGCCAATCGATGCGCGCTCTAGTTACATTTTTTATAACTCATACACTAGGACTGTTATACTCGATAACGTCACTGCCGGCCCTTCGATTGTCATATGACAGAACAAAAGGGGGAATAAATTTATTTGTATTTTTTTATATTTCTATTTCTTTTCTCATACTTTATCTAAGTATTATCTACTGTACAATTCAGTCTGTCCAGTAATGTCGTCTTTCTCATACTTTTTTGCCTTTCTCTTACATTCACACGTACAGAATCATTTTTGAGCAGACTTTCACACCCGATTGCGCATGCACAATACTCGTGAGTCAACATAAAACTTAATAGAATATTTTTAAACTGGATTAATGTAATGTAACTGGAGTAGACTTTACCAGACGCCCTGTATTACATGTAGACATTAACAAGGCTGCTATTTTATGGAGATACTTAAATATATCAAACTTCTATTAAGACAAGGCATCTAGTCTTCGGTCAATGGATATAGAGTACAAGTGTCTGAGAATTGCTAATGAAACGTTCAATCTTCATTTCTTGCCGAAATAAATAATAATTTATATTCGTTTACTGATTGTATATATATATAAAAATGACACAGATAGATAGATAGATAGATAGATAGATAGATAGATAGATATGAACAAGATGAAATAGATAAATATGAACAAGATGTGATAGATAGATAGATAGATAGATAGATATGAAGAAGTGATGTGATGTGTATATAATCGATATATATATATATATATATATATGAAAATATTATAGAAAATAGGAAAGAAACTGGTTTGGTAAATAATCCAAAGTTCCTTAGTATTTTTGTTATTATTTTTTAAAAATAGTGCTCGATACGAAAGTAGAGCATAAATATAATTATTTATTTAAAAATATGATTCCAACTCGCGAGTTGGAATCATATTTTTAAATAAATAATTATATATATATATATATATATATATATATATATATGTATGAACAAGATGTAATCGATATAGATATATATAAACACGATATAAAAGATAGATAGATAGATAGATAGATAGATAGATAGATAGATAGATAGGTAGGTAGGTAGATACATAGATAGATATGAAGAAGATGTGATGTGATGTGTATACAATCGATACATATATATATATATATATATATATATATATATATATGAACAAGATGTAATCGATATAGATATATATAAACAAGATATAATAGATAGATAGATAGATAGATAGATAGATAGATAACAGAATGGGAGTTGACGCCCA
Source organism: Acanthosepion lycidas (assembly GCA_963932145.1). Taxonomy (NCBI): domain Eukaryota; kingdom Metazoa; phylum Mollusca; class Cephalopoda; order Sepiida; family Sepiidae; genus Acanthosepion; species Acanthosepion lycidas. The sequence continues at coordinate 22,314,537 of OZ010593.1, forward strand.
AATTTCTATGGTAGATTTCGATGCATATTAGGCACTGCAAACAAAAATATACTTTTTTCTATATTTTTATATCCCTATATATTACGCACTCTAGTTTATGTATATCCAAAAAACAATATCCATTTTTATAAAAAGTTAATGTAGAGGTCTATTTTGCTATGGAAATTCATTATAAACTGAGCCCCAATTCCCTGCGAAGACCAAAGCAATATACTCATACGCAGTAATTCTTAAAATGTTACCAACGTTTAAATCCCGCTGGAAACACCTCTTCTCTTACGATCAAGAAAATTAATCAGTGTCGAGACCGGTCATTATTTAAATGTGGGGAGCGGCTCTTGGACACAACGGATACTATAAGCAACCTTCTACAATCCAAAATCGAAGCTGAAAGGGTTGATAAACCATAAAAAAAACAATTAATCGACAATCTTAAGATTGCAATTCGTAATCTGGAATTCTTTTTACATATAAACCGTCGGGGGTCAATTTAAAGTAAATTTACATAGCAAATTTGACCTTTCGCTATTAATTTTTATAAAAGATATTTTAAAAATATATTGATATTCGTGACCTGAAGTGCTTATTCGAAGGCAGTGGTTACCAAACTGTGCGGCGGAAGAAGATAGCCGGTGAGGCAGAATGATTGAAAAACGATCAAAGATTTAGAAACAGTTTCAAAAAATCCATATGTCATAGATAAATATGATTTCAAAATTTAAAATATTATGGATTACATGTAATTGCATGCATGAGTCCCAGTATAAATAGTTATAAATAATTATTGACCGATTTTATCATTGTCATATTTTTGCATTATATCAAGTAATAAGAATATAGTAACTAGGGTCCGCAAATTGAAGGAGAGAGTTATCAATGATAATGTTCTGACTTCGAATCTACTGTTATCTCAAATATTTCAAAATTTGACATATTAGGATGGATTACTTGCAATTGCATGTCTGAGTCCCAGTATAAATAATTATAAATAATTATTGACCGATCTTGTCATTATAAATATTTTTTGCATTATATCAAGTATTTAGAATGTAGTAACTAGGGTCCGTAAATTGAAGGAGAATCTGTGGTTGTCTCCCTTTAACACTATTTTTTTTATTTTTAAATGTACTTTTTATCACTTAAAATTTGATGAGGCGCGAGCAAATTTTCATTCAGAAAATGCGGTCAAGAAAAAATATTTGGGAACCACTGCTCTATAGTAATATGAGAAACAAAAACTGTTTCTGGTCATAGTGCCTGGTGTTCATTACAACTTCACCTCATGAAAATACCTTGAATATATATATATACAAAATTCGCATCGTTCTCCCGCCAAAAAACCGGACATTGAATGCCCGCTTCTTATCGGTATTTTACTGAAAATAGAAAAGCCAAACCAGCTATTCCATTCTTTCATTTCTTTTCCCAAACTAACGACTATTATTCCAGACCCCGTACCACCGTTTACTTTATTTTCCAGTTTTTCCAGCCAGTCTGTTTATTACAATTTAATTTAATTGATTTTTTTTTTTTTACGAAAACAGATTCATCTTACTTATTATAAAACGCAGATTGTGTCTGTGTGTCTCTGTACGTTTATATATTGGATCGGATTTCCTACATTTTTCAACTGATTTCAACAAAACTTCACAGAACTGCGTAAAATTACCTTGCGGTGGTTCTGACAGCGCCAAAAATTGGAAAAACACAATTGTTTTTGTACGAAATCAATTTGAAAACACGATTAAGATACATCGCTGTCGCGAGAATGAAAGGGGGACAACTCATATCGAGTTATACTTATAAAACCCAGGTTGTTTGTGTGTGTGTGTGTCTGTGTGTTCGTTTATATATGGGATCGGATTTCCTACATTTTTCAACCGATTTCAACAAAACTTCACTTTTTTTTTTGGCAGGTAGTGTTTCTTATTGTCTTGCACACTCTTATCTTTATTTTTACATTCAGAATGCTTTAAAAATTCCATTTACAAGATAATATAATATCTTTATATCTTTCATTTATAATAAAATTCTATTCAATCGATAGACTCATGACGATTGAAAACAATGTTTTTGTTTGAGTTTGGGTTTGACCAATTCGTAAAAAACAAAAAAAAAAAAAACAAAAAAAAGAAAAAACTAATTAAGACATGCGTGTCCGTCAACCTTAAGCAATAATCTTTGTCAATTTTATTTTTCAGTCTTTATGATGGTCGATACTTGATCTATCTCTTACTGTTACATCCCCGGGCAACTCCGGGCTCTACTGCTAGTTTTGAATAAATTTCCTCATATATATTTTTATTACAACTATCCCTTCAGAATAATAGTATTAATTCAAATGGTTGTTCATTTAATACCTATTTATATTACGCTAACAAAAACGTAAAACGTAAAGAGAACTCTTAACTATAAATGGTATTAATAGAACCTTTTGGATCCCCTCAAAGAAAAAATTGTAATAGCCCACTCTATAAATAAAAAATACCTTTCATAATTATTAGGTTTGCAGATCATAGCAATAACATTGACGGTTAAAGAGAATTGAACAATTGAGCTTTTTAATATTAGGTTGGTTGCAAAAATAATGACGTAATAATGACGCAATAATGTCGTTTTTAGACGTATTTTTTAACGTCAAAACACGACATTATTACGTCATTATTTTTGCACCAACCTAATATTTTTACCTAAATTTTTGTCATTCAGTTTGAATGTTGTACATTTAAAACTACTCGGAAAAACACTTTCAGTGTTCCGAATTAATGCAAGTGATACTAACGTTACAGCGCCAATCTATCTATCTATCTATTCATATATATATATATATATATATATATATATATATATATATATATATATATATATATAACCGATTAAAACCTGCGGAGGGTCGTTTGGGAACCTTGTGGCATTCGGTGCACCAGGTCTCTGTATTCGTCCCTCCAAAAAGTGTGGATGGTCCTGCACGAGGCCTTCACCACTATAATCAAATCTCATGTGCCGGTGTCGGGCTGTCGGTTTCCTGGAAACTGATCTGCTTGACCCTCATACGTCGAATCTCGACGGGAGAGTCGATTATATATATATATATATATATATATATATATATATATATATATATATATATATTACAGCAAAAAAAATACGTCAACATAGAGATAGTCTATTTCTATACGTGGCTCTCATCAGCCCCACTAATGATAGCCGCGTACAGAACGAGGGGCTGATGATGGCCGCATACAGAAAGGCTTGAAATAAAATATCTCTTTGTTGAGGTAATTTTTTTTTTTTGCTGCAAAAAATACATATGCTCTGTTATAATAAATACATCGAGCTTTCTGTCGATTAGTTTTAATAACTAATATTACTAGGATCCACCCGGATTATATACCAACGGATCGATTACCTGTACTATATACATATATGTGTATATATCGGCTGTAACGGAAAAATTGTCCAATAGTTAAATTAAGCTCTGAACCGTTGCATCTTAGAAATGATTAAAGATATCTTACTGGAATTCTCCGAGGTTTTTATAACACTATTGGGCTCTACTTTGAGCAATAAGAATGTATAATTACTCTCCATGCTTAACAGAGAAATCGTGATTAAATCGATCATGAACGAAAATGTCCTGTTCATCATTAATTAATCATAGCTAAGGATCGGAAGCTCACGAAGGATTGATATAAACTCCAAATACACACGCACGCACGCACGCACGCACGCACGCACACACACACACATATATGATTTCCCTACTTATTCAAGATGATCTTCGCCCACTCTAACCTTCTAATCTTCTGTCCTGGAGTAACAAGGTGCCTCCGAGGTTTCACGTACGATTTCATTTTCAAAGCTTTTTTCATTGCTTTTTGGACTGCCATAGCTGAAACTCCTCTCACACGTTCCAAACGTTTTATGGATTGAGTTGGATCTTTTCTAATTGATCCCTTTTAAGTTGAAATGATGATCCCTGTCCCTGTTATGACCTTCTGATCCATTTTTCCTCTCTACTGTTCCCTCTTTTTAAAACTTATCCACCGTTCTCTTGATTGTTCTTGAATGGTTTTGAAGATGGAAGCCAGTGGATGAATGTTGGTACCATTACAGAAAGACTGAATAATCTTTTTCCTTTCCCCATTGCTTATTTGGGAAAAGAGTGAGATTGACACAAAACGATTTTAACCAGTTCTCTTTCTAGCTGAATGACTCAAAGAGTTTTTCATTGATTCTTACGATAAATGGTGTCAAGATGGCTAAACGTCTCATCTGAAAAGCTGGAAAAAGGAAACCCAATCAGATATTAAACATTTTGTGGGAAAGGCAATTATGCTGTTACAAGATTTGGACAATATTGCTGTTACACCTGACATATGTCTTTGTGTGTGGTTCGTAAAATTAACACCCTTTTTATGTGTTCATTTTCATTGAACAAAATTAAATTGCACTATTTTAAGCAAATATATAGGTACTGTTACATCCAAACAACATGTTTTTTTAATGATTACTTTTTAATATGTTCAACATGATCGCCATCATGCCCAGTCCAATGCTGAACCCTATCAGCAACACTTCCGCAGACCATACGATGCATTTCGACATTAATTTCAGAAACTTTATCAGAAATTGTTTGTTTTAATTGAGGATTAGTGTTCAGTTTGAACCTACAAACAAAATCGTTCAATACACCCCACAAGAAAAGCTCTGGTGCTGCCAGGTCTGGCGACCATGATGATCACTCAATTGCTCAACGTCGTCATATTTACCGCAAATAGAAATCAAGATTTAATTATTCCCGATCGCCTAAGCTACAGATAATCCTAAGCCATCTTAAACTGCTGTAATTTATTTTTGTTAAATAAAATTTAATAAATAAAAAGGGCGTTACTAAATAGATATATATTAGTTTGGTGCAAAAATAATGACGTAATGATGTCGTTTTTTGACGTTAAAAATACGTCAAAAAACGACATTATTACGTCATTATTTTTGCACCAACCTAATATATTATTAGTTTAATTAAAATTAAAAAAAACAGACAACCTTAAGGGTCCATTGCTTATATTTTATTTCCTCAGGAAAGTGTTTTTTTCCTGGTTCTTCAGATCACATTTCCAAGCATAAAAAATGGTTTAAAATTTAGATATTATTTTTATACAAGCTTTTGAGGGGTAGTTTTTAAGTTGATGTGAGGTGATAGAAAGGTGGGAGGAGAAGGACAGATATGGTCGAAATTAGAGAAGGAATTTTAAATTAGAACATTTTTTAAACCATTTTATGCTTGGAAATGTCACCTGAAGAACCAGGAAAAACACTTTACTGGGGAAATAAAATATAATCAATGGACCCTTAAGGTTGTCTTTTTTTTTAACCTAATTAAATTAATATTCGCTCTGGTTTTATATTGAGCTCTCTGGATTACATCCTCCTTGGGATTATCCATATAGATTCCCAAACTTTTCATTACCTAACTATATATATATATATATATATATATATATATATATCGCTGAGCATTTCACTGGAGGAGATTATTGTTAGTTTTACTATATAAATTAGTGTAAATGATTTTACTATAGGTATATAGTGTTAGTGATTTTACTATTGAAATTAATGACAAATAATTTTACTATAGAAATGCAAATACCATATGTATAATACATCCACAGATGTTGGTATTGGACGACAATGTAGTAGCTATTATATTCAGTGAATTCATAATGGAGACCTTCGTTTCCATAAGACACTGACATTTCTTGGATGCATTCGAACCTACATGTAAACGTATGTATGTATGGGAAATCCAGGTTTCAAAATATTTTATTAGGTTGGTGCAAAAATAATGTCGGTTTTTGACGTTAAAAGTACGTCAGAAAACGACATTATTTTTGCACCAACCTAATATATCCTAATTCTATATCATTTGTAGTGTAAATATCTGAGTAAATGCATAATATAGGCAAATGAAACTAAACATGGATATTGCTGAGCACAAGATTTATTTATCAAAATTGGAATAAGAAATTCAAATGTATGTGAATTTTATGAACGATTTCATTAGGTTCTCTTGCATATCGACACAGAATTGCTTGTGCTTTTGCCTGTCATCTGTCTTTAAGGTCTGAAAGATCTGCACTTTGTAGGGTGTCATTCGCAAGTTTTTGTTTTGTTCTTTTTGCGACACGCCAAACTATTGTTGGAGGAGTCTGAGTTTCCAGATTTGTTCTTTTTTTAAGGACCTCCTGAAACTTGCCACAAATATTTCCTAGAGCCGCTCAGCCATCTTTTCCGGTGATCGTCTACATCTTTTTAGCCTTCCTCTTTTAACATTTTGTGCCATGACTAAATCTGTATTTTAGTTGGTTCCATTTTTAGCGAATTCTCTCTGAAATGCACGCTGCACCAAACTGTGTTAGCGCATGCGCGAACACACAAAACGTCTTTTCTTTTCCCGTCGTTGGCATTTCTATAGTTGAACAGAAATAATATAAAGCTTTAAACAATAGTATTTTGAGTTATTTCTACACATGCTGTTAAAAGTTGAGATCATTTGAACGAGAATTAAGTTATTTGATTATGAAATATCATTTTTTTATGAAACACCCTGTATAAATCTACATGAGTTTAGAGAGATTGAGGATGTAAGATAGAAGGAAAAGCAGAACCGACTTGATGACAAAAGTATATACATATATATATTGTCATCCACAGAGAGACTATTTCGAAGCTCATCAGTGTGGATAGACATCTGGTTGCTTCAAGCCGGGATCGAAACCTAACTTATTTGGCACCGTAAGCTATCGGCGCACGGTTGAAAGAAGGGGATTTTTTACGTACTTTGTGAATAAACATGCCAATGATTGACAGTGTTCAGTTCAGGGAAGGGAAGAGCGTTGTAATATTAGTAGTAATAGTCATTGTTTACAAATTCGAACTTACCCCCCAAGAGTGCACAGCCGACGTTTTTTCGGGTGCGTATATATTGTCATCTACAGATTATTTTGCTATTTCACAGCTCATCAGTGTGGCTAGACATCCGATCGCTTCATAGACTACCAACAACAAAACAAGGGCAAACGTCTATATAGACGTAAGTCCGCAAATCCTTACTTTGTGAGTTATTAAATTTAAAGAAAGTTTACGGTGGATGGCGTTGTGTTGTCATGCAGGCTAAGTAACATTTATCATTCGGGTATATGATTTTTACATACGGTCGCGTGATTGGAAGTAGACGCGAGGCTACACCGCTGTATCAGAATGCCTTTCCAGACCGAAGGCAGTCGAGTCATCCAACCTTTGCTCTTGTTTATCAAAAACCTGATATATAACCTAATCTACATGGCAAATATCGTTAACTATCTTTAAAATGAAGGATTTGCAGACATATTTTTGTCCTTGGTTCGGTGCGAGGAACCCTCACCAAAGTTTGTAAAAGAATTTTAGATACACCATATATATCTCACTTATTTGGCACCTTATTTAGTCTGCGAGGCGAGTCCCAATTTCACTTGGGTTCCTTATATTTATTTATGCGTAAATCCCCTTGGGAAAGTTAGCAATCCACCTCTTCTCTCCCCAGCTATGGGTTAATTAGTAAGATTTTTAACGCTAAATCCTTATTATCTCCCCCACACATAAAATTCTTACAATTTAAAACTATTTTCTGGTTTTAAATAACCTGCAAAGGTTGATAAGACGTAAAAATACAAATCAATCAATCAAACCAGACAAATACAAAATAAGTAATTTTCTCCCACTTTGTCTCTGTCTGTCTGTCTGTCTGTCTCTCTCTCTCTCTCTCTTTATATATATATATATATATATATATATATATATATATATATATATATATACATATATGCGTGTGTGTGTTTAGTAACTAGAACTGAAAAGGAATATATGTTGAGCATTTTGATATGTTTGTGCTGGTAACGAATATGTCTTTCAATATCAGATGAAAACTTGGAAAAGAACTTATCGAAATTATGTTACGTTGGCATCGTTTCCTTTTTTAGAAAAGAAGTTTAAAGAATGTCTAGTTTGTGTTTTTAATATTCCAGCTTGAATTGACCGTGCGTTTTTCTTGCTGGGTCTCTGAAATAGGTTCTCACACCGCGTGGCAAAATGATTTTACAGTTCAACGATATTTGGAACCATGAGCCCCTAGTTTGAGACAAATTTTACTGATAGTGTTTTTGCTTTCTTTTGATGTAAAGAACCTCCAAGATGTGTAATCGTTATTTGTTTTTTTGTTTTTGTTTGTTTGTATTTTTGTTTTTTTGTTTGTTTGTTTTTTTGTTATTTTTCAAAGATGAACACCACACTACTGTCACATTGTCGAACAAAAGTAACTGAAATTTGCCATCATTACATGCTCCAGTTATTTAACTGAACCTATTTACAAAATGAATATTTTGTATATATATAAATGTGTGTGTCTGTATTAATAATTAACGATAAAAAACAAAAGTATTTTTTTAATTATTTATGTCTCCTGTATGATATTAATTGGCTTATATTTTTTCTTTTTGAATAGGTAAGCACACAAACTCATTTTTTCCCCGTTCAAGTCAAACTGAGGTAAGACTACAAGAGATTTCGCTTTTTCTTTCTTTCTTTACAATTTGCTCTGTTTCTGGCCGATAAGACTCATGAATTTAAAATGTTTTTTGTTTTTTTTATCTCTTGCTTGCATCAATTCATCCGGTACGTGCCAATTAAAATAGTCTTCTATTCATAATGCTGGTGCTTCCGATACAGTTTAATAGTTGTTTATTTATTTTTGGATGTGTGTCTGATTCCATCATAAATACGCCCTTTTATGAATCTCTTTTATTGTCCTTTTGCTTCTTCTCTTTTGAGGTTAGTCATATAATTCAGCAGCAAAAGTTGGATGACTCGACAGCCTTCGGTCTAGAAACGCAATCTAATACAGCCGTGCAGCCTCGCACCCATTACTATTCGCCCTGCCGTATGTAAAAATCGTATCTGCCTGCTCACGATTTGAATATACTGCCAGAGTTCAACGGAATATTTCTCAATTGAGTCACTACTACACACGTTAAACGTTGAAGACAAACTAGCCACACGAATGACAAATGTAACCTAGTCTCCTTAGCAACATAGCACTATCTACCGTAAACTTTCTTTAAACTTAATAACACGAAAAGGAAGCAGTTGGCGCATATACGTTTATATAGACGTTTGTTCTTTGTTTGGTTTGAAGGACCTGCCCCAAAGTTTGTAAAAATGATTTAATACACTCTGTACACACACACACACACACACACACACACACACACACACACACACACATATATATATATATATATATATATATATATATATATATATATATATACGGTGAAAAATGTATGACAAAGTGGAAAAAGTTATATTGTGACGCAGTTCGTCATCTAAATTTGTTATGTCGGGATGCTAGGAATAAAAAAAGAAAAAGGAAAATAAAATTTTAAAATTCCCAGCATCCTACGCACCAACATAACAAATTTAATTCGATGATGTCCCAAAAGACGAAACGCATCACGAGAAAACTTTTTTTACACTTTCTCATACATTTTTCTCAATTTTTTTCATCCTACATAAAAATATGCATCATTATCATATATATATATATATATATATATGTGTGTGTGTGTGTGTGTGTGTGTGTGTGTGCGTGCGGCACAGTAGAGTAATAGATAGCCGCACGGATTGAGGAATCGGAGAGTCGAGTTCGAATTCTAGTCGTGCAAATACCCCCGGGAAAGGTATGCATCCACTTCTTTTGATACATAAAAATATGCAAGAAGGATGAGAAAGACACCTGTCTGGAGGGTCGTTTGGGGACTTCGTAGCACATGGTGCACCAGGTCTCTATTTTCGGCTCTTCAAAAAGTGTGGTTCGGTCTGCTGAAAAACTTCAAAACTATAATAAAATCATCTGTGCAGGTATCTGGTTGTCGGTTCCTAGGAACTGAGTCACACCTCGAAATGACGGGACAGTCCAGCATATATATATATATATATATATATATATATATATATATATATATAATCATTTATATATATATAATCAATTATATATATATATGTATATATAATCATTTATATATATATATATATATATATAATCATTTATATATATATATATATAATCATATATATATATATATATATATATATTATCATTTATTTATATATATAATCATTTATTCAAAAATTATAGCATAAAAATGTTATAAAATCACTACAAAAATAGCCATTTTGTTTCAACACTTCTGGTGTCTTCTCAAGTGATGGTGTTGAATACTCTGTATTGAGCACTCTTTTAAGAATAGTATTTGTTGGTTATTGTAATTTATTCCGTCTTCCCCAATCCTATACTTAGGTATATATATATATATATATATATATATATATATATATATATATATATATATATTACTTCAAATGTTATTCTTAGTGGATATCCTTATTTGTGTATACACTCCATTTATTTTCAACATTATTTATTTCGTCTATTTGCTTCCCTACCGGAAAAAGACTAATAAAGAATATGTACGCTCTGCCAGGATTCGAACCTACGGCTTTTAAAATAAAGTAGGGTTTCATTTTGCATTTGAACTCGTTCAGAGTTTCTCTAAACACATATCTGCTCAGTTTCCTATCCGAAGTGTAATCGAAGCGATTTAAAAAAAATATTGAATTTCATTGTTTAACCCGACATATTTTTATTAATTCAAACTCTATTTTAGTGGTGACTCGTATTTGAGTAAACGCTTTGTTTAATTTAAACAGTACTTATTTCGTCTACGGGTTTCATACTCGAGAAACCTTAATAAAAAAAATGTGGTCCCCGGCAGGATTCGAACCTGCGTCCCATTTTGCAGAAGTATCCGGCATCTATTTCAGCGAGCCTTTACGACAAAGCAAAGTTTTATTTTGACTTTAAAGCGCACTGACTCGTTCAGATTTTCCACGCATCTGCTCAGTTTCGCATCGGAACCGTAAACAAAGCAATTCCTAATTAATGGATTTTATTTTTTAATCCAACATATTTTTATTAATTTAAACGTTATTTTAGTGGTATTTCATATATATATATATATATATATATATATATATATATATATATATATATATATATATATATATATATATATATATATATATATATATATATGATATGTCCCGGCAAGAGATATATTTGAACAAAGTATCTAAGTGGTTTTGGCTACTATAACCAAGCAGAATACGGTAGCAGTAATGGTTCTCCGTCTGTTGCATATATTTTTCAAATATATATTTTATAGATATTTTCTTATCTAATCGTTCTCGATTGCGAAAACAGGATTATAAGATTCCATGTTTCTAATGTTTTTTTATAATATATTATTAACTTGAGATTTTTCGTTTTTTCACCTGTTAAACACTCTAAAAAATATCGAGTTAATTTATCTATTATACAAAATTAAAAACACAGATCCTTATTATCAATAGCAACAAATGTTGTTAAGAACACTTATCGTCAGCAATAACAAATATTGGGCCCTTAATTCCAGAAAGATGTTTAATGATGATAATAATACTTATAATTGTGGCAGTATCCGTGACAGACTGTATCCTGTTAAAGGAAAACCATCTGAAAGATGTTCCAATAATTGTTTCAACAGTTATTGCTTTAACAATTATCTGTTAAGTGAAGCGGAGGTCACAAGAAGCAAGTCAAACGACCCTGACAAAAAAGGTCACTGAGTTCAACAAGGCCCTGGGTTCTTGATAAATTACTTGTTAGACAAAAAAGCCCCGTTTTTTATAAGTTAGTGTCCTCTAGGAGCAAAAAGCCAAAGCGGGACAAGAGACCTCTCGTGCGCTAAGGGAAAGAAAGACACGTCGGTTAGACTGTTCGTCCCCTCAGCTCGCCTTACCTCCTCTACACCATAATGTTACAACCAGAATAAACTTTACCTAGTGCTCCAATTTTGTTTCATGGTTTTATTTCGTGGGTAACGATCTGGCCAAAGAGTTACCTTCTAAGCCACAATAGTTTAACGAAATGAAACTATACCCTGAGAACGAACCTGTGTCGGGTTTTAGCTGCAAATTTACATAATCATTGATTATATAAACAGACAATTGTAATTACTTTCAAGTCTGATCCATAATCCATTTCATTATTGAAATATGATTTTTTTTACAAAATCTATCGAACAGACGGTTCTGTGGGAAAAGAATTTTAAATCGGTTATGTACGTTAAAATATCATAAAAAAGTGTTGCATTGATGATGAGTAATCATGCAGAAGCGTGTAATGTATTTACCAGTTTTTTTTTAAAGAGTCATATTCAATTTTTTTTAATATCATCTGAACGTAATGGCTGCAGAGATATTTTTTTATCTGCGCAAATACCCAATTTATATAGCCAAGATTCAGTAAATTTTGTACAGCTTCTGGTGAAACTCTAAAGCAAGCACTCGTAATTATTCATATGCACAGACTAATGTAAAACAAACAAAAAAATAGAATTAGCTTTGTACTCATTATCAGTCGGAAGAAGTAGTCATGGCGTTCCTGGATTTTTTTTTTTCTGATAACATGCGTATGACCTAAAACCATGTTTAATGACTACGACTATGTTGCGAAAATAACTGGTGTTCAAGTGAAATTTTCTTAAACATGTATCAAAAATTTACTTAAGCTTCTAAAAGAAGTATGAATACAGCTAGCTAGATAGATAGAGAGATATACAGATAGATAAGAATAAATTTAGATAGATAAATAGATAGATGAGAATAAATATAGATAGATGAGAATAAATTGAGATAGATAGATAGATAGATGAGAATAAATTGAGATAGATAGATAGATAGATAGATAGATAAGAATAAATTTAGGTAGTTACATAAGAAAAGATTTAGCGAGATAGGTAGATAAGAACAGATTGAGTCATATAGATAGATGAGAATAATTTTAGATTGACATCTAGAGAGATAGTTGAGAAAAAAAAAGATAGATTTATTTGAAAACAACCTCGATCTATGTGAATAACTTGATATAGATAGATGAGAATAAAGATAGATAGATAGATAGATGAGAATAAATTGAGATAGATAGATAGATAGATAGATAGATAGATAGATAGATGAGAATAAATTGAGATAGATAGATAGATAGATAGATAGATAGATAGATAGATAGATGAGAATAAATTGATAGATATATAGACAAATGGCATTTTTCAACCTGAGTTTTAGCAGCGGGTGTTCTTTACTTTCAGACATATCATTAGAACCATTATGTTTTTCAAAGAAGTCATTCTGCACATACGCGCACACACTGCCACATATACAAACACACACACACACATACACATACATATACATACATACATTCACACAAGTTTTTTATTATAAGATTTTCGCAGTGCCTTCGCAATCGTCTTAAATGAAGCTATATAAAAATGAGATTGCTTCACAAATACACAATTATATATATATATATATATATATATATATATATATATATATATATATATATATATATATATATATATTCGTGTGTCTTCCTTCTAGTGTTTTAATAATTTCCAAGCTCTCCCAGTTTAACTACAATACGAACATTCATACGCACACACTAACACACACACACACACACACACACATATATATATATATATATATATATATATATATATATATATATATATATATAGATAGATAGATAGATAGATAGATAGATGTGGGTAAATCAAATAACTAGATATTAGCATTGTTATACCAAATCAATATTTACTAAATTTTCTTTCACGTGTAAACAAAACAGTGCCCAATATGGTTAGACAGAGCTAATAAATATATATTAATAATTGATAATTAATTAATATATTAATTATGTTTGGAGTGCAACATAAGTTTCATTGTTCTACCAACTGCCAGGCAAGAATTATTAATATTAATATTTCGTGCCTGGTGAGTTGGTAGAACAAGGAAACTTAAGTCGCACTCAAAAAGTAGGTATATGTATATTAATTTATACACACACACACACACACACACACATATATATATATATATATATATATATATATATATATATATATATATATATATATATGATAACAGCTTTTATTAAATTGCATCATTTAGAATCCTTCATGCTTTACCTTACCTGCCGCAGATCGCTTTAAGAATATTTGGGCGGAAATTCTTGACGGATAATGTATTGTCTTAACAGTTGGTCAACCCTTAAAATTTCGCAACTATTTATTTAAAACTTTGCAAAGATATTTTCATTGTAACATTTAATGTGAGAGGACTCCTGAAAAAAGAAAAGCAGGAATTATAAGCACAGTATGCTGATAGTTATAACACTGAGTTAGTTTTTCTTAAAGAAACCAAAATGAAAAATCTTGATATTAATGTCGTAGTTAGAAAACATACGTTAATTGCTTTGGAAAGTATTATGAAAGAATAACATCTATAGACACTGGACAAAGAATAAACAGTAGACGGACTAAAGAAGGGCGTTGGAAGAATTATAAATTAGATTCCATCATTTTCTTCAAAATTGGAAAACTTGCAACACTTCCGATAGTTGAAAAAAGAATTTAGAAGAATGGAAAAGGCTGATTTGTTAGTTTTGTAATATCAACGAACACTCGTTGCCACTTTTTAATGTCAACGAATACTCGTTGTCACTTTCGTAATGCTCGTTGAAGTAGAGACTTTGTAATTGCAGATACAACTATAGTAACGCCGTTGAACAGTACTGGCGTCAGACGCCTTCGAATAACACTCACACTAATAGTACTTGCTCGATAATACTCGCTCGAAAAGTAGCTACCGAATAGTAATGTGTAGTGGTCAGTATAGAGAAATAGTACAGTGGATAGAGTAGAGAAAAGTGATCTGTAAAATAATAGAGGATAGAATAGAAATGGTGATCAATTAGACGCCACGCTAATCCCCATTTCCTTTGCCATCACGTGGTTTACATCTTCAAAATGGGATCGCCTGTGTTTGCTGACTGGTGATCCATGTATAAATACAAGCTACGAAATAATAATCTTTATATTTACCCTCATGAAGTTGCTCAAAGGACGAAACGAATTGATATAGAAAAAATCC
>OZ010593.1:22334671-22347171 GCA_963932145.1 Acanthosepion lycidas
CGTCTTAGTGGCATTTATCACCTTGCTTTGGACGAATTGGTTTAAAAATAATCTCTCTCTCTCTCTCTTTCTCTCACACACACACACACACACTGTCACTCACTCTCTCGAAAAAAAACGTGAGGATGCTGGAAATCTCTCTCTCTCTTACTCTCGCTATATATATATATATATATATATATATATATATATATATATAAGAGAGAGAGAGAGAGAGATTTCTAGCATCCTTATGTTTTTTCGTTTATATATATATATATATATGTCCCAGAAATTTCAACTGCATCTTCCTGGTGTTAATTATAAGTTTCTTTTCTGTTTCTTTTCTGTTTCCATTTTCTTCGTCGTTGCTCACATATTCGGTTCGTTCGTATCGTCAGCATCCTTCTGTAGAACATTTTAAAAATTTATTTTAAACATAAATATTTGCTTAAAAAGTGTTACCCTCTAGAAGTACCCTGATGATTTTCTTTCTATTGTTAAAACATTATTTTGTGCATATATATATATATATATATATATATATAAGAGAGAGAGAGATTTCTAGCATCCTTACGTTTTTCGTTTATATATATATATATATATATATATATATATATATATATATATATATATATATAAAATGTAATGAAAAACAAACCACTTTAAGGTACCATTAATTTATTTCACCTAAATCCTTTTTTAAGGATTCAGGATCATCAGGTAAAACTTCCAACAACGAATTGAGAGGAAAAAATCTTTAGAAAAAAAAAAAATATATATATAAGAGGGAGAGAGAGAGAGAGAGAGAGAGAGAGATTTCTAGCATCCTTACGTTTTTCGTTTATATATATATATATATATATATATATATATATATATATATGCACCAAATTATGTTTTAACAATAGAAAGAAAATCAATCAGTGTACTTCTAGAGGGTAACACTTTTTAAGCAAATATTTATGTTAAAATAAATTTTTAAAATGTTCTGCAGAAGGATGCTGACGATACCACGAACCGAACATGTGAGCAACGGCGAAGAAAATGGAAACAGAAAAGATACTTATAATTAACATCAGGAAGATACAGTTGAAATTTCTGGGGCACATAATGAGGAAAGACGCTTTGGAATATTTGATACCCACAGGAGAGATTGAAGGCAAGAGGGAGTGATGAAAACAACGTATAATCTTCTTAGTGAACATGAGTAAGAGGATGGCGGAACAAGGTTTAGCAGAAATAAGAAAAAGAGAAATTTTTTCAAGAACTACGAAGGAATAGGAAATTGTGGAGGCCCATGATCGCCTACTTCCTGAAGTGACACGACACATAAAGAAGTTACAAAATTAAGAAATAGAACACGAGCTCTTTTCTTCTATGTGCTGTATTCTTCAGGGCATGGGAATATTTCTCTCCACAACTTCCTTTTTATAATAATTCTGAGTTATGTTTGCCTTTTTACAATCTCACTCAGTCCCTTTTCTGATATACATTTACACAAATTACTCGTTGAGTCACCCTTATTTCCAATATGTCGTGTGAGTATCAAATTCTCCAAACTCTATTTATTCTTTGTGTGTCCTAGAGTTTTCTATTGTCTCTTGCTGATTAAAGGTAGAATTTTGTTTCCATCTTCCTTAAAATTTTCTAGCTGCTCAGCACCCTTCTGTAGAACCACAATTCTGTTGCTTCAGATCTTTGAAAAGACTGTCCAGTATTCATTAACGTATAGGAGAACCTATATTACATAACAGTTTAGAACTTTGCTTATAACGGAATATTCCTGCTTCGTAATACTTGGTTGAGCTTTTGGAA
The DNA here is from genome assembly GCA_963932145.1 of Acanthosepion lycidas. Lineage (NCBI taxonomy): Eukaryota > Metazoa > Mollusca > Cephalopoda > Sepiida > Sepiidae > Acanthosepion > Acanthosepion lycidas. Next base: position 22,336,469 of record OZ010593.1, read on the forward strand.
GGCGTTTTTGCAATTACAAAGCACCTTCGGATTTCGGTGTCACATGTTCCATTAAAGCACTTCGTAGATAATTTAATTTGTTTTATTTTCGTCCTACCAATTTCTAGTTCGCATCTTGGGCTTATCCTCATACTGACAACCATACATTTTGTCTTCTTACAATTAATGCTCAGTCTTTTCTTCCTATTTTCTTTTTCTACTTTCTCCGGGAGTTCCTGCAGTTTCCAATAAAATAAAAAAGTTCAAAAGATTATTTTCCTTATTTTAAGTTTCGCAGGTGAAATCTACTCATCGGGGGAATATATAGTCTAATTGCTTTTATTAACACACGCACATTTGTAAACAGTCACTATTACTGCTGATAATGCAAGACTATCCAAGCCGACTGAGTTCTCTAAGTGACTGATCTGTTTATGAAAAATAAATATGCAAACATTTGCCTTTCTCCCTATAGCCTAGGGGTTAGAATCGCTGACTGATACCAGGTCGGTCGGGTTTCTGAAGCGATCGGATATCTAGTCATACTGATGAGCCGCGATACAGCGAAAGAGTCTGTGGATGACTATATATATGTGTGTGTGTGTGTGTGTGTGTGTGTGTGTGTGCATGTAGTAATTTTTGAGTATAAATAGTTTGATAGATGGCGGAGGGATAGAATTGTTAGTGCACACAAAATTGAGGATAACAGAAAGTGACAGAGACATATTGAGAGAGAGAGAGAGAGAGAGAGAGAGCTAGATGGACACAGAGAGAGAATTAATATAAAATATAAAGTTTACCATTCGGCCGATTGTTGTCACTTCGTAGACGGACCACTCCCCCTAGCAATCACTCAGTCCACTCGTCAGGAGGTATCAGTATATTTATATATATATATATATATATATATATATATATATATACGTGTGTGCGTGTGTAAAATTTTCAGATATAGCTAAAAATATAACTATAAAAGACATGAATAAAAATGAAAAAAATGATCTTAGCTGATGCATTTTGTCCTCTGATGGACTTATCTAAGCAAATTTAAGGGCTTTATGTTGTATTTATAAACAGACAGTAAAAATGTCGTTATTTTTCCCAAAATTATAAATTTCAGAACGCTTATGAATATAATTATTTACCGGCTGTACCACACAGCAAGATGTGGCACAAGGCCGAGTTTAAAGTGGGGTCTCCGAGCCCGTAGGTTCGGGCAAAACCCTTATAAATATAGGCTAACTAGAAAATCTAGGTAAATTATATAGGAAACGAAGTGACGTCGAGAAACATTCATATCTTCTTAGTTTCATATCCAAACGTAAACAAACCGGGAGAGAATCATATTAACTCTGTGCTCTCTGGCAGGATTTGAACCTGCGTCCCTTCCCATGTCAGGAGAAGGCGTTTGCTAAATCCACCAGTGCTTTAGAAGTGTCTCGATCACGAATTGTGTTAATCATCAAGTCAACTTTAATTACTTTGTTTAATTTAGGATACGAAACTTAGCAGTCTGATTTAAAGGGCAATATTCAACTTTGCTGGGTCATTCATTCTCACACACACACGCGCGTGCGTATAAACACACACACATGCACACACACACATACACACGCATTATATATATATATATATATATATATACCCGATGCGATGAGAACAAGTAACATATAAATTCCAACGTTCACAGCATTAATCCAACAGAGGGCTCGATGCCGATAGTAAAGCCATAATTATTTACTTATTATAATTTTATCATATAGACAAAACCATTTTACTCACTACAAAGATGCAACTTGGTTTCAGTGCATTTCAACTGTTTGTAGGCAAGCCACACGGCTTGCCCACAAGCAAGATTGTTCATAAGCATTTTCGATTCTCACCCGTCGAAGTGCAGTTGAAATGCACTGAAACCAAGTTGTATCTTTGTAGTGAGTAAAATGATTTTCTCGAAATGATAAAATTACAATATATAGATATATATATATATATATACACACACACACACACACACATATATATATATATATATATATATATATATATATATATTTATATATATATATATATATATATATATGTAGTACCTTGTTCTCTACCCGAGATTTACCTTAACCCAAACCCATTGAATGAGGTTGTGACACAAGGTCGTTTTTTTTTTTTTTAACGTGGGGAGCCAAATGTTTCCACTCAGGCCGCTGGTCTTAACTGGTCTAAGCCGGTCATAACTTGTCTAAGCTAGTCATACCGCTCGAATCTTAAAATTCAGCTCGTATCGAAAGTCAAAGAATCAGCCAAACTCCGGTTGTTATCTCAAAAAAGTCGAAAATCGGTACGCTCATATCTCAAGGCATTCACTTAGTTATGTGCCATGCGTGATACACGAGGCAGATTTTTCTCGCAGTAGGTTGTCATTTCTTTCTGCGGTAGACCAGTTGCCATCCAAGACTATAGAACCCAATCTGTCCTGCTATTTACCCATTTCTGGGGGTGAGAATAGGATTCATACCTTTTCCAAGGATATTAGTAAATAAGTGAATGTCATGCATTTGACTGGAACTCGATTCGATCCCTCAATCCGAGCCGGCTATCTATTACCCCACCTTTCTATTACTGTAGTTCATTTCTCATATTTATCAGCGAGAACTTTCCAGAGAACAAGAGATATGCGTTCGCATATTGTTGGCTTAAGAATTGACTGAAATTTAAAATCTGGTGGAAGGCTAAAAAACTAAATCTCACAATTCTATTAAGCTCAAATCTTCTCTCTCTTTATATCTCTTTCCCTCTCTTTTATCTTTCCTTGTATTGTGAGTTATTTTCGTACGTTCGTATGATACTCTCACATTCATAAACGGAAGTGGCATCAACACAAGCATGCGCATCGGAAGCAAGCAGAAGAAATGAGTATCTACGCCGGAAACTGAACATTTTATCTCTGCGAGATTTTCGAAAAAGATCTAGTTCATTTTGTTGCAGTGGTTTTCAAATTAGATTCTTTGAAACAGCGGCCGTGATTTTGGCTTGGGTCCTATCAAATTTCTAGCTTTGATAGGGCGCATGCATTTGCACGCGTACACACACGCGCGAGCGCACACACACAACCTGTTTAATCATCGAAAAGCAGAAAGATGTGAATAAAATTCAAAACATCATATACATGAGTGATTTGTTTTACGCGTACGTATTTGACGGAATTAACGAACATATATCTATTAGGTCGTATTAATGTCGTTTTCTCACATAGTAACACATGTGAGAAAACGTCAATATTTTTGCACCAACCTAATACATTCTTTATCGCTTCACGGCCTTCGAGCGGACATCAATGCGTAGTTGCTGTTCTCTTTATAATTAATGGAGAAGAAGCTTGTTCCCGGGGATTCCACATTGCAGCAGCTCCTTCTTCATCGCACTAGAAGATGGTGGAAAACAAAAGTGGTCACAGTGACTTGGCAATTTTGATTGGTCGATGTCAGCTCCACATCTTGCTATCCCGAGGAGGGCGATATTTAAGATTGTTTCTCGGCCATCAGATTGAGATCAAAATGCTATATCTGTTCTTCACCTGTCTACCGTCTTTTAGTCTTCAGAGAGTTCGTGAGGGAAAAAAAAACTTTGGGGGATCTTGGTCACGGGCATTCGAATCGTGTGGCTGCTACTCCCACATTGCACTAAAAAGGGTGGCTCTTTGGACACCAACGCCATTTTTAAACTTGATCTATGTGTATGCATATCGACACTCCACATGATAAACCTGCTTGTGTCACGTCCTCACCAATGACGGAAGGCGAGTAAATACCGGATCAAAATGTGGAATCTGCTCTCCTCTAGAAACTAGGGAAACGCCTTCTTATGCCGAACTGTTTTTTGAGTGACCGATATACATGCTAAATTAAAAAAAAACAGTCTTGTGCTATATCCTATCTTCGTGGGAAGGTGGATAAATACTTTATCACTTCCCCGCGTTTTGGCTTGGATACAAGCCTTGTATCAATTCTCTTAAAATTATGGAGAGGACTGGTTTGGGGGATACTGCTTCTGCAGAGGCACCTTCCTTATTACATTAATGATTGGCCGTTTAACTAATGCCGATATCAACGTGACAGTAGTTGCAGGGAATAGACATTTCTTTCTTTGACGGATGGATACTCTACATTAGTATTGATTTATTAGCATTGATAAAGCATTGTGTGCGAAGGGTTTTATGTAGGAATAATAAATATTAGAGGAAGGAGTTGTCGTTTCTTGGAGATTTTCATTTTGGGGATTTTGTTAGAGCTTGCCTTACATTATATTAGGATGGTGCAAAAATAATGTCGTTTTTTGACGTTAAAAATACGTCAAAAAACGACAAAATTACGTCATTATTTTTGCACCAATCTAATACTTGGTGAAATTTTTCCATTTTTTTTTTTTTCTTTGGCAGTTTTTTCCTTCATTTAGTTCTGATCCATTCTGCCTTGGGATTATATTCTTTGGGGCTGCTCCAAATATTCTTCCAAACCTTTCGCACTTCTTCAATAGATGTCGAACTTTTGACTTCTATAACTTATTTTCAAAATTCCCCGTAAAATTTCTTGATGTCTGTTTATTTCACCGATAGAACCTCCAAAGCTTTTCATATCGTCTTGTTCACTGTGCCTTTAATTGCAATTTATGTTTAAGCATTTGCTTAACTGGCAGAATTTCATTTACTACTTTAATATTATATTTTCGTTGATCTTCCGGCATTTCCGTGTGGAAACATTGGAATGCCTTGAAATCTCATGTAGTATCGATAATTCCCTGTGATTTCGTCCAATTCTTGCTTTAATTTTGACTTCGAAGCAGGCTCTTTTTTCTGTCGTCTCATACTTGCTTTGCCTTAACATTATAATATATATATATATATATATATATATATATATATATATATATATATATATATATATAAATGAAGAAATATAGTTTTAAGGTATACTATATTTATAGGATAAAGTGCTTAATATCAGAGATAGAGCGTATGTAAATCTAAAAATGAATATTGAAGTCAACACTCAGAGGTCACAGGCTGTTTCATACTAGACGCAATCGTCAGGCCGCGAGTGTTGAATTGTTCTCGACTATTTATATATATGGGTCAATGTGGGTAATCCATTCTGTCGGTTATTTTGGTGGGATTGGCTTGTTTATTTATTTATTTGTGTTCATTTATTTTACTTATTTTATTTCCATTTTTTCTTTTCGGTTTTCGATGTTTTATTAACGTAATAAAAATTGTTTAGATCGCTTATTTAATAGTTTGTTTTGGTCTGGGAATATAATTAAAACTATTTATTCGTTCAATATATATATATATATATATATATATATATATATTCTGTCTCTCTTTCTCTCTCTCCCTCTCTCTCTCTCTCTATATATATATATATATATATTAAAATAATATGAGAAAACAGTAAGATTTATAATCCTATGTTCTTAGAAGTTATTTTTATTTTTAAGACAACAGTGCTCGATACAAATAGTAGAGAAAAATATAATTATTTTCTTTTTTAAAAATATGATTCTATCATGACACAGAAATTTCTATGTTTTAAAAATGAAACTAAAATTGTAAATTTAATTATAAAAATTAAGCTTAAAATCCATAGTTTCGTTCCATTGTCAAGCGATGTTAAGAATAACATTCTAAGAAATTTACTTAAGCGCAGACAATCTTAATATTTTGAGTCGTTAAGTTTAAGGAAAATTCAATCTATTTTGATTAGGGGTGGATGGGTTTTAATTTCCCTAGACAACTTTAGTATCCAATATATGTTACTTACGAAGTCAGGTTAAGTTTAAGTAAGTGGGGATGCCTGCTCACAGTCACAGACATCCGTTATTCAGCGAGTCATCTCGGTTTTCAATGATAAAAAATTTGGGTATTTTTATTTATCCCCCTAATTCATATTTTTATACACAACATTTTTTAATAGAGTCATTTAAATATGTATAAGTCATATTTTTAATATTTAAATGTTATTCCTAAAGATTTAAAGTATCATTCTTCCTTCTAATAATAGACTATACGGTATTTTTACAAATAAGTATATTAGAATTTAATTACTAATTAATGATCAAATATAAAAATGTATTTTTCACCTCTCTTCTTTTTTACCTTTTCCCACAATTAATTATCACTTAAAGAAAATATGACAGTGCCTACAAAAATAGCTATTTTATTTCTTTGATTTAGTAATTTTTTATTTTTCAGTAACTTAATAATGCATAATGTTTCATGTATGCACAAAAGACATGGATCATTAAATGACCTACAAGCTCTAGCTTTTAATTAATAATTTCTATTTTACCGTTGGTGTTTTATTGGTTTCTTTTAAATGCCAGAAATATTTAGATAGGGACATTTGATTTCAGTATTTATTTTTAAAGGACGTTTGATGTTGGCTCCACTTTTTTAATTCATTCCATGCGCACCCAGTGTAGAATTTAACCGTGACTTCATCTTCAATAGATGAGATATTGTATTGATAAATTACAGCAGTTATTATTAAGAGGACAGTTTTGAGGATTCCTACAGTTGCATATTTTTTTTTGTTTATCTTCATTTCTTCTTATTTTAGGATCTATAATTTTTTGATTTTGTTATAAGTGTTTATTGTTTTATTAAGATATTATCATTGAATTTCTTAATAATCATTTCTAAGTTTTCAGTACAACTGTAACTTACTTTTAGCGTATTTTTATTAAAAATTGTACTGGTTTACTATCTCTAGGAAAATGTTTATCAACTAATGCAAGGAATTTTTCTCCTAACTAACTTCTTACCATTTGGTTGTATGAGGGTGTATACCAAATGATTTTTCTAGTTCTATTTTTTCTATGGTGCCCATTTTCATATAATTGAATATTTTTATATAATTGAGTTTTGGGCATTTATAGCCACTATTCTTTAGAGCTTTATTATAGAAATTACTATGTTCATAGAATATTTTCTCATTTGCTGAATTTGTACTTATTCTTTTTTCGATAGATGAAAGTATATGCTTAATTATAGATGGAAGCTGATTAGACTTGGGGTATATATACAAAGGGTTAGTATTGGGCTAGATAGGTATATGTTATTCATTAAATCTAGTATTATATCAAGAAAGTTAACTTTTTCAATTTAGTATTTACAGCAATTTTCAAGTTTAGGCATTTTAAATCTCTATGTAATAGGTTTCTAATTTTACCAATTTTAAAGTTCGTATCATTTCTTACATCCATAAGACCATCATCTCTGTACAATCCAATGTTATTTGTACTAAGTTCACGATATGCAGTTTAATTATATAAAAAGACATATAAGGCAGAGTCCAATGATCCCACTGTGATGTCGAAGTGGGAATTAGAGTCTTTAATCCATTGCTTGTCATTATGAATGAGTACCGATTTTTTCGCATTTATAATTATGTTTTTCTCTACATCTGTATATCTGGGTATTTAGTAGTAGCAAAATCCATAGCATTCGTGAAAAGTTCCTTTGATATCGATTTGTAGTAATTTTCAATATCAAACTGTATTAGTGGGCAATTTGGTTTCTCCTTGACATTAGTAAACCAATTAGTAACTTCTTTGGTATTGATCCAACGTTTAAATCCTAGGTAATCCTTTATTTGTAGGTTGAACCTTTATAGGATTTTCTTACTAATTCTGCCGATTTCAGGTCGGGTTGCTTCGATAATTCTTGTAGACAGATTAGCTTCGAAATGTGCTTTGGGATCCTTTATGGTTATATAGCACTCTATTTTGATAAGTACACCTACCCTATCACTAATATTCAATTTATCTGTGATGTTTTTACTACTAATATTAATGTTTTTTTACCCTATTTATGTAATTATTACTTGCCTTTTTATAGATCTTATTTAATCTTTTTTTAATTAGGTTGTTGCAGTCCATTGCTGTTAATTTATATAAAAAATTCTGTTTTATCCGATTTCATTAAATTTTTATCTGTTGCATAAATATCTTTCACTATCCTGTCCAGACATTTTTGGAAATAGCTTTTCTTTTCATGGAAAGTCATGTTATTTATAATTTCCAGTAAACCATTTTCAAATCCAGACAATTTTTGAATGAACGGTGCTGGTTTCTTATTGTTAAAACCATGAACTTCAGGTTTGGTTGAAAAGTTATTCCGTCGAGGGAAAAGGTAAGCTCTCCATCTCATCCTTGATATAAGTCCCTCTGTTTTTTGCATTAATGTTACGAAATAATTCCTTTTGTCGATATTTGGAATGTTCTATAGTGCAATTCCGAAATTCATTTTTTTCCATATTTTTATGATTTTTATTTAAAACTAAAGATTAAGCATACTCTACCTTAATTGGGTGCCAATGTACATTTATTAAAATAATAAGAAAGAACAGTAAGATTTATAATCCGGTGATCTTAAGAATTATTTTTATTCTTGAAAAAAAAAACACTTCTTGATACAAACAGTAGAGCAAAATATTATAATTATTTTCTTTTTTTAAAAATATGATTCCATCGCTACACAGAAATTTCCTTGTTTCAAAACTGAAACTAACGTTGTAAATTTAATTATAAAAAATTAAACTTCCATTGTCTAGCGATGTTAGGAATAACTTTCTAAAAAATTTACTTAATTTATAAGCGCAGACCGTATTTATATTAAGAGATTTTAAGGTTAAGTTCAATCTATTTTCATTTGGGTAGTTGGGTTTTAATTTCCCTAGACAACTTATGTATGCAATATATGTTTCTTACAAATTCAGGTAAAGTTTAGATGGGGTGAGGGTACCTGCTCACAAACATAGACATCTGTTATTCAGCGAGTCTCCTGGGTTTTCAATGACAAAAATTTGGGCATTTTTTATGCGCTTAATTCATATTTGTATACTCATATTTTCATATTATATATATATATATATATATATATATATATATATATTATCGTAACAATATATATACATGCTATATATTATAATGCCATATATATTATATATAGATGAAATAAAATTGTACTAACAATGATAATAATAATTAATCTTATTATTATTATATATGAAAAAAGAAATGATTCTATTTTTTATCAAGATCATCTCATTGTTTTTTTCAATTATCCATATACAAAGGACGCTCTCTCTCTCTTCCTTCTCTCTCTCTCTCGCTCGCTTGCTCACTCTCAGCTTATGGGATTTGTAATTCGATCGTATCGTCATCTGAAGTGTCTATACAATTGTTTCTCTGAACATTTTTTTAGGTCCAGTCGCCAGTTTCCTCTTTTCTTTTCGTTTAAATGCAGTTTTAAGCTTTTTTGACTTTTTTTTTTTTTTGCTTTTTTTTAAGGCTTTGATTGCAGACCGAACCCCAACCATCAATGTGGATTATACCCGTTTCTTTTGTCATTTCTTTGAACATCCAGCCATTGGGTATAATAATGCCTTGCACTCAAGTCCTGATTGACGAGATTACAATTGTAGCGGGATTGGGAGAAATACTAAAATATATTAATTGAAATAAAGACAGAAAAATATTTCAGAATATACGTCATGGAAATATCCAGGATTGTGAAAATTAATGAGCGGGAATACGAAAACCCCGTGTAGAAATAAGTAAAACGGTTCATTGCCCGGGATGAGTATTCATGTTTTGTAGTTAAGGTTTCTGTGTTTCTCCGGGGCATCGAGTAATAAAGTCTGCTCAGGTATTTATCAGTTTAAAATTTCTTAAATTTTCAGGTTTCTCATTACTGACTGAGAGAGAGGGACATCAATAAAATGAGACTGGGGTATACAAATGCATGAAACCCAATATGCATGCAATGTCATCCACACTGATAAGGGTATAAATGGCACATCCACCACAGCCAAATATGCGTAATATGGTGATAGGTTTTAATAAGAGCATGGCATAACCTTGAAGGTGGGTGTACTTAAATAGGTAGAAAAATCTCACCTCTTGGTATTGACTTCAATGTATATATATATATATATATATATATATATATATATATATATATATTACGAAATGGACAAAGTCCGACAATTTATTTATTAAAGACATTTTTATGTTTAACGTTCTTTTTATAGATACAAATATTTAAGTAAATGCTCTGTTATTAATAAACAGTATTAAATAAAATTTACCGGCCTGAATGTCCGAGAAATTTTCATAGAAAATATCCGTCCTTGGACAGGATTCGAACCTGCATCCTATACGGAACCGTCATTTTCATTCATACACGTTTCATTAAATAATATAGACAATTTATTTTATGTAAATTTTTGTCGTAACGTCTGATAAGTTTAATAACATTATCGTTGAACGAAGAAAGAAATTCACAATATTGATCCATATTTTTTTTTAATACAATCTAAGCTTTCGGCTTACATAAGCCATTATCAAAGATGTCAATTACAATATATTATGCAATATACGTACAAGACAGTGATGATAGTCTGTCAGTGTTTACATAGATGATTTCTAAGCAACGATAAACACGTGCGTATAAGACGCTAGAAGCGAAAATCGCATCGCATCTCATGATGTCACACATGACCACACGGGAGTGAATTGGAGAAGTATAAAGTATGGGATGCCATGGTATAAACCAATGGCTTCTGTTACCAATTATAGACATTTAAGAATATTTGTAGAGATACCATAATTGATTTTGTTTAGGTTGGGTTTCAAATGTTTGATGTATAATGCTTCAAGGATTTTTAGTT
>OZ010593.1:22352171-22372171 GCA_963932145.1 Acanthosepion lycidas
GGTAAATTATACGCAAAGATAAGGTCTTTCCTGAAGCCAATATTTAACATTTTCTAACACAGAATATTAATATTTTCAGGAAGATTCTTCTTTAAAAGACAGATGTGGGAAAGATAGAATGGCGTTAATCCCCTACCTCGTGCCTTATCTGCTTTTATAACTGACATGTCTCGCTTTTTAAGATAACTTCGAAAAAAAAAAAGAAACGAAAAAATAAAAGCAGAACAAAGGGTTGCACGTCACCTTTATCGATGTGTCAAATGCATCTAACGCCATAAGCAGATCGGTTCTAAATGTAACTGCAAGAGGAGCAGATCGGCCGTGTCAAAATTGGCATCGACCTCCCACGTTCTTTCCCAATAGCAAATGGCGCGAAACTGGGTCGTGTTCAGCCCCCAACACTGCACGATGTTGAAAATGGATGACGATTGAAACGTGCATAACTGCACACGTTCAAGTGGGAAATTGTTCTGTATAAAGAAACTCAAGGCCCGGACTAAGAACGCAGTGAACTTTATGAACAAAGCATTTGTTCGAGTATGGCGCAAATCTACTACTACTACTACTGCTACTCCTTCTTCTTCTTCTTCTTTGTCTTCCCGTTCTTCTTCTTCTTCTTCTTCTTCTTCTTCTTTGTCTTCCCGTTCTTCTTCTTCTTCTTCTTCTTCTTCTTCTTCTTCTTCTTCTTCTTTGTCTTCCCGTTCTTCTTCTTCTTCTACTTTGTCTTCCCGTTCTTCGTCTTCTTCTTCTTCTTGTTCTTCTTTGTCTTCCCGTTCTTCTTCTTCTTCTTCTTCTTCTTCTTCTTCTTCTTCTTTGTCTTCCCGTTCTTCTTCTTCTTCTTCTTCTTCTTCTTCTTCTTCTTTGTCTTCCCGTTCTTCTTCTTCTTCTACTTTGTCTTCCCGTTCTTCGTCTTCTTCTTCTTCTTGTTCTTCTTTGTCTTCCCGTTCTTCTTCTTCTTCTTCTTCTTCTTCTTCTTCTTCTTCTTCTTCCCGTTCTTCTACTTCCTCTTATTCTTGTTCTTCTTTGTCTTCCCGTTCTTCTTCTTCTTCTTCTTCTTCTTCTTCTTCTTCTTCTTCTTCTTCTTCTTCTTCTTCTTTTTCTTCCCATTGTTCTTCTTCTTCTTCTTCTTGTTCTTCTTTGTCTTCCCGTTCTTCTTCTTCTTCTTCTTCTTTGTCTTCTTCTTGTTCTTGTTCTTCTTCTTCATTGTCTTCCCGTTCTTGTTCTTCTTCTTCTTTGTCTTCTTGTTCTTGTTCTTCTTCTTCTTTGTCTTCCCGTTCTTCTTCTTCTTCTTCGTCTTTGTCTTCTTCGTCTTCCATGTGTCATGAGCCTTCCATGGGACGTTGACGATTATGCTTCTCCACAATTTCCCGTCCGCACGTCCAAGTTGTTCAATAAAATTATTTTTTTTATTGAACTTTGGTTTCAGGAAAAAAAGACATAATTTCAGCCGAGAGCAATGATGAAGATTCACATCCCTACTACAGTAAATACATTCAAGACGATGTTAAATATCTAACAACGTCCTCTTCTTCTATGTGCCGTGTCCCTTCAGGACGTTGGTGATCATGGCTCTCCACGATGTCCTGTCTTTCGTTGCTAGTAGTAAATTTCTATCGTTTTGTTATCTCCTAAACCCTGTTCTGTTATCCATTTATATAAGCTCTTTATGTGGGTTATGGGCTGTTTTCTCCTCTCCCTCTTACTTTCAAAAATGTCCTGTCGGTGTCAAATTTTTCAAATCTTCTCTCCTTATTATGTACACTAAAAATATCAAGCGTCTCTTTATGATGTTAAGTAAGTGTCCTTTTTTGTTTCCGTTTTCTATAAAACTTCATCGTTATTCGAATGTTCAGTCGATGGTATCCTCATCATCTTTCTGTATAACCAGATTTCTGTTGCTTCAAGCCTCTTCTTCATCTTTGAGTAGATTGTCCAGCATTCACCGCCATATAGAATGTCCGATATTACATAAGAGTTCAGTACACTTTTCTTTGTTTCTAATGATTTTTTTTTCTGTTAATACTTTGCTTAAATTTTGGAAGGCAGCTTTCGCTATCCCAATGTGCCTTCGCATTTTGGTGATGCATTTTCCGTCCTCTGCTAAAACACATTTCTATATTTACGTTTGTTTCATTTTGCAATCTTCAAGTTGATAGTTGTGTTTAAAGGCAGCATGAATTGGATACAGCTTTAGCCGTGTTAAGAATTATTAACAATAAAAAGGATTAATTTAAGAGATCCGGATAATGTAATAACAAAATGAACATGTCTTTTTTTTTATTATATTAAATTTCGCTTAGCACTAGAGAGAAAGCAAGAAATCTTACCGGGATTTAGCTTCGGCGGCCACAATCTTAACAACATTTGATACGCAGATGACACATTACTGATAGCAGACACAGAAAAGAAATTACAGAACCTCCTACAGAAGGTAACGGGGGAGAGCAAGATGAAAGGACTAAGCATAAACTACATGAAGACAGAATGCATAGTCATCAGTAAAAGGATGATCCCTAAATCCGATTTGCAGATCAGGACACTAAAATCAAACAGACCAGAGTATTGCGAGACAGAAGGATCTCTTTGGTAACAAACAAAAAAGTACGCAGCTGCTACGTGACATCTGTCCTCATTTACGGCAGTTAATGTTGGACGGTCTCCTCAAAGATGAAGAAGAGACTCGAGGCGACGGAGACGTGGTCCTGCAGAAGGATGCTGAGGATAACATGGACCAAGCATGGGAGCAACGATGAGGTCATAGAGAGGATGCAAACAAGGAGGAGGGTTATACTTAACATCAGGAAGAGGCTGCTGAAGTTTCTGAAACACGTAATGAGAAAGGAAGGCTTGGAGAATCTGATACTCACAGGTCGAATAGAGGGAAAGAGAGACAAGGGAAAGCAACCTGGCGGAGTTAAGCAAGTGGATGACAGAACGTAGTCTGGAGGATGTGGCAGAAGGACGAAACTTATTGAGAGCTACAAGGGATAGGGAGAAGTGGAGAGCCATGAACACCCACGTCCTGAAAGGACACGGAACATAAATAGAAGACTAGGTTTGAAAATCAAGTATATATATGATATATGATAATACTGAATAGGGTGTGTGATATGAATGCAAGAGAAATAATGAAGAAATGAGGAAAGAAGAAAAGGTCAAAATTTCAGTGTTCATTGGAAAAGAAAACGAGACAAGCCCTTTCTCATATAATGCATGAGAAGCGCAATCTAGCTGTCTCTAGCCGAAATTCTTTGAAAGACAAGTGGGGTAATCCCTCATTTGTTTTGATGTATTCGGTTATTGACTTACTGAGGTACTTTCTTCCATTATTGCAGCTGTCAATTTTATACGGTGAATCTTTTCTCAGCAAAGAATTGTTCTTTTTTATCTACTAGCATTTATGCTGTACAAAGTCCGAGAGCCGCTCGAGTTAGAGGGTTAAAGTTAAAATGGTTATGGGGAATGAACTATACAATATGAGCGGAAGGGGAGGGGAGGGGAATTAAAATGATGAGGATGAGGAGGAAAGATGATGACTGACCTTTAACTTGAAAAGGTCAGAATTGAAAAATTCACGGCCCTTTTTTCTTTTCTTTTTTTTCAAGTGTGTTCACCCTTTACAAGGGCCAATAGTCACTCAAGTTAGAGAATTACAGAGAGAGGTGGATAGGTGTGGAAGATAACAGTTTACCCTAGACATCAACAGGTTAAGATCGTAGTGATCAAGGAGGCAACCTCTTGAAAGTCGGTCCCACAAGGAAGTGGCTCGTGGGAAGAAGATGCTTGAATGGTACTAATATCTCACCAGGAGGATATGAATGGTATGATGGGGGTTCGCTACAATGTGAGTGACATGTGAAGGTTAGGGTTGGTGGAACTTAAGAATGTAGTTCATCTCAACTCGCTCCTTGGAAATAGTGACAGAGGGTTTTGCAAAAGCGAAAACAGTCTGGCCTATGGTATCTTTCATGTGCCTCGGGGTACCATGTGCGTTTCTCTGTTATCCCTGCTGTTGTAGGCTTGCGATGATGTCACCCCACGAACGAATGTTACTCGCCGCCGTCAAGTAACTTTCGTGAATCCGTCTTCCTCAGAGGGAGCTAATCGCTTTACAATTGACGGGTCGGACGTAGTCTTGTATTTGACAGAACTTGTGTAGATACTGACGGGTGACACGTTCCAACATTCTCTCATTAGTTAGGATCCTGCTTTTGTTTTAGCTGATGGAATCCGGTGGCAAGCTCAGCACACTACATACTGACTGGTTATATGTTTTCGTTGCTGTTAATGCAGGATGTAATTGCTGAAAAGAGAGATTTTTAGGAGAAATGTTTGTTGGTTATACTGTTTAGTATGTTCAAAATCGCTTTCCGGCCCAGACAACAATTCAACTGATATGCCTGATTTGACAGGCACATTCAGAGATCATGAAAGGCTACAAATGAAAATTGGGTTATTTGTTTTCATAAAATTTCACCCAATACATAACTCGAGAAGCACTCAAAATAGTGAGTTAATGAATTAGATGTGCAATATGAATGCAAGAAGTGGTAAGGAGTGAAGATTATGATGCTAAAATAGATGAAATGAGATTGACCTTTGACTTGAAGAAGTTAATATTGTAGAGTCCAGGGGAGCATCTGTGCGGGTGTTAATCACACAATGTAGCTGTCTTGGCGAAACTTCCGATTTACAGTTGGTTTGGCATATCAATTCCTCGTGGGTCATTTAATGCCACAATTTTATTTTCTTGCATTGCTCGTAATTTTTTTTTTTCCAAATGTATTATTGGTAAATTTTATTTATTTGTTTTTACTATGAAAATGTACTGCTGGTAATTTTTTCTTATGTATTTTTATATTGACCCCAGTTCACAATTTTCCACAGATGGAACCCTGACAGGTCCTACCCCACTGGGTCAGGGGAAACCTGCGAACAACAGCAATTGAGAGGAGGTTCCACGCTCCTCAAAACCTCCCGGTTAGAATCCTTGCTAACGGATGTAGTTACTTACAGTTGAAATATAGGGAAAATGAAGGTGATTTGATTTTATGGACATAATACGACGATCCACTCGTGTCTAGTTGCAGACAAAAGGAATGAACTCTTTAATCTTATATAGTTTTTTTAATATAGGGATAGAGTGTCGCTATCGACACTTGAGTTTGTACATAGATCGCCAGTGAGCAAACACAGGCAATACCATTGTTGAATTAAGTAGAACACGTGACCATAGAGGAAACGCATAATTGGAGAGTATGGTGACGACTAGCAATCGCTATTTCTAGTCTATCCTCTATTAGTATCCGGATCGCTATTTCTACTCTATCCTCTATTACTATACGGATCAATATTTCTATTTTATCCTCTATTACTATACGGAGCACCATTTCTATTCTATCCTCTATTACTATTCGGATCACTATTTCTATTCTATCCTCTATAAATATTCGGATCGCTATTTCTACACTATCCTCTATTACTATTCGGATCACTATTTCTACTCAATCCTCTATAACTATACGGATCTCTATTTCTAGTCTATCCTCTATTACTATTCGGATCGCGATTTCTATATCCTCTATTACTATTCGGATCACTATTTCTATTCTATCGTCTATTACTCTTCGGATCGCTATTTCCACTCTATCCTCTATTACTCTTCGGATCGCTATTTCTAGTCTATCCTCTATTACTATTCAGATTGCTATTTCTATACCCTCTATTACTATTCGGATCGCTATTTCTACTCTATCCTCTATTACTATTCGGATCGCTATTTTTAGTCTATCCTCTATTACAATGCGGGTCGTTATTTCTACTCTATCCTCTATTACTATTCGGATCGCTATTTCTACTCTATCCTCTGTTACTATTCGGATCGCTATTTCTACTCTATCCTCTATTACTATTCGGATCGCTATTTCTACTCTACCCTCTATTACTATTCGGATCACTATTTCTACTCTATCCTCTATAACTATACGGATCGCTATTTCTACTCTATCCTCTATTACTATTCGGATCGCTATTTCTATTCTATCGTCAATTACTCTTCGGATCGCTATTTCTACTCTATCCTCTATTACTCTTCGGATCGCTATTTCTATATCCTCTATTACTATTCGGGTCGCTATTTTTATTCTATCATCTATTACTATTCGGATGGCTATTTCCATATATCCTCTATTACTCTTCGGAACGCTATATCTAGTCTATCCTCTATTACTATTCGGATCGCTATTTCTACTCTATCCTCTATTACTATTCGGATCGCTATTTCCATATATCCTCTATTACTCTTCGGATCGCTATATCTAGTCTATCCTCTATTACTCTTCGGATCGCTATTTCTAGTCTATCCTCTATTACTATTCGGATCGCTATTTTTAGTCTATCCTCTATTACTATGCGGATCGCTATTTCTACTCTATCCTCTATTACTATTCGGATCGCTATTTCTACACTCTCCTCTATTACTATTCGGATCGCTATTTCTAGTCTATCCTCTATTAGTATTCGGATGGCTATTTCTTTTCTATCCTCTATTACTATTCGGATCGCTATTTCTACCCTACCCTCTATTACTATTCGGATCGCTATTTCTAGTCTATCCTCTATTACTATACGGATCGCTATTTCTAGTCTATCCTCTATTACTATTCAGATTGCTATTTTTATATCCTCTATTAGTATTCGGATGGCTATTTCTATTCTATCCTCTATTACTATTCGGATCGCTATTTCTAGTCTATCCTCTATTACTATTCGGATCGCTATTTCTAGTCTATCCTCTATTACTATGCGGATCTCTATTTCTAGTCTATCCTCTCTTAGTATTCGCATCGCTATTTCTAGTCTATCCTCTATTACTATTCGGATCGCTATTTCTACTCTACCCTCTATTACTATTCGAATGGCTATTTCTATTCTATCCTCTAATACTATACGGATCGCTATTTCTAGTCTATCCTCTATTACTATTCGGATCGCTATTTCTACTCTATCCTCCATTACTATGCAGATCGCTATTTCTACTCTATCCTCTATTACTCTTCGGATCGCTATTTCTACTCTATCCTCTATTACTATGCGGATCGCTATTTCTAATCTATCCTCTGTTACTCTTCGGATCGCTATTTCTAGTCTATCCTCTGTTACTCTTCGTATCGCTATTTCTATTCTATCCTCTATTACTATTCAGATCGCTATTTCTAGTCTATCCTCTATTACTCTTCAGATCGCTATTTCTATTCTATCCTCTATTACTCTTCGGATCGCTATTTCTAGTCTATCCTCTATTACTAATCGGATCGCTATTTCTATTCTATCCTCTATTACCATACGATCCCCTATTCTCGTTTCTATTCACTATACTATTTCTCTATTCGGATCACGGTTCGGAGGTTACTTTTCGTGCGATTATTATCGAGCAACTGCGAGAGGAAGCACGTTGGAGTAATGGATAGCGGCTCGGATTGAGGAATCGGAGAGCCGAGTTCGAATTACATTTACTTAACGTGCTAATACCCTTGGCAAGACTATTAATCCTCTTCTTCTCCCTCCAGCAATGGGTAAATAATAGAAGGACAGACCGAGTTCTATAAATACCTGCCACATAATGGTAAGATATGATCTACAGGGTGCGACAGGAATATCTCCTAGATGAAGACACGAGTTTTAACAGCTCTTTTTTTTTATACCTGTGGGTGTTTAACCACACTCCTCGCCAGAAGAGCCTAGTGAAGGAACCGCTGTAGTCGCTGATGATCTGACCATGAATTTCAAGAATAATATTGTCGAGGAAAATATAAAACCTTTCAGGCAATAAAAATGAAATCAATGTTAAAAAAAAAAGAAAGAAAAATTATAGTTTGCGTCAAAGTACGCATTTTTAATGCGGTATTAATACGTTCGAAAAGATTTCCAATTTGATGAAACTTTTAAAACAAAAATAAAACTCTGCCTTTCATGAAAATAACAGACAAAACGAATTTTTTCTTCCTGTTGGGAAAATCAGTGGAGCTTCAAATCTTTCCACATTTTCATTTTTCTGTTGATTTTGTGGTTAAATAAACAAATCTCTTAGTGGGCATGACGCCGTTTTTATATGCCAACTTTCGACACGCCCTGCGCAGCACTTTCTTTGTTTTGTTTTTTTTATTGTTTTTTATTGTTGTTTTTATTTGGTGGGGGGTAAATTAAAAACATCATAAAATATAGTTTTAAAGCCATTTTGTAGACAAATCGACCTTTTTATTTTGGACTAAAAATCTTCATAACATATAAAATTTTTCTGCCCGGAGAATTCCACTCGGTGAAAAATGCTTAGAACAGTGAAATTTACATGGGTCATATAGGTATTTTGCGGTATCTCAGAATACTGTGCTTGACGCATGTGCCCACCGAGAGCAAGGCGTGAATGCCACTAGTACGCAGTGGGTCACAGGAAGTGAACGTGAGAGAAAAAACTGGGTACAGAGGGGGATTGTGGAAAGGATAAAATTTGGTATATTTCTGAAGCCATATCAAAGAACTGGACACAACAAACGTACATCAAAGGTTATGTGATGTGAGTTAATATTTAATCGGGGAAATCTTTAGTTTTTACCACTATTGCTTTTTTAAGAGCAGGGTTTACAATTAAAAATATTATAATTATATACAAAAGTTATTACTAGCGTTTGGGATTATTCAATACATACAGATAGTTTAGGTGTTAGTACTTTCAAAAAATTAGTACAGATTACTTTTAATTACTTCATAATATCCGTGTATTCAGGGCTTAAATCGTAAATTACATTTTTCTTTTAGCTACTTTTATCTACAGTTATCAAACTTTTATGTTTGTTTTCTAAGTGTAGCTTACATGTGACCCAAGGCCGAAAGTATGGGGCACCCAGTGAGGATCGAACTCACTATTCAGTCGTAATTGTTCTAGCGAGACAAGCTTGCTAACCATTACACCACGTCGAGTAGCCTAACGTTTTCTATGCGAAAATTAGATGTGGCACAAGGCCAAAAAGTTTGGAGCACCCAGGGAGAATCAAACTCACTACTCAGACGTAATTGATTTATCGAGACAAGTTTGATAACCATTGCAACACATGGAAGTAACCCTTTTCACTCTTTATGTTTGTTTATGCACAACTATATTTCAAAGGTTGTCGTAAAAGGGGGTGATGCGTCCTGACTAAGACAATACATCCACGTTCTGGGTAAGACGATAAACTACGCCCGACAGCAAGGCCTCTGATCAGGAAGTTTTGAGGACCGTGGAACTATCTCTTAACTGCTGGTGTTCCAAGGTCCTCCACCTAACCTGGGATGGTTGCACCTGTTAGTGTCCCAACTATGGGCAAATAGCTAACCCCAAACTGGGGTCAAAACACTATGAAAGTGTAAAAATAGGTTTAATACCAGCAATACATTTTTGTAGAATAATTCAAAAATACGCTTTTAAGTAGGCGCCCGAGGGGATCGTCAGGGATGTTATTTGACTTGATTCATCAGGGAGTTTCGGGTCTTCATACACCCCATCACCAAATCGCCCTAATCAGGGGAGATCAATCCCTGATCCCCCCCCATCTCAGTCAGACGCTAACAGCTACTCTGGCCTTTTAATGAATTAGACGAAGAAAGACCACGTTTTCCGCGCACCTGATTGGATGTTTGTAACAACCAATCCGCTGTGCGAACTATCTTTTAAATGGTCCATGGTTGGATATGCTTCTTTTCTTTTTTGAGGTGAATAGCAGTTTCAATCGATAACCGAGGAGGTAATCTTAATGTTCCTAAATTTAACCCTTTCCCCTAAGTACTGTGTAGTGTCTTACTCTAAATATTTGCCGTTTTTATTTTATTTGTGCTTTTTTCTATTAGAGGGCGGGTACTTAAAATAAAAATTAAGAGCAATAGATTTTTGTAGAAAATAAATATTAGCAGCAATACATGTTTGAAAAAAAAAATTACCACCAGTAAAATCTTGACGGCATTAAATAATCCATTGAGGTTGATATGCCGTAAAACAAAACAAACAAATCAATCCGGAGGTGGTAGTGGCGACAAGCTCCCACTGTCGATAAAATGGTCCCATGGCGTGCGTCTCAAATAGCCTCTGGCAACTAAGTCCATCTCCAAATCGGAGAATGGGCAAAGGCGGACGCAGGTCAAGAGGCCAGACATTATAATGAATGATTTTAAGGACAAAACACGTCACTTGATCGATATGTCTGTATTGACCGATCGAAAACTGTGTATGAAAAAGTTTGAAAAGCTTCCCAAAAATAAAGTTGCCGAAGGGAAAACTGACAGAATGTGGCAACTAAAAACAAAATATCACTAGTTATTGAATCACTATAAATAATCCATAAAAAAAAAGAGATATGAATTTGACAACCAGAATCCTTGAATTTGCTCTGACTTCCATTACACAAATTTTAAGGAGAGTTGTAGGGTCACCATACTCACTGCAGTCGCTGGTTTGAATTCAGAATTTCCCTTCTCCTAGACAGGTTGCCAGCCAAGGCTATAGAACCCTGCTTTACAATTTTGAGAGGAAAAGAGATGCATTCTTACTTCTCCCAAGGGTATTAGCACCGTATAAATGAATATAATGTATTCGACTGGAATTCGAACTCGACTCTTCGTATTCTCAGTCCAAGCTTCAATCTATTACTCCACCGTCAGTATAAACATATAAACGCTGCTTACTCGTTTCCGAGGTCACCGATTTGCTAGACTGCCCAATGCTTGTTGTATCCCAACTGTAGCTTAAACCAAAACTATGCTGAAAAGGCCTTATTTACAGTTCCTGGGATTGCGCGCATCATTTGACGTGGTCAGCTCTTTTCCACTGAATGCAAAATCTCCACGGACGATCGTCACCAACCGGCTGCCACGTGACCTTAACCGGCCCCTTTAGACTTTTCTTCTTAGACATTTTTATTGTACTGCAGACAAATTCTTTCTGTGAAAGGGAGATTATTGCTTTGTGTATCCCTACAGGCATCTTGGTTGGGCCGAGAAATTTTCGACGCGGACACCTCAATTTAAAAAAAAGAAACAATTATTTCTGTACGGTTCTTACCAAGATTTGTATTTCTAATTTTGTTAAGGCGTCAATGTATCTGCTTAATTCATTGGTTTGCGTCTTTCTGTTTCTGTTTATATACATACAAAGTTTTTTAAAATTATTTATTAACCTAGCTTCCATCAAGTTTTCACATCTTTATGTAAAAATCTAATCTGATTGGCTGCCTTTGGGCATATGACTTACTGACGAACTGAACACTGTTCATTTGACTGGAGCTGCACACTTTATGAACCAAGCAAAATTGATTACTTTTCTTCTAGCATATAGCACGGACGATCATCTCAAGGACATTCAAATCTTCGGTATGAAAATATGGCAATGTTTTCCTTTTAAGAGAGATATTTGATTTTTTTAAAAAAAAGCAGATATTAAATAAAATCAGAGAGGAAAAAATAATCAGTATTTTTTATTGATTTATTGGAATTTAAAAAAATCAATATTTACAGAACCAAATGCAAATAGGACACCAAGAAATCATTTTGTTTGATCTTTAATTTCTATTATTTTTTAATAAGTATTAATTTAAAGAGCAATGGTTAATTAATATTTCTCACCACCGTAACGTAAGTTCCTGTGCCTTTTATATATTTATATGTATATATATATATATATATATATATATATATATATATATATTTCCATGATAATATTAGGTTGGTGCAAAAATAATGACGTAATAATGTCGTTTTTTGACGTATTTTTAACGTCAAAAAACGACATTATTACGTCATTATTTTTGCACCAACCTAATATTTCTGATGAACTTTCTCCTTTGATATCTAGACTTTATGAATTTAAGCATGCTACTAGATTGTCGACTATTGAAATGTCAAAATGTAACCGTAAGTTCTATGCTAACAGTTTCTTCTCTCGCGTTCTTGCTTGTGGAATTTTCTTCCGATTTCTTGCTTTCCAGTCAAGTTTCAAAAATTTAAAATCAATACCAATCGTTATCTTCTGTTCTTCTTTTATTGTTCTCTCTCCTTAATAATATTTCTCTTTTACTTATATTCTCTTATATTCATTAACCTCTTATCTCTTAGTGGCTTTATTATCTTGCTTGGGGTGGAATGAAGACAAAAATAAAATAAAAAATGATTATAGCAGACGTTCGAATTCTGACCATGGGACCCGGGTTCGAATCTCACCAAGATCGATTTGCCAGGAAAGATGTGGTCTTTCCCAATTGGCGTGCGGCACCTTTGGAAAGCGCCTGAAAACTATAGCACGGGTTGACCCAAGCCTTGTGAGTGAAATGGGTAGACGGAACCCTTGGGGGCTGTCAATAGCTTTGCTAGCACGAAGTCACAAGTCATCATGGGTGAGGGCTTGAGCGTGCTGGCCTTGTTCAAATTGCTGAACATACTAGATAACACGTTTTCTCCCAGAAACTGTAACTAAGGTCTGCTCAGCATAGTTGCAGTAGAAACTACAGGTGGGTTCTGTGGGTGTTGAATAAATAGTAGTTAGGAATCCTGGATAATGAGTGGCCAGCTATACATACCATCAAGACTGCAGCACATGTCCCATCGGTGAAGGAACATATAAATTACCTCTCCAACATGCTATTTGCATATGTATCAAGTATTTCTGAGAAGTATTAGGACAGACAGTTTAATTCTAATCATTTGGTTTGTTTTGTTTTACGGCATGTCAACCTCAATGGGTCATTTAATGCCGATAACTTTTTTTTCAGCAATATTTTTGTTTTGTCAAAATTTTATTTCTGGTAATATTTTTTTACAAAGTATTTATGGTATTAAAACCTATTTTAACACTTTCAAAATGCTTTTACCTCAGTTTCGGGGTTAACTATTTGCTCATAGCTGGGACTTTAACAGGTGCTACCACCCCGGGTCAGGGTGGACCTGGGAACACCAGCAATTAAGTGGTGGTTTCACCCTCCTCAAAACCTCCCGATCAGAGGCCTTGCTATTGGACGTAGTTTATCGTCTTACCCAGGAAGCGGATGTAGTTTATCGTCATACCCAGGACGCGGATGTAGTTTATCGTCATACCCAGGACGAGATCTGGGTTTGAGGGTTAACTATTTGCCTATATCTGGGACCCTAACATGTGCTACCATCCCTGGTCAAGGTGGACCTGGCAACACTAGCAATTAAGAGGTGGTTCCATGCTCCTAAAAAACTCCTGATCCTAGGCCTTGCTGCTGGACGTAGTTTATCGTCTTACCCAGGACGCGGCTGCAATTTATCGTCATACCCAGGACGGTCTAATCATTTGGCATTTGAGATTTTTAAAAAGGAATATTACAAAAAGAAACAAATTCTGAAGGAATAAATATATTCAGATATATATTACTTGAGGATTTTCACCTGCAACAACTCCTAAAGTTGATATCACATGTAACTTATAATTATGAATGAAATATTCCGGCTTGAAGTAAAGATCCACTTGTAATGAATAAAAGTACGTATTAATTTGAATAAAATACCCCGGGTTTGCATAAAGATCCACCCGTTATAAATAAAAGTATTTATAGATTTGATTAAAATACTTCGTGTTTACAACGAGATCCACCCGTAAGGAATAAAAGTATTTATTAATTCGCATAAAATACTCCGGGTTTGCATAAATATCCACCAGTGAGAAATAAAAATATTTATTAATTTGAATAAAATACTCCGGATTTAAATCAAGATCCACGTTTAACCAATAAAAGTATTAATAAATTTGAATAAAATGCTCAAGTTTTGAATAAATGTCAACCCGTATTGGATAAAGGTAATTACATATTTGAATAAAATACTCGTGCGTTGAATAAAGATCCACTTATAATGAATAAAAGTACTTAAAAATTTGGATAAAATATTCCGGCATTGAATAAATATCCACCCGTGATGAAAAAAGGGACTTATAAATTTGAATAAAATATAAAATACTTAAGCTTTGAATAAATGTCCCCCTGCAATTGAATAAAGGGATTTATGCATTTTGATAAAGTACTCGGGCATTATGTAAAGGTCTCTCCGTAGTGAATATATCTTTTAATAAATTTGAATAAAAGTATCCATGCTTTGAGTACCACATGTAACTCGAAAAGAAAAGTGTGCTGAACTGAAAGGTAATATCTAATCTCCTCAGTGGCAGTGAATTCTGGATGATCGTGTCGCACACGGAAAAGAGACATGAGGCGACAGAGATTTGATTTCTGTAGCTATCTGTTTCACTTGTCAAATACGCATTAAAGGCTGTCATAAATCTGCTCCTCACAACCATGAAACAGTAACAAGAACCACCCCAAAAAAGCTGCGTTTTGCATAGCAACGATCTCGCCTTTGTGGAGTTACCTGCACGGAAAAATATATTCGTGTAGACACCATCTTTGTCTATGACGAGGAAATATATATGTTGACTGATCCAAGCATGATGTGATTTCCTTCTTTTTTTTTTTTATTGCAAACTTTGATAAGTCGTGTGTCTTTTATATGAAAGCTAGTCAGTATAATCACAAATCGATCTGCTTTAATTTGTTCCTGCAAATCTTTCGATTTTAACATTCTTTTGATTACTATTTTGGTACAATTAAAAAAAACTCGCTGATGATGTTTTGGTAAATTTCATAGATTTCCTTTCCAAAAATTGGTTGTCTTTCTTTGGTGACATAGTGGTTGTGAGTTCAAATCCTGTGTCAGGAAGTATGTGCTTTCAGTCAGCAATAACTGAATAGTGCTAAATAAAAAAATAATAAAAAAAAGAACTAAACGATATCCCTAGACATGAGTAGTGGAACGAGAACAGTTTACCTCTGTAGATTAAATAAAGTGTTCAGTTTGAAATTCCCAGTGTGTTATCCAGTTCGATATATACCTGAGAGAGGCCGGGGGTACAATGGTCGAAACGTTGTGATAAAAACAACAAAGATGAGGATAACTGTCCGAATATAAATAGTGGAAATAATGATAGCTCCTCATCACAGAAATTCAGACAAAAATGTCTGCTTCACGTTATTATTTTTCCATTTTTTTCAAGATCTTAATTTCTTTCATTCACAATACAAATACAAGTTACAGACATACAAATTTATAAGTAATTTTATTTATTACAGGTGGAACTTTATTCAAAGCCGGGCTATTTTATTCAAATCTAATAATAACGTTAATCACTGTGTGACCTTGAACTCAAAGCCTGAATACTTTTATTCAAATTTTTAAGTATCTATCAGGTTGAATCATAAGCAATTTCCGTTTTCGCGGACCAATTGTAATGACGAAAGTATCACCCTAACTAACCGTTCTTTAAATATATCATAATAGGTAATGAAAAACAGATTACATACAACAATGTCCAACATAAAAGTCAGTGGATTTACCAGGATAAATCTCCATAATCGATCCCAAAATCTGAGCTCCATGCACAAAAAAGTTAATGTGCGTGTGATAGAATTATCTGGTTATTATTCCTTTAGAATTCTTAAAACGCAATGAAACACTATATGCACATTTCTGCGTTCAGCGGCTGCAACATTTCCATAAGATTTGGACGAAAAGCGCCCTGCGATCGTCAATCATTATATAATATTCTGTGACTTCCGTTAGATCGTCCATCTGTTCATCACTCTCTCTAAAATAGCCGTACATTGACTGATCGAAATCAAATTCTGGGGAGAAGTGCAAACAGGTAAGGGTGTACAAAGTATAGTTCGTTTCACTAGATTAACTAGTGCGTAGCTTAGTAAATTAAATTTTCATTAATTTTTTTTTGAAAACATTTAAAGTTTTATTACTTAACATAAAAAATACAATCACTATTTTACAAACAATTTAATGACTAAAGTAACAAATACTTATTTAATAAGAATGAAATATATTTTTGCATATCGTTTCTTTATGATTTTATATAAACAAGAATCCAGTTTCCAGTTCGCCCTGCGTTTGCGAGAACTATGAACAAATCACAAGGCCAAACCCTTCAATAATTTGGAATTTGGCTCAGAAAAAATATTTATGCATGGCCATTTGTATATTGCATGCTCAAGAGTAAGAAATCATAAGAATTTATTCTTCGCATGCAAAATGCACCCACTATTTTAAAAACAATGTAATGTTTAAAATAACAAATATTTATTTAATAAAAATACAAATGTTATCTTTTGCATATCTCTTTTTTAAGTTTTGATATTTCATCGATTTGAGAAATTGAACGAAACGTAGAATTTATAAATCTCGACAAAAATGTTATCGATAACTTCAACAATGCTAAATACTGTGAGGATCTAGTAGAAAAAATGCTGTTCTCCATGATAACCCAAGGTCGCATAAAAAAGAACAACAGAGGATAAAACATGGAATTTGGTTGGTCTGTTCAATTCCATCCACTATAAACACCTGACCTTGCTGCAACCAATTATTATCAATCTCGAGCGCTGCAAAACGCTTTGATGAGGTAAAATCTATCTAAGGAAAACCAATCATGGTAACTGCTCCGAGGAGCTGCTTTCGCTGGTTTCCAGATTTCATGAATTTAAGCGTTCTACTAGACTGGCATCTCACTCACACCATTTCACAGTCTCCAATAGCTTCATGTCTGGCAACTCTCGACTGTGGAACTCTCTCCCCTCTTCCTGTTTCCCTGATAGCTTCAACTATTCAAATATAATGTCAATCAACGTCTCCAGATGCCTTGATCTATCCCCTATCCTTCTCTTCATCCTTTCCTCTATCATTCCTATTTGCTCTCGCTCCAACTCTCTGTAACCCTTGCATGCGAGTGGCTTCCCCACTTGCTTGGGGTGAAACGCTTAAGAAAAAAAGTTGTTTAATTTCCAAAAATTCATATTCAAAAATATTTGATTGGAAAAGGTTCTCATAGTCACATTGAAGGGATTCCCTGGTAGCCCATTCCTCTGTCTTTTTTATAAATATTTTCACGGTAACTGCTTCGATGAGCTGCTTTCGCTGGTTCCCAGACTTCATGAATTTAAGGGTTCTACTAGTCTGGCATCTTGCTCTCACCCTTTCACTGTCGAAACTGTTAAATGTAGCCGTCTCTTCTACTCTAATAGCTTCATATCTCGCACCTCTCGCCTGTGGAAATCCCACCCCTTTTCCTGTTTCCTGATAGCTATAATCTCCAACTATTCAAATGTAATGTCAATCGACGTCTCCAGATGCCTTTATCTATCCCCTGTCCTTCTCTCCATCCGTTCCTCTATCACTCCTATTTGCTCTCGCTGCAACTCTCTGTAACTCCTTGCGTGCTAGTGGCTTCCCGCCTTGCTAAGGTTGAAACCCTTAAAAAAAACTTTATTCATCAAAACCTGTTTAATTTTAATCAAAAGGTATCGAAGAACTGTCTGATAAATGGCAAGGTGCCATCCCAAAGAATATGTAGTTGAATAAAATGTAATCTTATTGTAGTGATATGTAACTGACTACCGAATTAGTATAGCTAAGTCACAGAGATTATATGTGCCCAAGCAGCAAGGGGATGGGCAAAAGTGAGTCTTGAGAGTCGGACATGCAAGTTTCGATGTGTCGTATCTCGTTTAGCATGGATTGCAACCCAGTTGTATCTTTGTCTTCGGACAAAGCGCAACCAAAATATTAAGAGGTGCCCGATCCCAGGGAACAGCTGCCCACGGCAGTACTTCCTTCCTTGCACTAAGGAGGCAGGATCGGTAGTAATACCGATGCTGGCACAACAGAACAGGGCTGGGCTATTTTGTGGGGCCTGGCCCCGTTGCACGCGCTAGTGTTCCTCACTGACCTTGTGTCGCACCCTACCTGCGTGAGACGGCAAGCAAATATCGAATACGGTACGCGAGATAAGCGACTAGTGCTGGACCGAGAAAATAGAAAGGAAATCACATTTCACAAGACCTACTTAATTTTTTGAAGAGTAAAGCAAGAACGGAAATAATTTATGACTCAACGTTACATATTCATTACGGATAAAGCGGTATTAAAAAACCTGAGCATTTTATTTGAATTATTTATTATGTGTGGACCTTTATTCAAATTTCTAAGTCTCCCTGTGGAGATTCATGATCTCCTACGCCCCAAAAGGTTACGGCATTAAAACAAAATAAATTATGAGCCCATAACATCCAAGAATTTCAAGAAATTTAAGAAAACCTTTGTTGAAAAATTGATTCATAACTCCAATTAAAAAAATTCATAATTCTTGGTAATTTAAATCGCTGGGTAGATTGGACTCTTAAGACTTGGATACCATCTAATCTCAGAGGAGGAACTCTTTGAATACCCAACTATGGAGAAGGCAAAGGGAAGCCAATTCATTATCGTCCTCACAGATTCATGGCAGTTCACAGATAATAAAGAAAAATGATTATGACTGCTTATGTTCTAAAAACAAAAGACATGACGTTAAAAAATTAATACAAGGAATCCGAGAAAATCCAAGAATCTCTTTATTGAAAAACTGCAAAGTAGACTTAAAACTTCAATAAAAAAAAAATAATTCCATCGTTCTCGATAATTTCAGGAACAGAATTTGGATTTGCAGATTTACATAGAAAAAGATGCAGTTTAGACCCAAAATGGAATATGGCGTCCATGTCTGGGCCTCACTTGTAGCTTTGATAGAGTTCAATATCTTTAACGCAGTATTGTCTGAGAAAGACTTATTTTCCTCACGACAGCCTCTTTACCATAAACACAACACTGCAAGCCCACCCCAACTCTGAGGGGATGTCAACGTGGTATAATGGTTAGCAAGCTTTTTTTTGTTTTTTAATCGGTATCACCTCATGGAAGGCTGTAAAGCCACTAAGACACAAGGGGTTACAGGGTGTAGAAGAATTAGGAACAGAAACGTTAATAATGAGTGGGTAGAGTAAAGAGTAATCAGGAGGGCAGTAGATAGCGATTGACATTGCATTTAAATTTTTGTAAATTAAAGTTGGCTGAAAAGCATGGAGCCGGAAGAGAGTTCCACAAGGGAGAAGTTCGCGAAAAGTAACTGTTAGCATAGAACTTATGGCTATATCTATCCAGCTCAACTGTAAATTGATGAAATCTCGACGCCAATCTACTACTGCGCTTAAGTTAAAAAAAAAAGAAGTTTAGGCATCATAGCGAAGAGCGATATTTATTTGTAATTATTTACAAAATGTGGCAGAAGGCCAAAATAGGGAATGAGGTAAAAGGCGGCTTTCATCTGTCTGAGTTTTAAACTTAGCCCCAAATGCTGACTCAAATATACCACTATAACCCTAACACCAAAACAACGCATTCTTACTTACCTTTCTTACTACATCCACCATAATACCTCATTGTCTCTATGAAAGTCCTAACTAATTCCCCGTGTGTACAATTTATTGTCTTTTTAAACCAGCAAGAGCTCATCCGAACAATTACCATCAAAGTATTTATATAAAAGGCACAGACAAGCAATCTTATGGCGGTGGGAAAGTAACTGAAGCCGAGCTGCCAGATCAGGACCAATAATATTTCTGGGTTTTTTTAGGATTTTATGAAGGAGCTCAAGGTAAATAGCCGGGGCGCCAAATCATATGTGGCAGCAATATTCTAAGCATGGAAGTATGGTAAACATATATATATGTAAGATAGATTCTGGAAAAAAATGTCTCGTACGACACGGTGAACTAACTTTCTTATCAGCAGACCTAGCAATGGATTCAATATAGTATTTCCACTTCATGTCAGCTGAGAAAGTTACCCCAAGAAAGAGCAATGTGTTCCGCTAGAATAATGACGACTGAGTAGTGAGTTCGATCCTCAATGGGTACCCCATTACTTCATACCTTTACGGCTTATTTGCATTATATTTATATTATGTTAGAAATCAACGTTGAAGATTTTTTGAGACGACATACGGACAGTCACCAGTGTTGGTAACATAAATTAAATATAAAATAGGTATAAAAGTCACAAAAATATAAGGCGAAATGTGTGGGTGG
>OZ010593.1:22377171-22417171 GCA_963932145.1 Acanthosepion lycidas
CAAGATAAGCGGAAGTGACGTATCCCAGCCGTCGTCCTAAAGAAATGTATTACCGAGCTGGCTCCACTTCTCTCCAAACTCTACATCAATTGCCACGCTACTTTCTGCTTTCCAGCTTGTTGGATGTGTTCCCCTGTAGTTCTTGTTTTTTAAGAACTCTGGAGAACGCTCTGATCCTTCAAACTATCGCCCTACTAGTCTCTTAACGCTTTTCGGCAAAGTATTCGCGGTTCTAATCAATGCTAAAATTGTTAAGCATCTTATAGCTCACGACCTACTCTCTGACAAACAATATGGCTTCCGTTTCGCTGGGTCTACCGCTGATGGGGTAAAGGCCATTACTGAATATGTATATCAACCACTGCGAAGCTCGAGCTGTGGTTCTAGATAGCTCGAAGGCGTTTGAAAGAGTTTTTCCCACTACTCTTCTACATAAATTCCATGGCTACGATACTACAGGAAGATTGTTTGGTTTAATCCAATCGTTCCTATCAAATCGTGAAATTGAGATCGTCTTGAACAGACTCGCTTCCAGATCGATTCACACAAATGCGAGTGGCCGCCAAGGCTCTATCCTGGAACCTACGCTTGTTTCAGTTCTTAATCAATGATCTCCCTGATATCATCGGTTCTGAAGTAAGCATTTATGCAGATGAGAGTACCATTTACTCCTATCTCAGTAGCAAAACCGCCAGAGCCTACAAAGTAAACATGGCTGCTGCTCTTGAAAAGGACCTCCAATCAGTGGTTAACAGGGACAGGAAATGGCTTGTAAATTTTAGCACCTCTAAAAAAAAACTGCTCTCGTGTAACCACAATAAAGAAACATTTCTGACTGCCATCGGCATGGCTGATGCTAGACTCCTGGAGAGAATACCCTATGCTTTCTTAGCCTCAATTTTTCAACTGACTTGAAGTGAAGTGACTACATCGAATCAATTGCTGCATCTACTGCAAGGAAAGTTGGCTCAATGTGTCGTACCAGAAAACCTTTCACGTCAGAGTCCATTTTACATACTTAAAAAGCTACCATTTGTCCATACATTGGATACTGCTGCCATGACTGGTGTGTTTCCCCTGCTACTCATCATCGAGATTCTTGACAAAATCTAAAGAAGGATGCGTAATGTAATCAATCCTGACTTGGCGACTTCGGGAGGAATGGATAGCGGCTTGGATTGAAGAATCGGAGAGCCGAGTTCGAATTCCAGTCGAATCCATTACATTCACTTACGTTGGAAAAGGTGTGAATCCTCTTCTTCTCCCTTCAGCTATGGGTAAATAGCAGGACAGACTGGGCCCTATAGCCTTGGATGGAGAAAGAGAAGGAAAACCCTGTATTCAAAACCTGCGGAGGGTCGTTTGGAGACTTTGTGGCACGTAGTGCATCAGGTCTCTGTAATCGGCTCTTCAAAAAGTGTGGATGGTCCTGCACAAAACCTTCACCACTATAATCAAATCTCATGTGCTATACATGCAGGTTGGGGACCGCTTGTGAATTCCAAATTCCCATGAAACTCTAATATTGGAGCCGGCTCAACCCACCCCGGTTGAATGCCGTTACAAGAACAAGAAGAGAACTCGACTTCATTCACCTTCTCTATGACTTTTCTATAAATATTTTCAGGGCAACTGCTCTGACAAGTTTTTTCCCCTGGTGCCCTGACTGCATGAATTTAAGTGTGTCACTTGACTGGGATAAAAGTCCCACGCATTTATTGCTGATATAGCTAAATCCAACCACCACTTTTAGTCCAACAGTTTCTTTTCTTGTACTTCCCGCCTTCGGAACTCCCTTCCGATTACTTGCTTCCCAGATAAATACGATCTTCAAAAATGCAAATGCAACGTCATTCGCCATCTTCTATCTTCTTGAATCCCGTCTATCTTTTATCCTTTTTTCAATCCTCTCTAAACTCAGTCTTTTCTCTCACTTTCACTCTCTGTAACCCACTGTATACTAATAGCATTCCCGCCTTGGTTGTGATGAAATTATATATATATATATATATATATATATATATATATATATATATATATATATACAGGTTTGGTTAAATATAACCAACAAGGTTTTTTTCCGTTTACTTTTTATTATATTGTTTCGTTCTCCTTAACCGTTACAAGGGCGCCAGTGTGGACTATTTTAATCTTTCAGCTTTCTAAAGAATATCAGGATCGTAAACGGAATCTTATTTAACACACAGACACCACACGGTTCTTGAAAATGCCTGAGACAATCGAAAATACCTAAATAAAACAACAGAACAAACATGTACTTTAGACAGTCTATCCACAATATCGATCCCGTCATTTTTCTCTACAAAAGGTGGCTAGGTATTACATCATTTTTCTCTACCACCGGTAAAGCGGTGGCTAGGTATTACGTCATTTTTCTCTACCACTGTTCAAACAGTGGCTTGGTATTACGTCATTTTTCTCTACCAGCGGTAAAGCGGTGGCTAGGTATTACGTCATTTTTCTCTGACACTGTTCAACCGGTGGCTAGGTATTACGTCATTTTTCTCTACCACCGGTAAAGCGGTGGCTAGGTATTACGTCATTTTTCTCTACCACTGTTCAACCGGTGGCTAGGTATTATGTCATTTTTCTCTACCACCGGTAAAGCGGTAGTCAAGTCTCAAAGGATTAATAAGCTGCAAATTGTACGGGAAATTGCTTTACTCTTCAGCAAGACTCACGCTGACCTTAACCGATTTTATTGTGTGAACATGTCCAACTCACAAATAGTAATCGAATCATTATAAATCAGATGTAAAAACAAACTTTTCAACAATGCCATTTCTTAACAGAATTGAATGTAAGAGGCAGCAGTCTTCTCTGTATTTGATAAAAACAAAACGAAACAATCTTCTCTCAACTTTCCAGAAACGTGTTTTCATTCTCTCAACTCTACTCGACAAACAAAATCTGATACGCTTTAACCAAATTCTAAACAACACCATTATTCGTCTGATGTTGTGAGAATAACCTTTCAAAAAGCAAATTGCATTTCCGCAAATATAACTGAATTTTCAGTTGAAACTTAATTTCATTCCCGAACCTCGATTTTGAACTTTTACTAAAATCTTAAACCTCACATACACCAGAACCTGATAGGTTTCCACGCAACTTGAACATTTTTAAATACTTTCAAACAAACTAAATAAGCAAAGAACAAAAAACAAAGATCCCAAAGAGAGACATAAAAAAGATGAATGCATAGGTTTTCCAAAGCCTAAAGAGAAAATACTATCTTTACACGGAATGTGGTTTTTTGTAAATTTTCCAGGAAGTTTGTAATGTCTTTTAGCTTCTGGCATTAAGCCAACCATTGTTAAAAAAGAAAAGAAAAAGGAATATAAAAAAAAATATGCTTTGTTATTTAGTACTGAAGCTGCATTAAAAGAAAAGAAGAAAAATCCATGGAATTTGCCCGAAAGTTCAGTGGGTGTAAAAAGAAACTGAATTCCTGATTTATTTTCTGTCCCCGCTACCCCTCACCCCTGCTTCTCTCTTTGTTTCCCGGTCGGTCGTCGAAATAAAATTCAAAAAGTAAACCGCCTCAAGTATTGGATCTTGATAACATATTGATTGAATTGGAAGGAATACAATTTTTCAAAAAAACAAAAAAAAACAAAAACTCAAAAAAAACCAAAAAAAAACCTATTACTTCTTTTTTATTATAACAATCGATTAAATTAAAAATAAAATAAAATTAAAAAAAAAAACTGTTTATCTACTGTACTTGATAGCATGATAGACCCCAACCCTTTTTCTCTAAGAAACGGATAAAAATATCTCTTGACTCGAAGTTAAGGTATCTGGTAGGTTAATGTTTACCCAGATCCAGTAGACAACCAGTATGTATACATCATCAGGATGTTGACTATTCGAGGCTCTCCACAGCTTCCTGTCCTTTTTACCACACCCTTGTCCCTGCTCTGCTATCCATAAATATACCGGCTTTTTATTCCCGATCGGATCTGATCTACATATGGCGACATCAAATAGCATTATTTTGTAAATGTCATTTTTCGTATTGTTTTCTATCCCCAGTTTTCTACAAAAGAGTATGGGTGAGTTACGTACTAGGTAATAAATCTTATGCTATGTTCTTTCAGATAGTGGGCGAACATGGGTCTCCACAACTTCGTGTTCTTTGTTGCTCAAAGCAACTTTTCACCATGTAGCATCGCTCTTTGTCTCTGTCCTGTCATCTATTCACACTTGTTACTCGATGTTTTCCAGATAATCTCCTGCCTTGTGTGTCAATATCTCTAACCCCTCTTTCCTTATTATGCATTTCAAATATGTCAAATTTATTTTTCTGAATGTAAATATAAGTTTTCTTGTTGTTCCTATTTTTCTTAAGACTTCCACGTTGATCAAATGATCTGAGTGTGTTAATTTTTGCATTCCTCGATAGAACCACATCTCTCTCGTTTCAAGTCTCTTATTCATATGTGAAAAGATTGTCCAGCATTCACTACCATAAGATTAGTATTACCAAGTAATTCCGCACTCATTCTTATTGTTTCGTAATGACAACATCCTATTTCTTAATATTTTGCTTAGTTTCTATAAGACATCTTTCGCTATTCCTATACGCCTTTGAACTTCTGTGCCACGTTTTCCATCGATTGTTTCAACAATATCTAGATCAGAGTTTCTAAAATATAGCCATGTGCTCCCCAATTCAATAGAACAGTAATTTAGGAATTATTTTTATATTTGTAAAAGCACAAGTTTCATGCAAACATGCTTAAATATACAATGTAATTTTTTTAAAGATAACTGCTTATTTCAGGAGATTTCTTTTTGCTATTTTCAAAGTTAATGACTAATATTTTTTCTGTTAAAAATTTAAAATTCGCTTTAGAGTTTTTCGTTATTCTACAACTGACGTCAATACGGTTAAGAAACAGTGACTAAGATAATTAAATTTGATTTCCTCAATATGTCGCTCACAACTTAGGCTACTTTCTCTGCTGGCGACCACGTATTCTTTCTTGCAGATGGTCCTTTCTTCGGATTTCCATATTGCCTTGTTTTATTATCCAGAAATCTTAACTATAAGTTTTTAAAAAGTTGCGTGTTATCAGTACTTATATTTTAATCAACATTGGCCACTTAGATTTCTAATTATGTTATCATAATTAGAAATCTGCATGCAAGGGTAATATATGCGAGCTGTCGATTTTTGCCCATCTTAGCAGCAGAAACATTTTAAGGGATAGAACAGGAATGAATCAGGCAAAAACTGATTGTCCAAACTACAAAAAATGGGTAAGCTTGGTTTTATCTAGACGTCGAAAGCAGATAATTACCAAAATATTTATAATAATAAAACAAAGACAGCTAGGTTGGGGTAGTCGAAAGAAGGTAAATTATGTTTTATTTTCTAGAAGTGAATATCAATAAGTGAATAGCAATGTATAGAAATGTGTTACATGCCTTCTCTCTGACCCTGAAAAAGAAAGTTAGCGGATGTTTCAAAAGGCTGTCTTTACTCACAAGTACAGTACGTCATGTTGTAAAAGGTTGCATCTACTCATGATCCCTGAGGAACAACTTCTCTTCGAGGTGTCTACTAATATAATCGTTCAAATGTAAAGACCAGACACTGCAAATTGGCTGTTAAGGGTCACATGATTGGCAAAAGGCAGCGCGTATTAACTGTGGAAGAAACACCATTCTACATCGGATCACCCTAATTAGATCCGTATTCCAGACGTAACGAGAGAGTTTCACACGGAGAATCTTTTTCCAGGGATTGTTACTTTCCGGACCAAAGTCCAGTGCAGATGTTTCGCTAAACATTATAATCTTAACCACTTCAAGTCAAAGGTCAATCGATATCTATCTTTATAATCTTCACCTCCTAGCATCTGATTTTTTTTTCATATCACATGCTTTTACCTTGAATGGCAGGGAAAATATATCAACGAAGGCTGTATTGACATGTGTTATACGAGCGTTTGGTTGCAAAGGAAAGGAACAAACAGGAATTAAATTTCAACTTCGTTAAATATACATAATATATACATAGTTGTTTGAAATTTGGCAAAAATTGTTCGTATGTGAATACTTAGTTGCCGTTGGTCAAGAAAGCTATTAGGTTTGGTTTGGTTTGGTTTACGGCATATCGACCTCCATGGGTTATTAGGTTGGTGCAAAAATAATGACGTAATAATGTCGTTTTTTGACGTTAAAAAATATGTCAAAAAACGACATTATCACGTCATTATTTTTGCACCAACATGATATTTAATGCCGACAAAATTTTTATTGCTGGTAATATATTTTTCTTCAAAAATCTATTTCTGGGAATATTTTTTCCTTAAAGAAATCTATAGCTGGTCATATTTTTTCCAAAGAATGTATAGCTGTTTGTATTGCTAGTATATTTTAAGTATTGCTGATAATAATTTCTCCTTCAAAAATTATTGCTGGTAATATTTTTTTTATTACAAAGTATTTCTGGTATTAAAACCTATTTTTACACAAGTTTGGGTGTTAACTACTTGCCCATAGCTGGGACCCTAACAGGTGCTACCACCCCGGGTCAGGGTGTACCTGGGAACACCAGCAATTAAGAGGTGGTTCCATGCTCCTCAAAACCTCCTGATCAGAGGCCTTGCTGTTGGACGTAGTTTATCGTCTTACCCAGGATGCGGATGTAGTTTATCGTCATAACCAGGACGTGAAAGCGATTAGGTGTAAGGATTTTGTTAGTAGGGCCGAGGTCACGACTTGGGCCAGAGGATAGGCGTGGAGGGAATTAGCCGTTGGTCGGGTTGATGCACGTCTTTCTTTAAGATTGAAATCGACACTTGTGATGATGTTGATGGGCTAGTGGTCAAATCGTGGCGAGATGTTGAAGCCGAAACTGCCTGATAATGTGTGTTGATCGCGGTGGGTTGATTCTTTGTTTGTTGTTGAATTCTGTCGTTGAATTTTTCATTATACGAAAGGAGAAAACGTTTGATGAAATAAAGATTCTATGACAAGAATAAATATTGGTCAAGAAAGGTATGTCGAAATTCTGGATAAGACGCTTAGTATTCTATGGAAAGGTTTTAAGATTGTTGTGTTTAAATTTCTCGAAGTTCGAATGATAAACAGAGAAGATGAAAGAGTGTTCCAGGTTATCAGTGAACTGCGATAGTGGAGCAATGCAGTCGTATAGGTCTGTGATTATGTTCCCATTAACGAGCACTTTCCGAAAGACTAACAAGTTCTTTATATTTTTTTCTTTTAGACATTTTTGCATAATATAGGATTGTGTAAAATAACTGCGTGAATTTTATTTATATGGATACTTACTCTGCTGTTTGAGACGGGAAAAAAATATAACTAGTGTTTTTTGTTTTTTGTTTTTTCTGCCCATCGTTTGGGTAAGATTGTGTAGCAACAACTGCTGGTTTTTCATGTACTCGGTTGCGTATGACCCCTCAAAAAAAAAAGCAAAGATTGTACCTACTAAATCTGACTAAGAAGAAATAAAATAAAAACAGAATTCTACAAGTAACATCAGTAAACAGTGATTTCTAAACAAAGTTTTGCATGTCTTATTAGCCGTGCGGGTGGCCTAACAGATACCGGTACGTGAAGGCGAATCGGCGTGCTGAGTTCAAATCCCCTTGGGAAAGGCATGAAACAGACATACTGTTTCATATAGTCACTCCGCAGTTCACTACAGCATATTTTCCAAATGTCTTTCATTTTCTATGTGTTGTGTGTCTTCAAAACGTTGGCGATCATGGTCCTCCTTAAATTCTTGTCCTTTGTAGCTCTTCGTAAACTTTGTCCATACGCTGTTTCTCTCCTAACCCTTGTTCTGCCAACCATTTTGTTTTAACTTGAGAGTTCGTTTCGAATCTCGTCGCCAACTGATATGTTCCGGAAAGGGACATATTTGTTCGAAGTAGCTAAGTGGTTTTGGCTACTTTAACCGGGTAGGACAATCTAGCAGGTAGCTATAATGGACTGGTACTCGTCGTAGTCGTAGGCAATAGGCGTAGGCAGTAGGCGTAGGCCATGTACCTCCACATCAGTATGTATTTATGGCTGACACCAACCAATCATATTAGTGTGAGTGGGGAACCCAGGTGTATGCATATTCATTACATCACATTCAAACAAGATCTTTAAGTTCGTTATGTGCAATTTTTCTCTGTACCTTTTGCCTTCAGTATGTCATGTGAATGTCAAATTCTCCAGGCTCTCTTTCTTCATGATGTGCCCTCAAAATTGAATCTGTTTTTTTCCAGTGTTCTTTTTGTTTCTATTTTCTGCAAAACTTCGTCTCCCTGCTGCCATGTTCAGTCCATGGTATTCTCAGCATCCTTCTGTAGAACCACATTTCTATCGCCTCAAGTTTCTTCATCATCTGTGACGAGAAAATAAAAAATGCTTTTTGTATGTGTGCATTGAAATACTGTTCTACTGCTGCTGTTATCACCTCTAAATCATTGGAAAGGTTCTTCTCTTTCAAACACCTTTTGTGATTTTGGCAAAGGAAATAAACGGAACGAAGCCTGATGTGTAAAGAAAATGGTCTATGTATACAATCCGAAAATCCTTCAAAATATTTATCCTGGCTTAAAAGCGGACATTTTAAAAGTATATATCAATATATACAAATATATTAAATTAATGAACCAGGAAGGATAAGAATAAAAAAAAAATATATTACTCTCTTTCAAGTAGCGAATCGAAGCATTTAACAAAAAAGAAAACATCAAAAAACAAAAAGAGCTCAATCGAGGACAAAACATATAAATATGCGCACCATGATTAAACAAATAGGAAAGAAAAAGTCCTACTATAGGAGTACATATATCGCCAGGTTCAAACACCTTCTTGGTCCTAAGAACAGGTGTAGAGGTGTATCCCGTTTCCTGTTTAGAACTGGGTTTCTGCTTCGTTCTAAAACCTACTCAACCCTATTTTAAAGGCCTAAGTTTGGCGATAAACTACATCCGGCCGCAAGGTCTCTGATCACCAAATACCCGACAAAGCATTTCGAGAGATACGGTTGTAGATTTGCAAAGATTCACTCAAAATTTAATGCAGGAAAGTTGCGCGAATTTGTTACTCTTCGTAAAGATTGCAGAACCGTTCCAGTACAACGTTGAAATCATTGAACACAACTCGATAGCAATAAGCAGATTGACTCAGTTACCTGGGTACCAATAAACTTTAGCTGCACGGGTATTATCTGTGGAAACGTATCACGACATGAAGTAATGTCCGAAAGCTTTACGACACCGCTCTTTTATGACAGCTGAAAAGCTGTTTTTAAAAGCAGCAATAAATATAAAAGCAAATGTCTAGAAAGAATATGAAATAATGAAAATATTTTATCTGAAAGCAACTGGATTTAGCATTTTTCGACATAAATAGAAAATAATAGCAGTCTCTTATCCTAAGACAAATCTTTACATATCGGTGTAATTTGATTGAAATAGAAACATTTTATTTCAATTTCCAAAGGGAAATTGAATTTTATTTTTACTTCTATTTTTCTTGGGATTGAGATGAAAATAATAAATTTATAAGGAAATGTTAGACTTTTTAGGATAAATGTACCAGGTAAAATTCAACTGCTATCTGTTGTTTTGTTTTGTTTTTTTGTTTTTTTGTTTTTTAAATTAGCAATAGGTTATTTGATGATAGGAGATATTATGCAACTCGTTGGTTGTTCTTATTGAAAATAAACCAAAATAACAATATAGTTAGATATATTTACTTTTTGTTAATTAGAGACCTATAAGCATTGCCACGAGTCGTAAGGAAAAGATAAAGGGAAAGAAGATAGTAAAAAAATATTAAATGCCAGCAATGCAAGGTTGAAAATTGTGAAACAGTTGAATAGAGCTCATTGAACAACCCGAAAAAAATAGCTTGAAGAATATATATATATATATATATAGCTCTTTAAATATTAGCTCTGGATTTACATTGAGCTCTCAGGATTTCATCCTCCTTGGGAGTAACCATACGGATTACCAAGTTCTTCATAACTTAAATATATATATATATATATATATATATATATATATATATATATATATATATATATTATTCATAAATATTGTCTCTCTACTGATTAATTCGGAGAAATTTTCATATATATATATATATATATATATATATATATATATATATTTAAAATTTTCAGTTATCTGTTTTGGATAAGTCTTGTTTTTATGTCCATCGTCTTTGTCATGTTGAACTGATTATGTTAATTGTATTTTAATGAATATTGTCCTGAAGAAGGTTTATTAAACCGAAACGTCAGACGTTGACATTTCATTCATATTAAAACAACATAATTGCATTTAAGGATTTTTGTTTGTTTTTTCCAAATATTTTTCTCCATTCTGTCGGATTTATATCCATTTATATTTGCTTATATATATATATATATATATATATATATATATATATATATATATATATATATATATATATATTTATATATTTATATATATATATATTTATTT
Organism: Acanthosepion lycidas; assembly: GCA_963932145.1. Taxonomy (NCBI): domain Eukaryota; kingdom Metazoa; phylum Mollusca; class Cephalopoda; order Sepiida; family Sepiidae; genus Acanthosepion; species Acanthosepion lycidas. The sequence continues at coordinate 22,387,686 of OZ010593.1, forward strand.
TAGTTAGGTAAATGAGATGTGAACGACCGTATACCGGTGCGCTGGCGTGCATACGCTCGTAAGCAAATAAATAATTACCAAATTTAGCCAACAGGTGTAGACATAGGAGTGCTCAACATAATAGTGTACGTATATGTGTATTTATTAGAACCGGCTTCTAATGCTCTGTATGGAGCGGCTTGGGGATAATAGTCGTGACTCGTGGAGGCACAGTCCGATGCGTAAGGGAAACTCAGATGAGTTTGACCACGGAATATTTGATCGATCGGCGCTATATCGAGTCTAATGCGTTACCTCTTCGTCACCGAGGCCTGTTGATACATTTGGTTTGACGTTTGCCTGATAACGTAACTGTCCGGGTTTCAATTCTCGCTAGTGGATGCGCACTGCTGATATATAAAAATATAGGACGAAACGGCCGTCCAGTGCTTTCTGCATTCTGTTGAAGTTTCTTGTAGACTCGATGAATTACTTAATAATGATTATCTCAAATCCTACACTATTTACATTATTCGGACTATTGTCCTCATCTTCGTCGGCATATTTATTACAACGTTTTGGCCGTTGTACGCTCCGGCCTTCTTCAAGTGATTGGAATGTCGACCTGAATCCTTCATTTCGCTCACTGGAGTAGACTGTTCTAGTGCCACGTGCCATGTTTTTTAATGGATGTCAGTTATCAGTTATCTCCTGTTAATTCCCCTCTCCAAGTTCTCCACTGCCTTAAATGGGTATTGAACTCACACACTTTGGGTCTTGTCACTGGATCTAACCAACGCCTTTATCCACTATGCTATGTGTCCTTGAGGACATCTGTGTATGAATTTCTGCGTATCTGAGAAAATTTAAAACGTAATAAGCAAGGAAAGTGGATTGGCCAACACGAAAATATATGAATTCGTGCTGTGAATATAAACATAGAAAAAATAACATTGGTGAAAGTCAAGAAGGCAACCAAAATATCACCTTTAAGTCAACATGACATAGAGAAAAGTATTAAGCTGGACAAAGAAGTATAATAAGGGAAAACAAATATCTGTACACATACAAATTATTGTATTTCCAACCAATGAATAAACATATATTTCATATAACTAACTATAAACAGATGCATAATAACTAAATATGCATAGAAAACAGAAAAAAATTGACTTAATAGAAGTAAATCCCATTTGTCCCTGTTAATGGGTGAAAGAAGTATTCGTACAATGCAAATATCACATTTTAAAACGAATAAAAGTGGTAACCGTAGAAAATTGATTAAGAAAAATAACTATTGTTTTTCCAATAATTTTTATTATCCCAAGTACTTTCAGTCTCATCTGAGACCATCTTCAGTGGGGTTACAATGTCTCTGTGTGTGTGTAAAAGTATTTTTGTAAATTCAAAACAATTTTACTGTTCACTTTACTGCGTTTTTTATCGTTCTATATCAATTTCGAATTCACGAGTTTTTTTCCATGCAAGGGAGGCAACTTCTGTATTTCTTAATTTATATTATTATTATATTTATTATATTTATTTATACACACACACACACACACACACATATATATATATATGTGTGTGTGTGTGTGTGAAAATATATAGAAATTAGGAAAGAACTCGTTAGGTAAATAATCCAAAGTTCTTTAGTATTTTAAATATTATTTTTTTAAAATAGTACTCGATACAAAAGTAGAGCATAAATATAATTATTTATTTAAAAATATGATTCCAACACGCTACATAATAGTTCTCATGTATCAAAACAAGAACCGAAAACTTCAATATAATTATTTCAAATAATTATATTGAAGTTTTCGGCTCTTGTTTTGAAACATGAGTACTCTTATGTAGCGTGTTGGAATCATATTTTTAAATAAATAATTATATATATATATATATATATATATATATATCCCTGACGATCCGTTTAGGTGAAACCTTGGTAGGTTTGTCTGGCTCTCTAGGTTTAACTAGGTCTGCTCTACTTACCATATTGAGAACTTTATTTAGTTATTTTGCCTAATATTATCGGTTTTTTTCTTTGGGCTTTGGACTTGCATGCTAGACGATTATTTTCAGCTAACGTACATGTTCTTTGTTCTTTTTTTTTATACCTTTTTTTTGCCTTTGGTATTGGTTTGATTATATGCAAATCAAAACACCGAAGGTTTTCCGAACGAGTATAGTTTCTTATACTTATAAGATTACTACTACTACTAATAATAATAATAATAACCATATATATATATATATATATATATATATATATATATATATATATATATATATATATATATATATATATATATATGTATATAAATATGTAATGAAAAACAAACCACTTTAAGGTACCATTACGATAATTTATTTCACCTAAATTATCGTAATGGTACCTTAAAGTGGTTTGTTTTTCATTACATATTAGCTCTGTCCTCACATTGAGCTCTCAGGATTTCATCCTCTTTGGATTTACCAATTCGGTTTACCAAGTTCCTTATAACTTAAATATATATATATATATAAATTTGCAGCTACACACATTTAAGAGATTTATTACTATATTCATACTTGACTTTATTTATTTGGGGATTTAATTCTCTTCTATAAAGGGCTTTTAGGATTTTAAGTTTTTACTTATTATTCTAGTGTAAGATCGATGTATTTTCAACTAATATCTGTCTAAACTGTGAATATGGTTATGAGTTTTCCATTAATTGCTGTAAGATTGAACTATACTCATCCAAGTGAGATATATATATATATATATATATATATATATATATATATATATATATATATTCGAGGCCAATTTAAAAAAATGTCCACATTTTTGCCATAGCATATCTTTAGGTTCGTCACTCTGTCTTCTGCTCATGCGTACTTACAATTGATACTATTGTGGTCACATCCGTTCAAAAAATATATGTACGCGTGTATCAGTGATAAAGTCTGAAACAAGTCACTGACAGCCAGATCAATACTATAAACTTACTAATGAGAATTAGGTTCAACTGTAGCAGGTGCAGTTTTTGTCTTTCAATATTGTGCATTTCGGTGAGAACTATGTGGCAGTTTCTCACGCTATTCGCATTTAAAAATATCTCCTGTTATCAAGTTAAATCCATAAAATAAATATTCATATCTCTATATATTGAGCAGTACGTAAATGTCTTTTAGATAAATCAAAATCTTATTTCACAGCTACTGAAGAGAGAATATAGCAAGTAATAGTTAGTAATTCTCATTTCTCTGTTTGTTCCTCGGACCGTTGATAAAGGACACAAGCGTGTCCGAAAATTCCGAACGTAAAACCTTTTTCTCCGTGCTTCATTTCTGTCATATGGGTAATATTTAATAAATGTTTATAGTATTAATTATATTGGTATCTTTTCGTTTGGGTTCAAAATATATATAAATATTTTAATCACACTAGTTGCCCCTTTTAATCACACTAGTTGCCCCTAGTTCTGCAGTGTATATATACATTTTTTTAAAACTTGAAATTCTTTAAAATTTATATTCATAACCGAATTTCATCTGTGATGACGTGCCTAAAAGAGTCGTTTTAGCTAGACATCAATAACCCATTTACGCCTAACTTCTGACCTCATTTTTCTATTTTAGCTTTGATCTGTCAATTGATTGGCTAATCAAGACATACCCAGAAATGTGTTTTTTTTTTTATATTGAAATTTTGGTTTTCCCCCCTCCTTTTTAACTCTCGATTGGGCTACTTTTTAAGAATAGTGCCTCATCCACTGATACTTTGTCCACTGACCGGTAAGTACCATATATATCATTTTCATCGTAAGTTATCCAACATCGCCTGATGAGGAACAACTTTTAAGTTCCAAAACATAGAAATTTTTGTCTATCGATGTAAAATATTTTATAATAAAAATATTAATATAATACACACAGACACACACACACACACACACACATATATATATATATATATATATATATATATATATATATATATATATATATATATATATATATAAGCGTTTCACCCCAAGCAAGGCGGGAAGCCACTAGGACACAAGGGGTTACAGAAAATTTGGAGCAAGATCAGATAGGAGTGATAGAGGAAAGGATGAGGAGAAGGATAGTGGATAGATCAAGGCAACTGGAGATGTCAATTGACATTACATTTGAATAGCTGGAGATTATAGCTCTCAGGGAAACTGGAATAGGGAAGGGAGTTCCACAGGCGAAAGGTGCGAGATATGAAGCTATTGGAGTACAAGAGACGGCTATATTTAGGAGTTTCAACAGTGAAGGGGTGAGAGCAGGATGTCAGCCTCGTCGGGCGCTTGAACTCATGAAGTCTGGGAACCAGCGAATGCAGCTCCTCGGAGCAATTACCATGAAAGTATTTGTAAAAGACACAGAGAGAGGCGATGGCACGTCTGTGAGAAAGTGACTGTAGACGAGATGCCAGAGAAAGTCCAATTATATTGCACATCCGCCTGTGGAGCCTATCAAGAACCCCGAGGCAAACAGAAGGGGCTGGCCATATATGGCAGCAATACTTTTGGTCAGTCTCTGACATATAGCTGTCCTTGGATCTTTATACTGTTGGAAATCCCGTACGGATTACCATTTTTATTATATATATATATATATATATATATATATATATATATATATATATATATATATATATATTCAAATCTGATAAGGCAGGGATTAAAAACTTAACCGCCGAAATAAATTTATTATTGAATTTTTAGAGATGTATTATGTTTTTTCCTTTGATGTACATCATATTGCTCTGTATACTATACATTGATCTCTCTTCATTGATCTGTCTTTTTGATATTTTATATTAAAAATACTTATTTGGATTATCCTTTCCACTTACGGATTTGATAGATAGATAGATAGATAGATAGATAGATAGATAATCTCAAATTCGTAAGTGGGAAGGATATATCTATCTATCTATCTATATCTATCTATCTATCTATCTATCTATCCATATATATATATTTATATATATATATATATATATATATATATGAAGAAATATAGTCTTAAGGTGTGCTATATTTATGGGATAAAGTGCTCAATATCAGAGATAGAGCGTGTGCAAATATAAAAGTGAACATATGCAATCGTCAGGCCTGACGATTGCATATAGCATGAAACAGACTGTCACCTCTAAGTGTTGACTTCTATGTTCACTTTTATATATATATATATATATATATATATATATATATATATAGATAGATAGATAGATAGATAGATAGATAGATAGATAGATAGATAGATATAATCCAGCAGCCCACCAGAATAACAACACCTGGCAATTTAAAAAAGCAGATTGAATTAACTAATGTCAATTTAATAACTCTCAAAAAACGGAAGCTGCTGTTAAAGTACATTTCTTGTATCATTTGATTGTGATACACGGAAAAATATCCGTGAATATAAACAGATTATGCTAAAAATAAGCTGACATAATATTTGTAATTTATTGTATCAGACATGTCTAAAAGAGAATTTGCTGCCTAAATACACACACAAACACACACACAAACACACACATATATATATATATATATATATATATATATATATATATATATATATATTATAAATTAATTGATTTAAAATATGATTTTTTTCGCTACACAGTTCTAACCATGTTTCAAAAATGGTTAGAACTGTGTAGTAAAAACATGGTTAGAACTGTGTAGCGAAAAAAATCATATTTTAAATCAATTAATTTATAATTTTAATGCTCTGTAAATTTGCATTGAGCACTATTTTGTAAAAATAAAAATATCTACAAGAACACCGGATTATATATTTTACTGTTCTTTATATATATATATATATATATATATATAAGGTAACGAAGAAAGACCATGCCATGTTTTATTTATTGGAAAAAAGGTATATATGAAAATTGGCATATCATTAGTCCAATTTAATCTCCCTCGGCATACAGAAAACTTTGCCAACTAGCCTCCAGCTGCGCAATGCCCTGGTGACAAAAATCAGCTATTTGCTGCAAATCTGTCTCATTTGAGAAGTATTTCCTACGAAGGAGGGTTGTCCAGGGAATGAAAGAGTTGGCAATCTGTTGGCGCAACGCCTGAAGATAAAGTGTCTCCCAGCCAAATCGCAGTATGGTATCCCTAGCCACCGGCGCCCATGAGGCCTGGTATTGTCATCGAGAAACTGTACTTCCTTGCGATTAACCAACGCTGGCTTCTTCTGCTTCATTGCCTGTTTCACACTTTCCAACTACAGTTAGTACAGGCCTACAGCGATGGGTTGACCCGTTGGTTGCAGCTTGTAATGCACCACTTGTCGACTAGTTTACCAGATACAGAGCATGATCCTTCGTGGGTGCAGAAGTCATCTTGTGGTGTGAGACACAGGGTCCCTTGGTGACAACCAATGTCTGGTACACATGGGTGTGTCATACAGAACCGACATTCGACAAGCTACGGGTACACTGCGGTGTCGATAAACCAACGAAAAACAGACTTTATTGTTGCTTGTTGGCCTCCGACAGTATATGGGGTACCCACTTGCCCAACTTGTACGCCTTCCCTCTGCGGTTCAGGTGAAGTCTGACTGATTCATCAGAAAGCTCACTATAGATTTGGTTGTTGTCCTCCTCTATGGCCGGCTTCAGGGCCTCTTCGTCCAGGAACTGTGGCCAGCCACTGTGGGGTACATCACAAAGTGACAGATCTCCCTACCTGAACTTCAGGAATCAATGCCTGGCGATGCCTTACAGAATTATCTCCATAGGGTTGACGTATTCGACGACTTGACATAAATCAATTACGAACGAGCTGCTTCGAAAACGTCATGTTTTCTTGCCGCTGCTCGAACCCTGATTGATTTGTGTGCGCAACGCACCTGCATTGGTTAAGAGAAATGCCCCCACGCATTCATTTGGACATCAATGATCATTTCTTCCAACACGACGTAAAAAAGGAAATACTTTTTTGGTTACCTTTATTGAATATTAATTATTAACTATTAATTATTAACTATTAATTATTAACTATTAATTATTAACTATTAGGTTAGTGCAAAAATAATGTCGTTTGGCATCCTGACTAAAAGTTTTATGAGAACACCTTATATTCAGATAGCGAAGAGATGGGGAAAATGCATTTTTAAGTATCAACTCTTTCCACAGAAAGACCTAATCATTCTTTACGCGCAAAATTTTCAAATAAAAATAATTGCAAAAGTTTTATCTTAACTGATATGATATTTTTAGGAAGAGTGTACTATTTTTGAAATAAAATGCTCATGAAATTTTTCAAAACCATTTTTGGAATAATTAAAGATATTCAGTATGGAAATTTCAGTTTCAAAAATTCTAATGATATAATTATGTGCCATACTAAACTGTCTAAATGTCATTAGCATGTTTCTGAGATTTGAATGTAGAACAAAGCCACAATAAATGGCCCCAATGAGGATCAGAGACAGATTGACTACATTAAGTATCAACATCAAAATAGCATTTTTATCAAACTAAACTTAGTCCCACACAGTAGCTAGTGATTTTAAATCAATACACGAGTCTGTGAATCTAGCTTGCAAATGATTTCACTCTAACATATATGTGTGTATGTATGTATGTGTATGTGTGTGTGTGTGTGCGTGTGTGTGTGTGTGTGTATAAATATATAGAAAATAGGAAGGAACTCGTTAGGTAAATAATCTAATGTTCTTTAGTGTTTTTGTTATTATTTTTTAACTTTTGTATCGAGCACTATTTTTTTTAAAATAATAACAGCGATGGAATCATATTTGTTCAATAAATAATTATATTTATATATATATATATATATATATATATATATATATATATATATATATATATGTAAGCAAATATATGGATATAGATCCGACAGTATGAAGAAAAATATACGGAAAAAACAAACAAAAATACTTATATGCAATTATGCTGTTTTAATGTTAATATAATGTCAACGTCGGACATTTCGGTCTAATAAACCATCTTCAGGACATATTCATAAAATATAATTAACATTATCAATTCAACATGACAAAGACGATGGACATAAGAACAAGATTTATCCAAACAGATAACTGAAAGTTTTACACACAACTAAAGCAGATCATAATTTCGATTTTGATTCCGTGAAGATTTTAAAATATTTTCATAATAAAAATCTTAGGAGGATTTATGAAGCAGGCATAATATCCATCTTATGCACGGTGAATACTAGACCTGGCTTCTTTAGTATTTCCCCTTTTCTAGTGAGATTAATGCTCGACAAGCGTACATATAAATTTTAGATCAAAATAGAATTCTTTTCATTTTTCATTTTTCATTCAAAATACTCAAATTTTAGGAATACGTTTTGACAGCGTCACCCACGTGACGACAACGTGACCATGTTTAAACGGAACGCTGATCATATAAAACTTTCAGTTATCTGTTTGGATAAGTCTTCTTCTTATGTCCATCGTCTTTGTCATGTTCAATTGATAATGTTAGTTATATTTTATGAATATGTCCTGAAGATGGTTTATTAGACCGAAACGTCCGACGTTGACATTATATTAACATTAAAACAGCATAATTGCATATAAGGATTTTTGTTTGTTTTTTCCGTATATTTTTCTTCATATATATATATATATATATATATATATATATATATATATATAAATGTAATTAAACCTAAAGAGTAAAACAGACTTACCTTACTTACTCATGCAGGTGCGTTGCGCACACAAATCAATCAGGGTTCGAGCAGCGGCAAGAAAACATGACGTTTTCGAAGCAGCTCGTTCGTAATTGCTTTATGTCAAGTCGTCGAATACGTCAACCCTATGGAGATAATTGTGTAATTCATCGCCAGGCATTGATTCCTGGACGCTAGACGATTATTTTCGGCTAGCATACATGTTTTTTGTTCTTTCTTTTTTTGTACCTTTTTTCCCCCTTTGGTATTAGTTTGTTTATTTGCAAATCAAGACACCAAAGGATTTCCGGACGAGTATAATTTCTTATATTTATAAGATTATTACTAGTATATATAAATGTGTATAGTTCTGTACAAAAGTAAGTGAACCCCTAAGATAATATTTAAAATAATTGTCTTTCTTTTTCCAGATAATCAACAAATCTTAATTAAACTCTATATTCATTAAGAAAAACCTTTATTAAATCAATTACAACAACTTTCAAAGATTTTTAACAAACTGGAATAAAAATATTAATTAAAAATTACGAAGTACAAAAGTAAATGAACTTTTACATTTACACTCTGTATTTTTTTTTGCATGGTTGCCAGTGCAAATAATTTTTTGTGCACATGTAAAAATCAAAATGACACCTGTTCATTTTTTTGATAAGCTGTGCATACTGCAGTCAAACAATATAACTCAGTGTGCATGCAATAGTGTGTAGTTGGAATCTAAATTTAATATATATATTAGGTTGGTGCAAAAATAATGACGTGATAATGTTGTTTTTTGACGTTAAAAAATACGTCAAAAAACGACATTATTATGTCATTATTTTTGCACCAACCTAATATATATACCTGCAAAGATCAAATGAACTTCCTGAAGCTTTACAAAATCGCATAGTTGAAAGCTATAATAATAAAGAAGGCTACAAACAGCCATCAAAGCGATGTGGAGTGCACTTCTGCACCGTACGAAAAATTATTTATAAATGGAATCACTTTGGTATGGCGGCATGACAATCAAGAAATGGTCACCCACAAAAAATAAGAAGAGCAAGTAGACATCTATTTAAGCAAGCCCAGAACAATACTGCTGTGAATTTAATGGTTCTCCAATGCTTATTGACCAATATCTATAGTGCGAGGAAATCTGAACAATGCCGATCTTCATGTCAGAATGCATAGAGAAAGCCACTGCTTACGAAATAGAGCAATCATGTGCGCCTCAACTATGTCAAAGCTCAAACATTCTGGCAAAAGGTTTTATGGCCAGATGAGACCAAACTAGAACTTTGGAGGCGGACAATAGATGGTATATCTGGCGAACTCCTAATACGGCTTTTAATAAGAAGAATTTGATACCAACTTTTAAACATGGAGGTGACAGCATTATGATTTGGGGGTTCTTTGCTACAACTGGAACAGGCAAAATAGTATGCATTGATAGCACTATGGAACAAAAGTGGCTTGTCCTTTGTTCAAAAGTTAGGTTTAAGTCGGAGCTGGAACTTTCAACAAGCCAATGATCTGAAGCATCAAAGCAAATCTCAAAAAAAAGATGAGTTCGTAAAAAGAAATCTCAGACCTTGGAACGGTCTGGTCAAAGTTCTGATATAAACCCAACTGTAAATCTGTGATTCAAGTGAAAGAAGGCAGTACATGCAAGAAACCCAGATAATATCCAAGAAGAATGGTCAGATATCGGCCTGAAACTTCTTTAAAATTATAGAAAAAGAATTGCTGGGGGGTTTAACCACAAAACGAGCTGTAACAAAATATTTAATGTAAGTGTTCACTTAATTTGGATCATCTTAATTTTAATTATTATTCCAGCTTGATAAAAATTTAAAAAGTGGTTGTAACTGATTTAATAAAGGTTTTTCTTAATGAATATATTGTTTAAGATTTGTTGATTATCTGGAAAAAAAGAGACAATTTCTAAAATATTATCTTAGAGGTTCACTTACTTTTACACAGCACTGTATATATATATATATATATATATATATATATATATATATATATATATATATATATATATATATATATATATATATATTAGAGTGTGCAGCTTATATTATATATCATGAAGAAACAATTTATACAAAGAATTAAATAGCAATGTTAATGTGATTAATGGCGAAATAACTTCGCTAACAGAACTTAATGTCTTACTGTTTGCTTATGAATGGAAAAATTCCGCCCTGAAGACAAATTGTCGGAATTGTCGAACTTGTCGAAAGTATTTGGCGTGTGTCTTCCATTTGACAATTCGAATATAATGATCTTATTATTCAAGGAATTGACAGTTAGTTAATGTCTTTTTAGCGAAGTGATTTCGCCATTGATCACATTAACATTGCTATTTCTTTGTATAAATTGTTTCTTCATGATCGCCGACGTGTATAAGAAAAACAACTATTCACCTACAACCGTATCTAACACCTCACTCAATGCGATAGTTTCTCACTCTCCAATAAGAAATATTGGGTTTTACTTCTCTTTTTTAATTACTGATACGAATAAACAAAACCAGTTGTAATTTAAAGTCTGTTAAAATAGAATACGTTATGTGAAGAATAAATTATTTTTAAGTGTAGGAATTCAAAATAAAAGGTCCGTATTAGTATACATAAAGAAAAGAATTGCTTTACATACATAAAGAGAAAGTGTCGCATCCATCAATATAAATTTTGGTGAATTAGCCCCCTTGCTTATAAAAAAAATTATTAAAATGTATACCTTTCTTACTATCGATTTGCCTCCTGCTAATTTTCGAAGCCGTTACTAGGGGATGCTTTCTGGCACTATAAATACTCCGTGATAATCATTCGCAACCTCTTCTTACTTTTTATGCCAATATGTAAATTTCTCGAGGAAAAACGCGATTATAACGCGTTCCCTTTTGGGAAACGCATGAACAAAACAATACACACACACACTTACGTACGCACATTCACTCACTTCACATACTATAGACCCAAAAGTTTCCACATTCATTTGTTACATACATGATTGTCTTTGTCACTTGTAAACCTTTTATTGTTAAGACTTTATCATTTGTTTATATATATATATATATATATATATATATATATATATATATACATATACATATACATATATATATATATATATATATATATATATATATATATATATATATATATATATATATATGTATGTATGTATGTATATATATATATAGTGCGTTCATAAAGCCCACGTGCTATTTAAAATCCTTGTAATTTTGTAACTATACAGCATATTAAAAAACTGTTAAGAAGGAAAAGAAAGACTGATATATATATATATATATATATATATATATATATATATATATATATATATATATATATATATATATATTCTTTCCTTTGGAAATTTATTGATTATGTTTTGTGCCTTTTTTTATTCAATTTCCTGAAACTTCAAAAAGACTTTTTGTTTTTCAATCTCTTGAAACTGGTGTTTCTTTTTCAGAATTGCTTTTTGTCTCCATCGGATTTCTTTTGATGGGAACAAGGGAAAAGTAGTATTTATTGAACAAAAACTCGATCTTTACAGGAATTGCAAGCTATTAGGTTGGTGCAAAATAATGTCGTTTTTTGACGTTAAAAGATACGTCAAAAAACGACATTATTACGTATATTATTTTTGCACCAACCTAATAGCATATTTGATGTGATTGAAGATATTAGTGAAGATCAGCTGCAGAATGTTTTCCAAGAAACGAATTACCATTTGTATGCGCAATCATGGTAGACACGTTGACAATCAATAATCCAAATAATAAATATAAATTCTTCCTTCTTATTCCTTTTACAGATTGTCCCTATCAAGTACATTTTTAATGTAACAAATATTTTAAATCGTACACGGATGTTATGGACACTATATATATATATATATATATATATATATATATATATATATATATGAAGAAATATGGGATAAAGTGCTCAAAATCAGAGATAAAGCGTGTGTAAATATAAAAGTGAACATTGAAGTCAAACACTTCGAGGCGACAAGTTGTTTCCCGCTAGACGCAATCGTCTTCTTCAAAAGACATTTCAATTTCGTACCTGCATGAATCATTAACATGTCGGAGATTTTACTGCATTCGTTTATAATTCTTTATGTAAGTTCTTCAATATTTCTTGGGTGCATCTAAACAACCGATTGGGGCGACAGAAAAAAAAAATCCAAGAGTGCGACGTCTGGTGGCCTCTGCGGCCGCTTAACAAGACGTATTCGACCTATCCATTAACCACTCTGCCGCACGACTTTTTCCTCGCCACACACACACACACACACACACACATATATATATATATATATATATATATAAATAATGGAATGGATTAAGTTCAACAATTTAATATATTTAAATATAATTTCATATATGTTCTGTTTGCTTTCTATAAAAATAAAGCATAAATAGAATATATATATATATATATATATATATATATATATATATAAGGAGCGCTGAAAAGTTATCAGCCGGAATAAGAAAGAGTTGAACCTCTACAAATTCTGATGTCTATTCATTTGGAACATTATGTTAGATTTTGGAAAGTTAGTTGTGTTCTAGTTTTTTCAGAATCACCTCTCTACACACACACACATACATATGTGTGTGTGTGTCTGTGTTCGGTTGAAGGCCAACGAAAGTTTTTCGTTTACGATTTTTTTTTTTTATTTAACTTATCTACCGCTCGAATCATTTTTTCTGGTTCCGAGGAGATAATTTTGGACATAAATTGTCTGCTCTCTTCTGAGCCGTTTCGACTTCCGTCAGACTTCTTCAAAGAGATTTTGGGTAGACAAAATTTTCTTTTAGTGATTTTCGACTGTTTCGTCTTCAGGTGTTAGTTTTTCTGTGTCGCGTTTTTTTTTTTTTTTCGTTTGTTTTTTTCTTTTCAATTTAATTGCGAAGTTGTTAGAAAGAATAAACTGGGCTGAGCAAATGATGACAGAAATGGTTGGAGAATGGCCAGAAGTGTTCGTTTGAAAGTGATTAGATAAAAGTATTAAGTATATATTTTCTAATCCTATTTTCCTTCCGTCCTAGGTATTGATTTTCTAAGCTAGACTTAGATATGGCACAAGGCCGGAAGTATGGGGCGCCCAGTGAGGATCGAACTCACTATTCAGCTGTAACAGTTTTAGCAAGACCAGCTTGCTAGCCATTACACCACGCCTAGGCGCCCCTTCCGTCTAGGGTATGACGCTAAACTACATCCGCGTCCTGGGTAAGACGTTGAACAACGTCCGGCGGCGTGGCCTCTGGTCGGGTTTTGATGAGCATGGAACCGCTTCTTGGTTGCTGGTGTTCCCGGGTCCACCCTGATTCGGGGTGGTGGCGCCTGTTACGGTCCTAGCTGTGGGCAAATAGTTAACCCTGAAACTGAAGTAAAGTGTATTATGAAAGTTTTAAAATAGGTTTTAATACCAGAAATACTTTGTAAAAAATTATTGCTAGAAATATTTTTTTCAAGGAAAAAAACTATTACCAGCATTATATTTTTGAAAAAAAATATTACCAGCAATACATTTTTTTTTAATAATATTACTTGCTATACATTTGTGATGAAAACAAAAATTACCAGAAATAGATTTTTGACAAAACAAAATATTACCAGGAAAAAAAAGTTGTCGGCATTAAATAACCCATTGGTGTTGATATGCCGTAAAACAAACCAAACGAAACCTATTTTTCTTCTAAGAGTATTAAGATTTAAGTATGATTATAGCAGGCAATTTTAAAACATTTTTATTACAGTTTTAATGCTGTTGTGTTTGATAGCTTTACCTAACAATATCTGTTTTTTTTATGGGCTGGGTAATTAAGACACATACTTACTGTAAATGGATCCACTAATAGTTGAGTATTATTAAATAAGAAGATGAGACATCTTTATACATGGTTAGCAGAACGAGAACAGTCTATTGTCTATATATTTCTGAGAAGAGACAATGTAATTATTTACACTATTTACTTTGTTCGGACTTGTTCTCATCTTTGTTGCCATATTCACGACATTTCGGCCGTTGTACGCTCCGGCCTTCCTCAGGACCTGTCTATATTTCCGAGATGAGGTATTGTAATTATTTACGCTATTTACATTATTCAAGCTGTTGTTCTCATCTTTCTGGCCATATTCACGACGTTTTGGCCGTTGTACGCTTCGGCCTTCTTCAGGTGATTGGGATTTCTTATTTACAATTTTCGAACTAAGCCTTTTATTTCGTCCACCGTGGTAGATTGTTTAGTTCCACGTGCCATGCCTCTTCCGGGTCTCAGTATCAGTTATCTCCCCTTAACTCAACTCTACGTGTTTTTCTCTACCTCAGCTGTAGCCAGGTATTGAACTCACAACTCTTTGTGTCAAGTCACTGGATTCAACCAACGTTTTTATCTACTGGGTCATGTGACCTTGAAGTCTATATTCTCGTAGATTAAATGAAGGGTTCCGTTCAACACGGCATAGATCTTCACCTGGAGATTTCGAAAAGTTGGCAGAGTGGTTTCTAAGCTGGGGAAAATTAATAATCGACAATAGCCGAGAGGATTTTATCGTTCGTTTGTGAATCTGCAGGCCTATTAACTTTGAGTTCTAACCCCATTGCCGGGTAATACAGAAAGACAAGAGGTTATATAGGAATATTCACTGCTGACATTGGTGTTTGAACGTAGATCGCCAGTGAACAAACACAGGCGACCTCATTATTCATTAGGTAGATCACGTGAGCATAGCGGAAACGTTTATATAGAGACAGTCGCGTGACGTCTGATGTATTCGCTATTTCTCCTCTATCCCCTATACTATTCGGACTGCAATTCTCTCACTATACCAAGTACTATTACTTTGAGTATTATTCTAAGACGTCTGATATAAGTATTATTCAACAGTGTATTATAATTGGTATCTGTGAGTACAAAGTCCTATTAGGTTGGCATTGATGAAGTATCAAGCAAGTATATATTGTCATTATAACAGTGGCTGCAAAGTGTCATTTTGATGACATAACATATTGATTGAATGATCAGTCAAGTAGGATAGGAAAGGATAAAATCTGTTTTGTGTGTGTTGTGTATGTATCTCTGTGAGGGAAAAGAAAGATCATTGATTACCACTTCAGACTTGGTGTGTCATGTCACCATATTTCTTATGAGAGCAAAATTGTTACTGCATTTGCTTCCATTTTTACGGAAGAGCATAGAAGTTATCCATGATTGGACTATAAATTGCCAGAGGAGTCGCTGCTATTCAACTTCTCACTATACAAAGTACTATTAGGTTGGTGCGAAAATAATATCGTTTTTTGACGTATTTTTTAAGGTCAAAAAACGATATTATTTTTGAACCAACCTACGAGTATTATCCATCGGCGTATTATAATTGGTATCTGCGATTACAAAGTCTACGTTGGCATAGACGAAGTATCCAGCAAATATACGAGGTCATGAGAGTGGCAACAATGGGTCGTTTTTGACGACATAACACCAGATTAGCAATAAAACTAGTAGTACTGAAAGAAAAAGAAACAAAAGCTATCCCTAGACAGTGATAGTGGAAAGAAAACTATATATTCCCGTACATTAAATAAATGATACAGTTCGAAATTCACTGAAGACTGACACTGGAAGAAGAGAAGGGGGCGTAACGGTCGAAATGTTGTTATGAAAGCAACAAAGACAAAATCATTAGTCCGATTGTCAGTAAGAATTTCCATTGTTTTATACCATTGTTCACCAAATACAAGGCCCAAGAGTCACTCAAGACAGAAGGTTACTAAATAATGTTGTTTTAATACTGTAAAAGGAAAAAAGAAGTGCACATTATGGGGATATGTATGATAGATAACATTTGAGTCCAGACTTGAAGAGGTTACGATCGTAGTGATCGAGGAAGCATCCTCTTGGGAGTCTTTTCTGTAATGTAACAAGAAACCGTCCGAATTGAAATTCCTTCTTAACTGTGCGATAGGAATTAGGATGATTTGACCCCCGTATACATGGCGTTGTGGGTCTTAGTTAAGATGGTCTGAACTGGTGGATCTAAGGAATGTCGCTGGTCAGAATATTTGCCATAAAATTAGCGATCTTTTACTAGAAAAGAATTAAATCATGTTATGTTTAAGATAAATTTATCTTTTATTAAAGAAAAAAAATTGTTAGGCAAGTACATATGGGCAATGCTGTATTTTTGAAGAATTTACTATATTTGCTGTATGTTAGGCGTTTACCTGCCATAATATGACTGGAGTTACCTCCCGTTAGATGAAAGTTTCACAATAAAGATATAGATGGCGGCAGAAGGAGAGCTACCGAGGTATGAGTAAACACGCGTCTTTGTTTCTTCTTTCAACTTTAAGCATGCTATTAATAGAATAAATACTATTACAATACTTAACACACATAGGCACTACAGAATTACCAATCATGTTAAATATGGGGGTGCAAATGTGGGTATACAGTAAGTATTATACCAGTATTATTAGTATTATAATATTGGTTCTAGGATTGATTTAATACTAAAATTCATTTAAATATTAAAACCAGTCTTAATATTTTTATTTTCATAATTTTTTTATTATAATATATTTATAATAATTTTTTATTTTTTAATAAATAATAATAAATGTTTTGCAAGTAAAGAGGAGCGTGCGAATGACGGAGGCAAATAGTTTGTAGCGGACCGTGGTTAATTTTTTCACGCGTTGTGATATGAACACGTGTTGGACTCCTGAAATAAAAGTCCACTACAAACATGGCGGACTAGAGATGAATCTAACCAAAAGAAAATGTAACAGAAAAACAAGAAACTGATATGCATGTACAAATATGTGTATTAGACAACAAAAGGATTTACAATAGACATAATTAATGTGTGTATGCATGATCGTGGAAAGTTCGTGTTTCAAAGTATGTTCGTACGTGTGTGTGTGTGTGTGCATAATGTTCATGGCGTCTTCCCAAGGAAACCCGTAGCTTCCCCCAAAAGGGGAAAACGTAATCTTCTGCGAGAGCCTACATTTTTGTAGTGTCTGCTGAAAATGCAAAGTGAAAAAAGAAAGAGAGAAAAGGTTTTCTAAAGTATTTATAGTTTAGAGATAGCATCCCCTAGAAAATTAAGGAGGGGTTAACTCCGACAAGTGTAAGTATTTGAGGGATTTCATATGTTTATTATTGATATATTTGTATACTAAATACAATACATTTTGTGTGCACGATTTGTTTTATATTACTGCATACCTACTTTTGCACAACCTGTGTAATCGAAATGGCAAGTTGTGTTATTTTTTAATCTTTTAAATAAATATCCTGTTCAATGTTTATGTGGTTCTTCCAACAAATTGACAATAAAAAAACAATTAGACTATCAAAGAATCCCAACAACTTCCTGCTGTCGAAAAAAAAATCCTACCGTTAAAAAAATAGACACAAAAAAAACAAGTTTTAAAAAGAACAATTTGTATGTTTTTATTGCAAGAGAATTTTAAAGAAGTTGTTTGTTTTCCTGTAATATTTGAGAGGCTAATCCTGCTTCTAAAATTTCAAATACAAAATAAACTCAGTATTATATGAAAAAGTAAAAAAAAAAAGAAAAAAAAAGAACACGTTTTATTTGGAAAATCTTAAATCTGTTGAAAACAGCACTATTTTTTTTTTTCGTTTGCATTAATTAGAATAGAAACAGGAATATTATTAATGCAAAACTCACATTGATAGTGTTTTTGAATTAATTTATTGAAAATAAATATTTTGCAAAGATTTCCGTGCCCTTCCGCTGAGGATTTTCTTGTTAAACATTTCTTGGAGATTTAATTAAAAATTAAAATCATTTTTATCAATTTGTGAAAACGGAATTTGAGAGCTGTATTTATTTGTTTACATACAATTTACCCATTCCCAATGTTGTCTGTACTCATGCCAATCCAAATTCCCAAGGCATCTGGATTCAGATCTCTCCATCTCACTTATAAAATAGTTGCTTCTTTTTCTTTTATTTTCTTTGTCGTTGACACATTATTTTAACACCTTTCTTGTTTCACTTGTTTTCCCTCTTTTCTTTTCCTCTTTTTTTTTTTTTTCCTTTTGCATCTTTTCTTTCTTTTATTCTTTTTTTACCGTATTTTTTTCGCGTTTTTTCAATTTTTTTTTTTTACTTTATTTCGCTTTAGCATTTTCTTCGTATTTTTTTCTCTTCCTCCTATTTTCTAACTTTTTATTTCTCGCCTCACGCATATTTTTTTTTTTTAATCGTGATCTTCGGAAGCAGTGCGTTGAATTCGGGTAATCATAAACTGCCTGACGAAAGAAAGACAGTCACAGTAGAACCTAATTGAATGAATGAAATGAAAAAGATTTATGATAAAAATCGACAGCTTTTCTTTAACAGAAAATGCATCATTCCGAAGAATAACACAAGCAGCAGCAGCAGCAGCTTCTTCTTCTTCTTCTTCTTCTTCTTCTTCTTCTTCTTCTTCTTCTTCTTCTTCGTACTGTCTCTCTTCAGGATAAAGGCGACCATAACTCTTCTATTCTTTATAGCGCTTACTAAGTTTTGTCTTCACACCATCTCTCTCAACGTCCTGGGTATGACGATAAACTACATCCGCGTCCTCGGTAAGACGATAAACTACATCCGCGTCCTGGGTATGACGATAATCTACGTCCAACAACAAGGCCTCAGATAATTTTTTCGGAAAAATAATGTTGCTAGCTATGCGTTTTTTGAAACAGTAATGTTGCCAGCTATGCGTTTTTTAAAAAATAATGTTGCCAGCTATATATTTTTGAAAAAATAATTTTGCCAGCTATGCGTTTTTGAAACAATAATTTTGCCAGGTATACGTTTTTTTTTTGGAAAAAATTATGTTGCCAGCTATGTGTTTTTGAAAAAATAATGTTGCCAGCTATATGTTTGATAGTACTGTATATTTAATGTATGTATAGGTATATGTGTATGTATATATATATATATATATATATATATATATATATATATATATGTGTGTGTGTGTGTGTGTGTGTGTGTGTGTATATATATATATATATATATATATATATATATATATACCTTAATTTGGCATTAAATGACCCACAGTGGTTGATATCCCATAAAACCCAACCAACTAACCAACCAACCATCCAACCAACCATCTCTCTCAAACTATTGTGCCATCCATCGTTTAAGTTGGTTACTGCTTTCCTTATTCTGGTTTATCTTCAATACAGTGGAGTAGTGGATAGTAGCTCGGACTGATGAATCGGAGGGCCGCGTTCGAATTTCAGTTGAATCCATTACATTCACTTACGTGCTAATACCCTTGGAAAAGGTATGAACCCTCTTCTTCCCTGCCCCGCTAGCTATGGGTAAATAGCAGAACAGACTGGATTCTATAGCCTTGGATGGCAAGTGGTCTACCGCAGAAAGAAACTAACTAGCAACCTACCGCGGGAAAAAATCTGCCGAAAGATACATGATCGCCTAAGCGTGTAACACGCATGACGCATAACTGACTGACTGATGTATCGTGTGTGTCAATTTCTCTAATCCCTCATTCCTCATTATATGTCCTAGAAATTTCAACATTTGTTAATTCTCAGTACAGATGTACCTAGCCCTATGTCGTCAATTGGTTCCAGAGGTCACGACATAACCACACTATAAACCGCAAATAAGCACAGTATTACAGTATTTATATGTACGTACAGTATTTTGAATAAAATAATTAATTTCCACCTTATCTTCCAGCGATATAGCTTTAAACTTTAGCATTAAACCTTGCACTGGGACTTTTCTTCGGAGCCATTGGAAAAAATGTATTCTAAATCACAACTGAAATGTAATTGAAAGAACGTCAACGGCAGAGCACAGATGTAAACCAGTCTGATGTCAAAATTGGTGTTGGAGCGGAAAAAACGCACGAGTGCAGATTGTCGGGAGAAATTTGAAATATGAACATCTGTTGAACACACTTTATTATACTAATTGTTTTGTTTTTGATGATTTTATGATATATATATATATATATATATATATATATATATATATATATATATATATATATATATAAGTGAAAATATTGCAGAAAATAGGAAAGAAACTGGTTTGGTAAATAATCCAAAGTTCCTTAGTATTTTTGTAATTATTTTTAAAAAATAGTGCTCGATACGAAAGTAGAGCATAAATATAATTATTTATTTAAAAATATGATTCCATCTGTTCCATCTTCAAGCGAAATGTTTCGCTTGAAGATGGAACAGAGCCTACTTTAACTCAAGTTAATTCAAATATTATTTTGAAGTTTTCGGCTCTTGTTTTGATTATAATTTTATGGGTGCTTATTGTTATATGTTTTGACGTTTCTAATATTTTCTAAGGCGAGTTTTATTTTTCCATATAAAGAAAAACCGACGTATCTTCGAAAATGACTTAAGTCGAAACGACTTAAGTCGAGGTATCACAGTATAAGTCTTCATTTTACTTAGAAGCCTGTCGTTACCCAAATATTCAGCCCATTCAGCATTAACGATATACAGTTCAGAACGCTTTTCATTGTTTCTAGTGAAATTTTCTGTTTCTTAATACTTTGCTTAGCTTTTTGAAAGCAACTTCCCTGTTCCAATTTGCCTTCGGATTTTGATGTGACATTTACCCTCATCTTTTAGAATACTAGCCAGATATTTAAATTTTCGTACTTGTTTTATTTGGTATCTTCAATTCGTAGTTCGAAACTTGACATGCTCTTCTTACTGACAAATTTCCGTCTTCTTACAATTGATATTTAGTCATTTCTTCTCGCTTTGCTTTACTGCTATCGATGGCTAAGCATGCTGGAACGATAATCAGTTCTTTCTATTGTACAATTGCTAGGTCTTCTGCTAGGAAAGTCGGTTCGCCGTGCTGTGTCAGAATCCATCTTGAACATTTAGAAAGCTAGCATTGAATATTGCTACCATATCTAGTCTTGTGCGCTTAATATATATATATATATATATATATATATATATATATATATATATATATATGAAGAAATTTAGTCTTAAGGTGTGCTATATTCATGGGATAAAGTGCTCGGTATTTATCGATCCACCGACGAGGATTGAATGTGGCACAAGACCGGTTTAATGTGGGTATCTCCGAGCCCGTAGGCTCGGCCAAAAATATAGCCTTTGAACCCGCCTAGACGGGTTCAGGCCCTGTCTACCTCCCCGGACGGAACCTTGCCCCTCGGCAAAGCTTCGTCCGGGTTCCTCTCTGCTAACGCAGAGAGTTCGACAGACGTCGCTTACAGTGAAAGACTGTATCACGACTCAGCTAGACTCGACGGGATAAAGTGCTCAATATCGGAGATAGAGCGTGTGTAAATATAAAAGTGAGCATTGAAGTCAACATTTAGAGGCGACAACTGATTCATGCTAGCATCTAGGGATGGGGGATGTAAATAAATAGTTACACATAGTTTATATATATATATTGATATTACTTTGTAAACATCACTTTAGTCCAATTAAGTCCTAAAGGATTAAATGCAAAACACAAAACATGATTTCCATGTTGTTATTAAGTTTCTTAACACACACACATATATATATATATATATATATATATATATATATATATATATAGTCATCCACAGACAGACTGTTTCGCTGTATCACAGCTCGTCAGTGTGGCTAGACGTCCGGTTGCTTCTACCTAGGATCGAATTGGCGTCAGTCGGAGATTCTAAGCCGTTAGCGCACGGCAAGGATGAAGGTGATGAATATTCTTGGCAAAATTCAAAGAATACTCAGTAATATAATCGGTCCTGACCCGGCATCTCGACTTCAGTCACTGCCAGGATGTTGCTTATCTGTCTTTTCTATAAATATTTTCATGACAATTGTTCTGCTGAGTTTTCATTCTTGGTGCCTCGATCGCAGGAATTTAAGCGTAATAGGTTTCACTGTTTTACTCTTGAACAAGCTAAATATAACTGTCTATTCTATTCTAATAGTTTCTTTTCTTGCCTTTCTCGCCTTTAGAACTCACTCGCTGTTTCTTATTTCCCTGCTGCCTACAATCATCAAAAAATTAAAGTGCAAAGCCAATCGCTATTTTCCATCTTCCTGAAGCATGTTCCATTATTGTCCTTTCTCCTCGTTAATGTCTTCTCGTCATTTTTTTTTATTCATTTGCGTCTTAATAGCATTATCGACTTGTTTTGAGTAAAATGATTAAAATTAAATACCTACCATGCATTACCTTTACAAAATTCAAATGAACCCATAAATGGAGCACTGCTTCTATATATGTAGTGAGCATCTATCTATCTATCTATCTATCTATCTATCTATCTATCTATCTATTACAGCCTGTTTATCTATCTATCTATCTATCTATCTATCTATCTATCTATGTATCTATCTATCTATTACAGCCTGTTCATTATCTATCTATCTATCTATCTATCTATCTATCTATTACAGCCTGTACATTATCTATCTATCTATCTATCTATCTATCTATCTGTTACAGCCTGTTCATTATCTATCTATCTATCTATCTATCTATTACAGCCTGTTCATTATCTATCTATCTATCTATCTATCTATCTATCTATCTATCTATTACAGCCTGTTCATTATCTATCTATCTATCTATCTATCTATCTATCTATCTATCTATCACTTCTTTCCGATCCACACCGCTCATATAACAGTCGAAAAATGACAATCTGAGAAATGCGATAAAAAAACAACAGAAATAAGACATTGCTGTACTAATTAACAATTGATAATAATATTTTTCTAAGCGTCATCTTTACTGCAACGATGACAAATTGGGTAATACGTAAACCTTACTGATTCACGAGCATAGCGTTCAGAGCAGTAAAACATCTCTATAATAATTCCGAATGTCAGTGTATCACTG
Organism: Acanthosepion lycidas; assembly: GCA_963932145.1. NCBI lineage: Eukaryota > Metazoa > Mollusca > Cephalopoda > Sepiida > Sepiidae > Acanthosepion > Acanthosepion lycidas. The sequence continues at coordinate 22,411,324 of OZ010593.1, forward strand.
TGTGACACCTTTTCAACTTTACTCATAAAGGCCGTAATCCAACATATCATACCATTTTGGAATCAGACCGAATCCGTAAGCAAGTTAAAAGCATTCCGGGTCGGATCCAGACCCGCAATCCAGAAATTTGAGATTATCAAGTTTTCATTATTGCAATTGTTTTCAGCGATGTTTTACGTTATTTTTGCGATTAATTTTTTGTACAATTACAAATTTTATAACTTGGAAATAAATTTGGGAATAATGGATATTAATTGCGAAATCCAGCTAAAGTCCCCGATGAAATAAAGAACAGTTGTTTGTACGGAAAGTAAGGACCTACGTACATCAAATCGTTTTTAATTTAAGTGTCGGCGGAAGAATTATCGTTGAACTTTTAAAAGGTAAGTTTAAATTACTTTTAGTTTAAATGCAGCGACCAATTTTGAGTTCTTCTGTAGTTTATAGTTGCCTCTTGCATCTACTCGTCCCCACATATCGTTCACTCAGTCTAGTGGAAGAATACTTATACTATATACTATACATTGCAGCCCTTTTTTCCCATGGAGCGTAACAAAAAGAATTTCACAAATACTATCACACTATAGCAATATACTTAATACAGAACATAATATCTGAAAGAACGGGAATAACATGTTTTGGTCTTGAAGAGATTTATATACTGTTAATTAATACACACAATTATACGCAAACGTTCACATTTGTCACACACAGAGAAACTATAAAACACGTATACAATAACAAGCAGTGTCGTGGTCATAGTCAACAGTCTTGTTACCTAAAAGGTTTGCAGAATTAGACAGCTGTCTGATATTAAAAAAAAAAACTCATACATTTTTTAAATATCATTACTCAGAATATACAGATGAAAAGAATGTATAAGAATATTGAGATATAGAACGACTATGTCGTTTCAATTTTTAGAGATCTTTTGATCGCTAGCCGCTTTGCTTGTTTTTAAGGAGAAAAATGAGTTACTTGACGTAGATTTGCTTAGAAAAGCTGGAATTTTCAAGTTGACTAACTATGGCCTCTTGCAAAGTTTCGTATTTAACTGATTTCAAGGCACAAAAACTTGACGGTTTTAGAATTTACTTAAAACAACATTGATCGGTTGAAAATTCTCTCTTTATACATCGTATGCGTTTTAACTGTGTCCGCTTAAATTTAAATTTTGTCTTTTGTTGAACGGTTCTTGTAAATTGTAATAGAAACCTTAAGTCTGTGGTCAATAATAGTAAGTAAATCTAATAACTAGTAACTTTAATAATTCCCTTGGTTTAATTAACTTCTACTAAGCTAAGATGCTAAAACTATTTAACTCGTGAGTGCATGGCATTAAAGTACTTCCACGTGGTATAATAATTATCAAGCTTGTCTCGCGAGATCAGTTACGACTGAATGGTGAGTTCGATCCTTACTGTGTACATCGGACTTGTCCACATCGAAGTTCCGCTCAGAGAATCAACAATAGTGCATGGCGTTCAATGATTTTTAGATAGGGGAGTAGTTAAAATTTTAAATCCACCAGGTCTAAGGTTACTATTAAGTAGCAAGGTAGATTAGGCAAAGAGAGGTCAAACTTTAAGGAAACTTTATGCAGTAATGGCAAATTTCGTTATTATTATTATTATTATTATTATTATTATTATTATTATTATTATAGAATATGTGATAAACCCCTTCAGGAAGAGAAAGTCTCTCTGGTCCGAAGTAGTTTAGTAAATTAGTTTCGAAAAGCGCATCTCAAGTTTTTAGACAATTCTTCAAAATCCAATAGTTGGCCGCAAAATTTGTCCTATAGTTTTCACACTCACAGACACACACGCGCGGGCGCACACACACACAATCACACACACACACACACATATATATATATATATATATAGAGAGAGAGAGAGAGAGAGAGATAGAGAGAGAGAGAGGTAGTAATTCGTTGGTATAATCCAAGGGAGTCCTAGTGAGACAATATAGAATTCTAAATATTAAATGTTAAAAGTGACTCACAAAGAACGCTCAATGTTTATTTTCATTAAACAGCAATTTTTTTTTGTACAATTGTAATTAAGATACCATTAATTAATAACCATTTTCACCTACGAATTTTAAATTTAAAGTTCGCAAGATTTTTCAAACTGTCTCCTACAAACTGACACTATAAACAGTTTGAAAAATCCTGCGAATATTAAGTTTAATATTCACAGGTGAATATGGTCATTAACTACTGGTATCTTAATTCCAATTGTACGATATATATATATATATATATATATATATATATATATATATATATATATATACGTTTCATTAAATATTATAGACAAGTGCTGTCTATTTATTTTATGCAAAATTTTTTCGTAACCTCTGATAAGTTTAATAACATTATCGTTGAAAGAAGAAAGAAACTGACAATATTGATCCATATTTTTTTTAATACAATCTAAGCTTTCGGCTTACATAAGCCATTATCAAAGATGTCAATTACAACATATTAAACAATATACGGACAAGACAGTGATGATAGTCTGTCAATGTTTACATAGATGATTCCTAAGCAACGATAAACACGTGCATATAAGACGCTAGAGGCGAAAATCTCATGACGTCACACATGACCACACAAGAGTGAATTGTAGAAGTATGGAAAGCCGTTGGTATAAACCAATGGCTTCTGTTACCAATTATAGACATTTAAGAATATTTGTAGAGATGCCATAATTGATTTTGTTTAGGTTGGGTTTCAAATGTTTGATCTATAATTTGAAACCCAGCCTAAACAAAATCCATTATGGCATCTCTACGAAAGCTTAGATTGTATTAAAAAAATATGGATCAATATTGTCAATTCCTTTCTTCGTTCAACGATAATGTTATTAAACTTATCAGATGTTACGAAAAAATTTTGCATAAAATAGAAAACACTTGTCTATAATATTTAATGAATCGTGTATCAATGAAAAGAAGCTGCCTAAATTCACACAATATATATATATATATATATATATATATATATATATATATATATATAATATAGCTTTAAATAAAGACTTGGGTATTTTAAATCTTTAAAAATATTTCAATAGTTAAACATTTTTTTTGGATATAGTTAACAACTTTTATAAACAGCATCTAAAATATTATTATAGTTAGATTTACGTTAAAAATATTCGAACACAATGGCGTTCCATATCACGTGACGTCCGCATCTCGCGACGGACGCTCCTTGTAAACAAACCTCTAAAAACAGTTCTTTCTGAAGAAAGATCGAGGTTGATCTGAAATATCAAATATAAATAAATACTTTCATGAAAAAAAAACATTATTTTTTTAATTTGCAACTTTTTAGTTGTTTTTTCTATATATATACATATTAAGAAAGTATACGTGGCTTCTCATTATGCTATATATATATATATATATATATATATATATATATATATATATATATATATATATATATATATATTATAATTCTCATGTTTCAAAAACGAGAGCCGAAATCATCCAAATAATTAATAAAATTAAGTTGGATTGAGGTGTTTAGTCACGTTTCATCTTCAAATTTCGCTTGTTCTTTTCTATTTTCTGCATACCTGCACAAGGATATATATATATATATATATATATATATATATATATATATTTTAATTATTAAATGTTGAATATTACATGAAATAGTTCTCAAATTTATGAGAGTGATAATTTTCTAAGACGTATCCAAATATTCCGGGGTCTATTATTCTTATAACTGCTTGTATAAAACAGATAAAAATTATAGTTCAGTCCTTCGAAATTAATAGTTTGTTAATATTTTATTGTTATTTCGGAGGAATCTGAGCTGATACAAGCAGACCCACTGAAAAGTTTATGCAAAATCCTTATCTGATTAACACGTAATTTGACAAGAAAAACAGACGATAAGATTCGGTTTCCACAGGAATAATATGCAACCAGGAAAACCTTAATCAAATGAATAAAGAAATAAGACAAAGACACGGAAATTCTTGGTTCTAATTAAGAATGATTATTCATTTTTCCCCGTGGTAAACGGTTTACAAGACAGGAACAGCTAGCTTTGAAAAACAACTGAACGAGGAAACTTGCTGGTCTCAGAAGGGGAGAAAAATGTTTCCTGCATTTGTTTTTAAATTATTTCTTTATTTTATGCTTTTGGTATGTTGTGCTTTGAATATTGAAGAAATTATATGGAATCAAATTAGATGTAAAAACGAAAGAAGGATTTTTAAAAAAATAGAACATTAAATAATTTACAGAGATTTGTGCTAAGGATTTTGACCGTTCAAGAATGCTTTTTTTTTTCTTTTTTTTTTCTTTTTTTTTTCTTTTTTGCGGGACTTTATATTTTTGATTCATGTAAATGAATCTAACAATTCATTTGTTTGTTTCTTCTTTATTTTTGCTTTCCCTTTTGCACCCCCTGTATTCTTTTGTTATGCGCTGAAAACAACGATTCTCGTTTCATCGTTAAACAGCGTCGAACCCGGCCAGTATTCAGATGAAGAGACTGTTTTACACCGACTGATTTAAGCGATCTCCTAAACCCCGAAATATATTTTGCCTTTAAATAAGCAACAAAGGGTTGATAAGCCGTAACAAATCTGTGATTTTCCTTCATTTCAGACTTCATATTTTTTTCCCACCTTCTTTTACTTCCTTCTTTTATATTAAGTCATCTTCTTTCTTTTTTATTTTCTTTCTCACATTTTCTTTACCTTTTGCTCTTTTTCTTCTATTTTTTCACTTTCCCCTTTTTTTAGCATTCTCTATTTCTTTTTCATTTCTCTTTAGTTTGGCGTTTTCACACGTTCTGTTTCTTTTTCTCATTCTCATTTTCCTTTCCTCTTTTTCTTTTACCTTTTATCTTTATCTTTATCTCATTTATTTTTCGTATTTACTTTTTGTTTTTCCTCTTTTTAGTTTTCATTTCCTCTTCTTCTTTTTCTCCGTTTCCTTTTTATCTTCTCTGTTCCACGTTTTTTTTTTTTTTTTTTTTTTTTTTTTACTTTTTCTCTCATTCAACTTAATTCTATTTCTTTCCTTTTCTTTCTTTTTTTGTCTATTTTCCTTTCTATCTTTCTTTTTCTAACCCTTCCCATTCCGTCCCTTTTTCACTTTCTTTTTTCGATTTTCTCTTTCTCTCGCTGTCACTTTTCCTCCTCATTTTCCTTTTTTTCTCTTTTCTTTCCATTTGTATGGCTTTCCTTTTTTTTTTTTTTGTTGTTTTCCCTCTTGTGTTTTTCCATTTAGTATTTTTCCGTTTGTGTTTAATATCTATTTATTTTAATGATTTTCTTGTATCTTTCTCTCTCTCTCTCTCTCTCTTCCATTTTTCTTTCTTTCTTTTCCCTTTCTCTATCATTTTCTTTTTCCTTTTTATCTGTTTTTATTTTCCTCTCTCTCACTCTCCTTCTATCTTTCTTCTTTCTTTCTTCTACTTTTATTTTTGTTCCATCTATAATTTTATCACATTTTCATCTTTCAGTCATATTTCATTAAGAAAAAAACTAAAACCTCAAGTTTGTTTTTGTCACAGAATATATACAAATTATTTCATATCAAGTACACAATTAAGTAATATTTTTTTATGAATGAAATCTCTCAAAACATGATCATATATATGCAACAAACCAAAATTATACTCATACATAATATATATATCTTGTGTAGATAGATAGATAGATAGATAGATAGATAGATAAAAAGACTGTGATAAATAGGTAGATGTGATCAAATTTGGAATAGATAGATAGATAGATAGATAGATAGATAGATAGATAGATAGATAGATAGATAGATAAAAAGACTGTGATAAATAGGTAGATGTGAT
>OZ010593.1:22422171-22429671 GCA_963932145.1 Acanthosepion lycidas
AGATGGGACAGGAAATATGTAATTAAAAAGACATTGATGACAATTATATGGTTTTATATATGAATGAGCATATAAATGAACATATATATATATATATATATATATATATATATATATATATATATATATATATATACGTATATACATATATATATATATACATATATATACAAATACATATATATATGCATATATATATGCATGTATATACATATATATACACATAGATATATACATATATATACATATATACATATATATATATACATATATACATATATATATACATATATGCATACAAACATCTATATATAAATATACATATATATATACATAATATATTTTTTATTTGCATTCACTAGAATTTTTAGCATAAATACACTATATATATATATATATATATATATATATATATATATATATATATATATATATATACGCACATTTATGTGGTCAGCCACGCCTGATTTTTCAACTTCCCCTCGTGTTACAGCTTTCTGGTGTTCTTGAAGCCTTAAGGGGGCGGCCTGTTGAGATCATAGACAAAGAACATCATTGGAAAATTCGTGAACATAAGGAATCAGCACATATGCTAGGCCACAAAAATCTCCTGAGCCGACTAAACATAGAAATGAATACAATATGGAACCAGTAAGAAGGAGTGCCAGAGAAAAGCGATAATAGCAACACAATTGCAATATGAGTTCAGATAAAAGCATGTAATGATAACAGCAAAAATTCCAATATGAGCACTGGTAAAAAAGAGTTGCTGAAGACATTAGGTTTATAATACCCAGAAATTCATACATAGATGCCCTCAAGTGGATAAAGTCGTTAGTTTGATCCAGTGACAAGACCCAAAGTGTGTGAGTTCAATACCTGGTTAAGGCGGTGGAGAAATCGGAGAGGGTAATTAACAGGAGATAACTGATAACTGACATCCATTAGACATGGCACGTGGAACTAGAACAGTCTTCCCCAATGAGCGAAATAAAGGTTTCAGTTCGACATTTCAACCACCTAAAGAAGGCCGGAGCGTACAACGGCCGAAACGTTGTAATGGAAATAGTATACATAATACCTCATCTCAGAAGTATAGAAAGTTTTCTACCCTACACACTAATAACAATATATAAATGTACATGATGAATCACTTTGCCTACGGACATATTGCTTACGGACAGTTATCTACCGGGCAATGTGTCTACCAGATATTATGTCTACGGACAATGTGCCTACCAGACATCGGACATTATGCCTACAGGCACCATTCCTACCAGATATTGTGACTAATGGACAGAATGTCTACAGGACTACATGTCTAATAGACGCCGCTTCTAGGAGCAACATTTTTATTTTATTTTATTTCTACATATTTCATTTCTTTCTACTTACATTCATTAGAATTTTAACTTAAATAAAAATAAAATAAAATGCATATACGTGTGTGTGTGTGTTTAAAAATTTCTCAGAAATAACCTATAGGAAAAGACTATGTATAGAGGAAAAAGGCAACTTGAAAACTATAGTTTTGGCCGACGCTTTTCATCTAATTATTTGAAAGGCAAAAAACGAAATGAATTTATTGAAACAAAGTATCCATAAACAACAAACAAAGCGTTGTTAGTAACTAGATGAATTTAAAAACGCTATGGTATATTCATATGGTCAACTAAAAAAATACGTTATTTTTATGTATTATTTTTTTATGTTTGAAGGGAACATTTTCACGTCTAATTGTTTGTATTGTTGCGTTGACGGATTCAACCGTTTTCTTTTGATTTCTGGATATATTTGTTGTGTACGTTGGCCTAGGAGAGTAGTTCTGTTAGGAAAGGTGATATTGGGAAAAAAAGACCTGGGCGTAGATTAACATTTCGATAATATATGCATATATATATATATATCAAATATGGGGCGAAGTTCAATTTATATTACAAAGAATCATTCATACAAAAAGTAGATTATAAGATTATAATTTTTAAAAACAAGGATCATGACATTCATCGAGTGATTTGTAGCTTAATACGCCTTTAAAATTATGTTTGCAAAGGGATTTCGCCATTTTATGTCATTAACTTTATTAATCTACTTTTTGTATGAATGATTCATATATATAAATATATATATATATATATATTAAGCATTACGCCCCGAGCAAGGTGTGAAGCCACTAGGATGCAGGGGGTTGCAGAAGATTTGGAGCGAGATCAGATAGGAGTGATAGAAGAAAGGATTATGAAAAGGATAGTGGATAGATCAAGGCAACTGGAGATGTCGATTGACATTACATTTGAATAGGTGGAGATTATAGCTATTAGGGGAACAGTAATAAGGAAGGGTGTTCCACAGGCGAGAGGTACGAGATATGAAGCTATTGGAGTAGAAGAGACATCTACATTTAAAAGTTTGTTCAGTAAAAGGGTGATAGCGGGATGCCAGCCTCGTAGGGCGCTTGATACACACACACACAGACATATATATATATATATATATATATATATATATATATATATATATATATATATCTTTAAAAATTATTTGAAAAAAAGCCTATTTAAAAAGATTTAGAAACTCAAATTTGAAACCTAATATCTCAATCTAGAATGGACGGGCATAGTCAGAAATTCTATAAACTGTCAGCAAACTGTCAGCAATGCTGCGAAGATATATGGTTGGAATTATTTCACTCACTGGGGTAGACTGTTCTAGTTCCACGTTCCATGTTTAACGGATGTCGGTTATCAGTTATCTCCTATTAATTTCCCTCTGAAAGTTCTCCACTGCCTTAGCCGGGTATTGAACTCACACTCTTTGGGTTCTGTCACTGGATCTAACTAACGCCTTTATCCACTGTGCCAACCACCTGAAGAAGGCCGGAGCATACAACGGCCCAAACATTGTAATAAATATGACGACAAAGATGAGGACAATAGTCCGAATAATGTAAATAATGTACAAAATACCTCATCTCAGAAATATAGACAGATACTGAAGAAGGCCAGAGCGTACAACGGCCGAAATGTTGTAATATATATGACGACAAAGATGTGAACAATAGTCTGAATAATGTAAATAATGTACATAATACCTCATCTCAGAAACATAGACAGATATTGATATTTTTCTTGTTAAAAAGTTAAATAATTTTAAGACATTCAACATCATGAATAAAAAATAGTGAAATTTGTATATTGTTTTTTAAGCAAAACAAATTTGGGCAAAAACAAAAACACCTTGAATGACTTCAAAATCCGCAAAAATGTTCATCCTTTAATAGATTTTGCTTAGTGTTGTGGATTCCGGGATGAAATCCGTTCTCAAATGAATGACAAACGCAGGAATGAAATATAGCAAATAAATGTATAGCAAATATATGTACGGTTAGTAGATCGAGAAATGCGGTTAGTAGCAATAATAATATATATATAGTCTGGGAAATTCAGTATCGAAGTAGGACTTCCTTCTGAGTCTACGTGCTTGCAACTGTGACTCCTACAAAGCGGTTACCTCACACTCTCACTGTATCACCCTGTATGTGAAAAAAAAAAGTGTATCACACTCTGGGTATTCACCAGCTGCAGTACAAGTACACACTGGGCGAGTCCACTTGTATGAAAAAGGGGTGGACCCCTTGACACTTAGTTGCTTAATGTAGACAGAAAAATGTTGATAAGATAACAAAAGTTACAAAGACTGTCCACGACTCCCATTCTGGCTTCGACTTCCGGGAAGTTAGCACGCGATGGCCCTGACTATTTGTAATAACTTCCTGCAAATGCAATGTTCATCAAAGAACTGATTTCAAGTTCAATGTTTCTTTTCTCGTAAGATCACCTTTGAAATTAATACCAGAACGAGACAAGTGATAATTACCTTTACGCAATTAACAATCAATTTGCATTAGTGAATTAATTATTCCACCTGTTATTTCAACACCTGTTTTCATTGTTGGAGTTTGAACCATCATTCTTTAAGCAAAAAATCAATGTATAAATACAATCAGTCAAGCAAAAGTGTCAAAACTTGTCAACACATTTGCCAACTGAACTTGCATCTATCCGCCAAGCACATCACATCCTGTTCAGCTTCAGTTTTTGCTAATCAATTCTTTCTTTTGCAAGATATACGTAATGACTAAAACTTTGAGAAAGAAAGTGTGACTAAGCATGAATTTCCCATGTGATAACAGCTAATTAATGTTGCCATAAGTAAAGATAATTATCTATCACTATTAAACTGCATTCACCCGTTTTGAATGTTTTCAAGACAGAGAAATGGTAAGAAAGCCAGTTTTGAAGATAATTACTACAGAGTAAAAAAGTTTGATCCTCACCAGGTGGTCAATATTTGTGGTTATATGTCAAAACTAATTTATACTTAGTGTTTAAGAGCACATTAGTCTTGACCAAGATAATCTGCTTTATCGTTACTACTGAGTAGTGAGTTTGAACCTCACTAGGTGCCCCATAAAAAATTCAACATTAAATAACTCAGAAAGTGTTGGGTACCTCAGCATGGGGTAATGGTTAGCCAGGATAGATGGGTTTACAATTACTACTGAGTAGCTGAGTTTGATCCTCACCAGGTGCCCCATACGTGTGGCTTGAACCGAACAAAGCTTAGTAAACAATATAAAAGACTTGCTTTGGTGTAATAGTTAATGAGCTAGTTTGATTGACAATTACAAATGAGCAATGAGTTTGATCCTCACTGTGTGCTAAATACTTGTGGCCTTGGGCTAAACTAAATTAAACTTAATAACAGGGAGCCTTAGTATGGAGTAATGGTTAGTAACCTCGTTTGATTGACCATTATCTACTTAGTAATGATTTCGATTCTCACTAAGGGCTCCATACTTGTGGCATTGTACTAAAATTAAACTGAGACTACTAACAGGGCATATTGACATGGAGTAATGGTTAGTAAACTAGTCTGACTGACCCTATTTAGTAATGAGTTTGAGCCTAACTGATACTTGTGGCCTTGTGCCAGACTTAGCTAAGGTTATAATTGAGGTTATTATTTTTTATGCTAATTAATAGCAGCCATTGTTGATTTTTACTAGTCAATAATGGCCATTGTTGATTTTTACCAATTCAAGGTGCATTTTGAATTCGGAAATAGTTATTTCAATTTTTCTATATTTCTGAGATGAGGTATTATATACACTATTTACATTATTCGGACTATTGTCCTCATCTTTGTCGCTATATTTATTACAACGTTTCGGCCGTTGTACGCTCCGGCCTTCGTCAGATGGTTGGAATGTCGAACTGAACCCTTTATTTCGCTCACTGACTGCTTGCGAGAAAGTCGGTAAGTGTTGTTGGCAATCATCTTTAACGTCTGACCGCACGGTTAAGACAGGAGTTCTTGGAGATTACATCTTGGCAGCAAGGAAAAAAGATGAATGAAGAGAACCCACGAGGGTGGCTTATTCGTGTTTTGTTTATATAAGGCTGTGTATCACGTGATCGGCTCCGAAGCTTGTGCGCGAGAAAATTATTCCTCGCGTGCCGGCGATTTGATTGGTGGGAATTGACCAATCAGCAAGCTTGTTTTGAGGAGATTAGCCAAGGAATGCTTGCCGTATGATCTGTATGTATGCATGTGTGATGGCGATGATGATCACTACAATATTATATTATAATGTAATCGTTGATATTAACCATTATATCTCGGCAACTAATCAGAATTATTGGACTAATGTTTTCCTGCTTTTATCCATTAAAACGAATTGTTAGTGTACTTTTCAACAAGATATTAAGGTTTTTGTTGGTGATACCTACAATCCAGGAATTGTCTGAGACCAGTTTGTATATACGAAAGTAATCAAGTTTAATGATCAGAATATAATGATTCAAAAAGATAATGCATGCACTTTTATTTTACTATCCCAAATAATAAAAGCCACTCTAGGTAGAGAGTTACCAAGTAAGTTGGGTGATATGAACATAAGAAGAGGAAGTAGGAAGTGAATATTACGAGGATATGATAGATAACTAATGCCACTCAACTTGAAGAGGTTACGATTGTAGTGTACTGTGAAGCATCTATGTGAGAGTCTCTTCCGCAAAATAGCAGTTTAAGAATGGAATGTTTTTCTTGCTAGAGGAATATGTAGGGAACGAGATGGATTCAGCCCTTTTGATATAGCGAAGCAGATCTTGTCTGAAAAGGTCTGAGCTCATTGGCAGTAAAGAATAAAGCTCGTAGGAACATTTGCCATGGAAATAGCAATAGAGTTAGCAAAAATTTTGGAGTGTCGTGTCTGTAGGAAATCCGCTGTAGTGTGGAAAATAGGTAATCTCCCACAAGGCAGCTTAAATTTCTTTTAATTCTGTCAAGTTTGGAAAGTGAGGATTAGACAACTCCCGTCTAAATACGGCAGCAGCATTATATTTTGGGGCCATTTACCTCTTGTATATATAAAGCATGGTAGAAGGAGTCAGGTACTTTCTGGGGCGGGACCAGCAAGCCACCAATCTGCAACTGGCGTTTAATGTCGGTGGCGCGCTGTCAAACTGCCAGCATGTTTTTTCTCAGACCGCTGTCAGGCCGATAGAGGGCCACCTGAGGACAGCTGGTGTCGCCATTGGCGGCTAGCGGCTAGCAGCTTGCGTGTAGGGATTTTTACAATTAGATTGTATATACGAGTTCTGTTGAAGAAAAACTAGTCAATTGTAACACCACATTATAGCAGAATGAATGAATGAAAAACGCCCTACCTCAACTTTTAGCGGTGACAACATTCATACAAGAAGCAATAACAAACGAAACATCGTTATGGTTTTACAACTCGGTAATTAATCTATTTATTAAGCATGGCTCTTTTATAAAAACTAAAGAAAAAGGGGGGAAGATTAACAAAAAAGCTCCATACACCCTCTACAACTTAAAAAAACAAACAACAAAAGTCCTAGGTCCAAGGGAAATAACTAATCGCTTATTTATTAATTTGTTTAATATCTACAAAGAGTGCAATTTTCAACAAGTTCCACCTAAGGTCGGGTGTAAAATTGAGTGTCGATAGATGTCCAAAGCAAAGAACATCATTTAAAGTGCAACCGTTCATTTTAATGGGTGTAATTTTGTTCCATGGTCAGGTTATGCAAGGCTGTTATTAGGTATAAGGCCAATCCGGCTGATTAACTGTGTCAGACAGTTTATGAGCAAGTATTTCTGTATAGCCAATGTGTAATCACGATTTCGCATCAGATAAGAACCAAAAAAAAACAAAACATGTTGCACAAATGTGAAGAAAGCAACTTTAAAAGCATGACAAGCGAATAAAAAAAGTAAAACAATGAATAAATTGATTTTAAGGTTTGATTAACAGAATAAATCTGCTTTCAAACTGTAAGCTCACTGATCTGATCGTTATGTAAACATGATTTTACCTCCCTGTAAAGATTTATTTCCCACAATTTCTCAAGATGTCTAATTGACTGCCATTTTCTCCACACACACGTATGCTTTGAATGGATAATTTACTCG
>OZ010593.1:22432171-22474671 GCA_963932145.1 Acanthosepion lycidas
GTCATTATTACGTCATTATTTTTGTACCAACCTAATAGTAACATATGTGAGAAAACGACATTATTTTTGCACCAACCTAATATGTACAACCGCATCCAAAACTATTATGGATTATGATCAGAACAAAAAATTCAGATAATACAAACCATTACTACTGTCTCTTACAATATAACAAGAAAACTTGCAGAAATTTTTAAAATCACAAAAAGAATCTTATACATAGCAATTTATCAAATGCATTAGTCATACGAAGATATATGTTTAACAACTTTGACTGAAAGATTGCCACACTAATTAAAAGAGAAAGTCAGAAATTTAGACCGAAAATTCTTGACAGTGTCGCTATTGAATCTTTTACAATATAATCCTATACCCTAGATTTTTTTTAAATATCTTCTTTTCTAAAAGATATACTCCTTTCCCAATCCAACATACATGACAATATTTTTTAATTAAAATGGTTGAATTCAAATCCTTCTATTATTTCAAATAAATAAATAGATTCATTTCTCAAATTAAAATATGATAGTAAATAATTTGGACATTAAGAAATTCAACACGTACAATAACACTCGCTTTCATTTATTTGACATTGAATTACATCGCTTATCAACCTCCATAGTTTACTTTGATTTTGATACAGTTAGCCTGAAGAATACTCATGAGCATTCTTAGATTAAAAATTTTGAAAAACTAAAGAGACTTTCTCTTACTCCTGTTTATAAATACTTGTTGCAAAATAAAATCTTTACATTTGACTTAATAAAATTGATCAGAGTACAAAATGCCTCGGTAAAGAAACGTTTTCCTTTTGTCTTCATTCATAATGTTTTTTACTGATGTATTTTCATTTATATCTGAATTTGTACACATAAAAACGCCTATACACACACACACACACACACACACACATATATATATATATATATATATATATATATATATATATATATATATATATATATATATATATACTGCGTGCCAAATTATTATCGAGATATCTTTTTTTTCTAATATTTCAAAAACCGTCCAATCAATCCACGCCATATTTGTTATCAGCACGGTGTTTCCCTATTAATTTGTTTAAAACTGTGCCCTTGTTCGTCGTATCTGTTATTATTTGTTTGATTATCTTATGTATTAGCTTCTTTTGATCATAAACATTCACGCGCAACATTGATAAACGCTTTGTGTGCTCAATTCTGGGATTTTTACTAAACCTTTCTTATAATTTGGCACGCTCAAATCACCGAACTGATAACAAATATGGCGCCAGTTTGTTTACATTGCGCAGATCAGGTCAAAATTTTCAGTGATTGCGCAGATCAGAGTTGCCAACATTGTGTGAACATTTTGTGTGAATTGATTGGACGATTTTTGAAATATTTTAAAAAAATGATATCTCGATAATAATTTGGCACGCAGTATATATATATATATATATATATATATATATATATATATATATATATATATTTATATATATATATATATATATATATATATATTCCATAAAATAAACTTGATTAGGCTGGGACGAAACCGGTTAGCTTTTTTAAAATGCCATATAAATACAGTGTAACCCCGATATAAGAGACCCGGATATAAGAGTCTTCGTCTCCGGTCCCGGCAACTCTCTTATATCCGGGTTACACTGTATTACTTATTCCTAGCTATCGTTAAATTCTGTACCATATAACCTTTATACATATATATATATATATATATATATATATATATATATATATATATATATTGAGTACGACAGACAAGGTGCTTTGATTCAGTTTTTTATGCAGTTTCTCATGTGATCTAATTTTTTTTTCCTTTTCAGATGATAACTTATATAAAAATAGTTAAAATATTTAATCCCTGAAAATGTCTAATGTATAGCTGAAAGCGTTCGGAATTAAAGTACATTCGGACAGTTATATAATTTGCTATCTGAAAAGAAAAAAAAAATATTAGATCACATGAGAAATTGTATAAAAAACTAAATCAAAGCACCTCGTTTGTCGTATCCAATGAAATGTGCATGAAAGAAGGATTGCTTCCTAAACACACACACACACACACACACACACACATATATATATATATATATATATATATATATATAGTCATTCCCATACAATCAGTTAAGCCACTGTTTTTAAAATTACCCTTTCTCTAGAGTGCTCGATCGAGAGAATAGGTCATCCACATACAAGCCTGTTTCGCTGTATGATCAGTGTAGCTTGACGTCCGATTGCTTCAAGCCGGGATTGAAACTCGACTGATTTGGCATTAGTCAGAGATCCTACTCCTAAATTATCAGCGCTCGGCAGAGAAAGGAAAATTTTAATGTATTATATACAAGATGTATACAAACTCCAGTAGCCCAGTGGGCTCAGTTAATACTTGAAGACTCGTGCGTTAATAGCAGCAGCAGCCACTGTTTTTAAAATTATATATGAGTATGTGTGTGTGTGTATGCTCTCTCTCTCTCTCTCTCTATATATATATATATATATATATATATGTATGCGTGTGCGTGTGTGTGTGTGTGTGGTATGAAGCATTCCCATCATTCTCCTTGATTATTGCCTAAGAGAACGTGATTTTTTAAATCAATATTTTCTTTATTCGTGGAAACTGTCTAAGAATAATCCACTTTGGAACCTCATGTCTCTTGAGTCTTTTGATAATATTGTGTAAAATCTTCTTACCTTCTTTGAGATCAAATTTTAGCCATTTTTCCAGCCAAAGATCATCAAAAATAGTTTCATCGTTAAACACCTTCTCTCGAAAATCTTATTTCATCTTCTTCATCTTTTTACCAACCAGCAAAGATTTATTTCCCACAATTTCTCAAGACGTCTAATTGACTGCCATTTTCTCCACCCACACGTATGCTTTGAATGGATAATTTGCACGAAAGACTTTGGAAAAGATTCTTAACCTTTAAGTTGGTAGCAGTATCAAGGAAGAGGGAAAGATGAAACAATATCGATTGTTTTTGTTTGAATTTCTCGGGTAATGTTATATTTGTTTATATAATTTCCATTTAGATTAAGGCCCTCGTCTTTGATGGGACAATAAACTAGTGGATTAACGCCTCGGGCCGGAAATCTTGTGACATAGTAATCATGAGTTCAGTCCTGGCAACTGGACAAACAGTTACTGAGCACTACTAAATAGGAACTAGCTGATGCACCCATAGATATGATTAGTGGAACGAGAACAATCTTCTCCCATAGGTTAAATAAAGATTCAGTTCAAAATTCCATGAAGATTAACTCAATCGATAAGCACTGCATTAAGGTCATCGCGTTGTACTGAGTATGTAATAATAATAATAATTTACTTTATCCACTCCCTTCTAATTTGTATGTGCTGAGGAAAAAGACGAAAGAAACTTACAAGCCTATGTAAAATCTTCTTTGGATCAATGAAAACCTTGCCTTCACGGAGATTGAAAAAAGAAGGAAATAAATTTGCGAGCCTATGTGAAATTGAATTTCGACTAAGGGAGACCTTGTTTCCACAGAAATTAGCCATTGAGACAAGATAAAGGAAAAAAATAACGAGCCTATCTGAAATTCATTTTGATATAAAAATGAGGGGTACAATTAAATTAATAAAAACAAAGTGTCTGAAGTCATGTGAACGGTTTCGTTTCTCTTCACTGGGTCCAGCATTGAAGTTTTCGTCAGTGTAAAATTATCAATTATATTATCGGCTTTTAACCAAGCACAAGGGGCATCAACGAATTTTCTTTCGACAATCTAAGAAAGTTACCTATTTCAAACTTTCTCTTTTCATCTATTTTTTGATGTACGTAACTATATATTCCTTCTGTAAGCAACAAACTCTCTTACTTTTGTTTTAAACATCTTTTAATATTATTTTGCGTCAGATCATTTAATCTGTTGTTGTATGAACATTTTATCTTCATGACAATTCATTAAAAATAGCCTTTAATAAATTTCTGATTTATTTTCCTGAAACGAGCTACTGACACAAGTGAGTGTAAATTTGTGAATAAATTCCTCATCTTGTTTTGCTAAAATTACCCGTGTTTTTCTTCCTCATTATTACCCTTCATTAATCTTCTTCGCGTGAGTAAAACAACTATTTATTTGAACCCTAAGCCCCATGCCAGCATAGAGTATCACAGCTGAAACCTTGTGATATTAACAACAAAGACGAAGACAATGGTCCAGATGTAGGATAATATTGATGGTTAATTACAAAATACAAAATTTAGACTTACATAATTATCTTTGTTGTTAAAATCTTAAATTTGCAATTATACAATACATATTTCTTTTATAATTTCTCTATCATTTTTCTGGGATCAGCCAATAAAATAGATCCCTTTATAGAACACTTATTGATTTACTGAATATTATAGCTTTAGTTTTCTGTCGAGCAACATTTTTGCAAAAATTCTGCTAGTCTAAAATATGTTAAATGCTAGTATATTTTCATTTTTAATAGATGCATTTAAGTTGCATTTTTAATAAAAAAGCGCAGTGTACGTGTGTCTGTCCGTTCGTCCTTTTTTTTTTATCTTGGCGAATTATAAGCAACCTGAAGTATCAGGTAGTAACTACAGTAGTTACACGTGATTGAAACGTAAATAAATAATTCATTTAAAGTTAAATATTGAATAGAGTGAAAGGTTTAAAAAAAACAATTCTTTATTAAAGTTTTAACTTGAATTTCACTTTTTGTCACAATTGCTGTTGATATAGTCTAATTAAACCATAATTAATACTTAATTAGGGCACAGTACATTGCTCATATGCTTTTTTTTTCTTTTTCTAGCATGGCTTCTGTGAGATATTCCAAATATTAGTTCGGGTTCCCTAATATATTTTAAGAATAACTTCATGTGAAGGGATCATAAAGGATGGTGATTTTAAAAGAACATAAAGATTGCGAGCAAAATAAATGTAAACAGACTACGGGAATTGGTTGCATATAGGAAGAAAAATTATGCCGAACTAAGGTGTCAAGTAAAGATAAAATAATTTTATTATTTCTAAATTCCTATAACTCTTATAATTCTTATAACTTTTACACTGAAAGTAAAAGCTGAAGGTCCAAAAGCCCTCCACAGAAGCTAGCCTAAAAGCTAGATGTGTGTCCTGTTTATTTTAGCCACTGGATGCATTTCCTGTTTATGCTATCACCAGTTCCGATTTCCGCTCACACGCTGATGCAGCGGAAGTAAAGTCAAAGGTCTTTCTTCAACCGATATCCAATAAGCAATTCAAACTCAGAAACGATAGAAAATAGGGTAAGCAATAACTGAGCTATATATAGATAGCAGAACAAAAACGATCTTCTTCCCTAGATTAAATAAAGGCTTCAGTTAAAAACTCCCTGAAAGTTATATAGATCAACAAATACCTGCTAAAAGTCAAAGAGCACAAATAGTAATGGCGCGAGGAAACTTTTGGCATTCATCAACTGAGCAGCCAGTATTACTTTCGGTTGAAATTAAAAATATTTCTCATCAAACTATTTTTTCAGAAAAATAATTTTCTTAAGTCCAGTGGCTATTATCACTCTTTTCAGTATTGATGCGGGATTTCCTTCCTAGCCTTTTGTTTGAAAAGATTTTGATGTTCTACACGAACATCAAAATCTTGTACGCTCCAGGCTTCTTCAAGTGATTGGAATTTCGAACTGAACCCTTTATTTCGCTCAGTGGGGTAGACTGTTCTAGTTCCACGTGCCATGTTTGATGGATGTCAGTTATCAGTTATCTCCTGTTAATTTCCCTCTGAAAGTTCTCCACTGCCTTAACCGGGTGTTGAACTCACACTCTTTGGGTCCTGTCACTGGATCTAACCAACGCCTTTATCCACGGTATGAATTTCTGGGTATTATAAACCTATTGTCTTCAGCAACCATTTTTACCAGTGCTCATATTGCAATTTTGCTGTTATCATTTTATGTTTTTACCAGAGCTCGTATTGCAACGTTGTTGTTATAATTGCTTTTCTCTAGCACTCCTTATTACTGGTTCCCATATTGTATTTATTTCTATGCTTGGTCGGCTCAGGAGATTTATGTAGCCTAGCATAGACAGACTCTGAGAAGGAAGCTTATACTTAACATCAGGAAAAGGCAGCTGAAATTTCTGGGACACATAATGAGGAAGAATCTGATACGGGTCGAACAGAGGGAAAGAGAGACAAGGGCAAACAACGCGTGATATACCTGGCTGATTTAAGCAAGTGGATGACAGAATGTGGTCTGGGTGGGGGGGTTGCAGAAGGATGGAACTTGTTGAGAGCTGCAATGGATACAAAAAGGTGGAAAGCCATGATCGCCTACATTCTGAAAGGACATGGTACATAAAAAGAAAGATATACATTTATTTGTAATGCTTTTATGGTATACTGTATCTTAAATCTTCTTTTTATATTTCTTTGCTGTTACTCTGGTAACGGTTGCTTCTGTCGCATTTGTGCCTAGAGTCTGCTGTTTGGAAGTTTCGTAGAGCATGCCTATGTCTATACATTTGTCTAGGGTAAGCATTTTATCCTTTAAAAACTTTTCCCTGACTATATCATCTTTAACCCCTACAACTATTTGATCTCAAATTAGCCTGTCTTGCATTTCTACAAAAGTGCAGCCTTTTGCTAACCGCCGGAGCACAGCAACATATACCTTTGTAATCTCTCAAGCTTCTTAGAAAAGAAATTTGTAAGATTCGCACCCTTCATGGGTTTCTTCAACAAAACATTCTTTGAATTTCTTTGTTCGTACTTCCAAAATTTCTTTCGCTTTTTCATTACCGACTTCCAACCCCTCGTAACTGTTGTATGCGTCTTCCATTATTAACAAAAAGACAGATGTTTGGTATCTACTATCAGGTTCTTTGTTGAGTCGACTGGCTTTTGAAGAAGTTTGAAAATTTCAAATACACCTTTTCCAGTTAGTTGCCAAATTCCATGATGAAACCATTTTTGCAGGAGGTTGGACATTTGCCGTAAATTGCCTTTGGTTATCGTGTGCTTGTTCTGAATTATTTGCAATTTGACAAGTCATCAGTTGGACTAAACATTTTTTTTAACAAAAAAAACAAATTTGTTTTCCTTTTTTTGTTTTTACTTTATAAATTGTTTGTAGTTTAAACGCAAACAATTTTTTTAAAAATGTCCCTAGTTACAATTACTTGTAATTTTTTTTGTCCACTAGTATATCCCAATGCTTTTTTTTTCTGCCTTTTGGCTGTAGCGTTCTTTGGACACCATGTGACGTAACTTAAATGTATTAAATTACAAAAAGAGAGAAGAATAGAAGATGAAGTCTTTGACTGTTTGTTTTGACGTCCAAACTATTTAACACATAGAATTTAAAATTTTCTCCCGTCATTAATACTCGGTTTTTATATCGAAGGCATAGACCATTTCTTGACAAGGGAGATAACCGTGGATATACCACAAAGCTATATAATGCTTTGATTTTGTAGAAACTTGTAGTGTTGGGTGAAACAACTTCTAATGTAGCCTATGTTCAATTTCCTTCTCTCCTATATTAAATTTGTTGTAACTGATCTTTATATCAGTTAAATTGGTTACTAATTCACTTCCTGAATTTTTACGATGCGTTCAGAGTATGTGCCATCCCGACTCTGATTTCAATCTGAAACATCATGATTTTAACAGCAAAGATGGGGACATTAGTCTTAATGTAAATAATGTAAAGAATGATAACTTCTAATTCCGGAAATGATTTCAGTTTCATTGTGTTTATTTTTATTTTATTTTCATTTACATGTATAACAACAATTTTGAAAAAAAAATTTCACTCCCTAAATGTAATAACAGGAACTGTTAAATAATTTGTAATTCACGTTGTAATTATTTACATTATTTATATTCAGACTATTATCCTGATCTTTGTTGTTGTTATCACAAAGTTTCGGCCATTGTGTCTTCCGGCCTTCCCCAGGTATATATATAGATCTATAGGGAATTCTGAACTAAACTCTTTATTTAATCACTTCTAGTTCTTATTTTTAGTACTGCTCAGTTATTGCTCACCCATTTCCATTGAGGCCAAGCAGATAGAGCCTGACCCAGAGATTGAACTTACAATCTCTGAAATTCACAAACCAATGCCTTAATCCACTAGACTATTTATCCATAGTTTTAAGTCAACTGATTCATATATTTGATAAGCTAAATACATATGCTCTGTGTAATTTAAAACCAGAATTCCAAATTCTCAACTCCTTCAATAATTTCCTAATTACTCCATAAAATGACAAACTACGTTAGCTTTTAAATAAATTAATCCAATCTCATAAAATAACTTTAATCTTAGAGATTATTCTCAATCATTTTTCCTTCCTTTCTTTTTATTTTTTGGCACAAACCAAATTTACTCGGAATTCGTTTTAAAAATACGAATGAAGCAAAAAAAGTAAGACTGAGAATTGCATCATGGGATAATAATTCCAGTTCTTTAACAAGATTATCCAATGAATGACCCTCAGGTTACATAAGCGTTACAAATTGGGTGTGTGATTCTCTATTAACATTATACGTTAGGAGAGTTGCAATTGATCTTAATGCTTAATTTACCATTTCATTACATGATAAGTCATCCTGCAAGTCTGGAAGTCAAGTCTTGGGAATATCAAGATTTATAGCTAGCAAATCAATACCAATATTCGGCAGAATTCTATTGATAATTTTCTGGAAAAACAAAAATGAAACTGAATATGTAGATTTGATTATAAAGAAAACAAAAAATTGCTTTTTATAGTGACTTGTTATTATACTGTGATAATTTACTGTCTCCATATAAAAAATGTTATTTCTTTCTTGGGGAGGGTCTGTCTGGAAATAAGACAGCCATTTAATATTAATAAAACTATAGCCAAACTAAGAGCAGACTTGGGTGGAAATCAGTCTAAGAGAAGGACAACTCTGATTTAAAAACCACAGAGGAGACAACAAGAAAGCTCTGCACTATTTGTAATGACAATAGTACACAGGTGTAGGCTTTAAGAACGCTTTATTCGAGTGAGAATACAAGGTTTGCATATAGTGTCCTTTTATAGTCCCAGTAAACAGAAATAGCTCTCTCAAAGAGGAGAGTAGCAAAACAACGGGAACTCACTCTTGATTATTCATAACACTATTTTCTCCTCAAAAGGTATGGCAATACACAAATAAAAAAAGAATTTATGAATAGCCATGATTTTCTATATTACAAAGGTGTTTTTTATAAAGTAAGTTGTTTTTTAGTAGCATATCAACCTCTATGGATTATTTAATATCGTAATCTAAATACTTTCTACTCAATTTTATTTTTATTTTTTGAGAGATAATAATGGTTTTAGTGATAAAAATTAGTAATTAATCCGTAACTGGGAGGGGAGAAGAGAGGGATTCATACCTTTCCCACGTAAGTGAATATAACGAACCCAACTGGAATTGGAACTCAGCTTTCTTATTAACAATTCCAAACCATTATCCATTATATCACTGACACATCCAAACTAGTTGTTGTGGATTCAGAGATGAATTCAATCTCCAAGGAATGACAAACGCAATAATTAAATATAAGAAATAAAATGTATTTACACAATCATACAAAGAGTAATACTGTTAGTAAGTCCAGGAACGTGGTTAGTAGCAAATACAGATAGATATATATAGTCTCGAAGTAGGACTTCCTGAGAGTCTACGTGCTTGTAACTGACTTCTACAAGAGGTTACCTCACACTATCTCCGTTCGTATATTCTGTCACTCTCCGTATATCCTCTCTCTATCCGACTACCGACTGTAACTCTGGGTATTTAACGGCAGCAGTCCAGGTACATTTGATAGAGTCCACTTATATGAAAAAGGGGTGGACCCCATAACACTAGTATTCCCAAGTGGTTACTGCTTTAGATACTGACCATGTTCAACACTGCTTAACTTCAGAGATCATACAGGAATCGGTGTTTCAGCATGATGTGGCCATAAGCCTTTTTTTTAAAAAGACCATGTTCCTTCAGGGAAGAGACAATAATGTCTCTCCACAGATTTCTTTTGTTTATTATCTTTGAAAAAGCCAATCATACTTGGAAAAAGTAGTGGATTGGTTTTCATTGCCTGAAGTTTTTGAAGGACACATGGCACAGTGGATAAAGACATTAATCGATCCAGTGACAGGACCCAATGAGTGTGAGTTAAATACCTGATTAGAGAAGTGGAGAACTTGGAGAGGGGAATTAACTGATAACTGACATGGCACGTGGAACTAGAACAGTCTACCCCAGTGAGCGAAATAAAGTGTTCAATTCTACATTCCAACCACCTGAAGAAGGCCGGAGCATACAACGGCCGAAACGTTGTAATAAATATGCCGACAAAGATGAGGACAATAGTTCAAATAATCTAAATAGTGTATATAATGCATCATCTCAGAAATATAGACAGATACTGAATTTAGAGTTTTCCTTCTGGTTCCTACCCAAGACTAAAGAAGCCCACCTACCCTATTATTTAACCATAGCAGGGGGAGAAAAATTGGATACATAACTTTTTCAAGAGAATTTTCATGAAAGTGAACACAATGGCATTGGCTGGAATTTAAACTTAGCACGTGAGTGCCACTTTACTACAAGATGCACATTATAATAATATACTAATTATGTGTTTTGCAGTTACCAAGTATTTCTACAAATTGAGAGTTTGGTGCAACTTTGTATCAAAAATGTTGATTGATACCATTTTGCCAACAGCATTTCCTGTTTTGTTTCTCTGTAATTAAAATTTAATCATAATAAAATATTATTTTTATATTAAAGCTTTCTTGGAGACCAAATGATACTGAACACCTATTACATGACAGAAGATTGCATACAAAAGTTTTATATGCATTGGGAAATCAGGATGTTTTTATGCTTCACTTTATTGGGATATTTAAAGCAGTCGAGAAAAGTTCATCACTATAATTACTCTATATGCGTTCAGAAAGTTACAAGATTCAATTTTGGTTAATATGTCTCATCTGGAATAAAAAATCAACATCCCTCACTAAGTATTGGAAGAGGTAAGACACAAAGTTTTCCAAAATTGAAATTACATAACAGTTCAGCACTCTTTTCTTTTTTTTCTAGTAATATTTTCTTGTTTCTTAATATTTCATTTGACTTTTAAGAGACAACTCTTTATATTCCACTGAATCTTCAGATTCTGAAGTCAGATTTTCAATTATTCATAAAAAGCCAAGAACTCTTTTATGTTCTGCATAAGAATATGATATTCAAAATATCTACAGGAGAGAACATTGCCATTCTGTAGAATGAATTAAAAGTTGTAAATAATGGAAGATTCCAGTTCCTTCAAAGAATGTTACTCACCCCCAGGTGAGTGACTCGTTGTTCCTTCTCTGGATAATATTCTCAGGCAACATGAGGTGGAAAAATTATATTGACTCCATTTCTTGTCTTCTTCTAAGAAGCTTGGTTCACAATGCCATGCTAGACAATTTTTCTCTCCAGACTCTATCTAAAGGTCTACCATTTTCCCATGCTTAGAATATTGCTACCATATAGAGTTCAGTGGTCCTGCTATATATTTAGAGATTCTTGATAAAATCAAAAGAAAAATCATAAATATTAGTCTTGATCTGGTATCTCAGCTTCAGTTAATTTCCCACTGCTGTAAAGTAACTTCCCTGTGCCTTTTCTATAAAAACTTTCATGGCAATTATTCAGATGAACACTTTGATATGGTACCTAAACTATATGAATTTAAGGACAGTACCAGATTTGCAATAAGTTATCATCAGTTTGATTGGCCAGATGTAACTGTAAGTTTTATGCTAACAGTTTCTTTTCTTGCGCTTATCATTTGTAAAGCATTCTTCCAGATCCATGGTCTAACTTTAATCTATGAACTATAAACAAATCACAAATCCATATAGTTCAAATTGTTGGAATTTGGCTCTAGAAAGAAATATTTATGCATGGACAATTGTATGTTGCATGCTCGAGAGTAAGAAATCATAAGATTTTCTTCTTCACTGTTAAAAAGAAAAAAAGAACGAAAGAATTTTTTTTTTAAATATTGTTTATCGTGGAATCCTATAAAATTAATTTAAAGAAATTATTAAACTGCAAAGTAGATTTTTTGTCAAAGAATTTTTCCAAACAAATCAGCTTCTTCAAATTTCATTGATTGGTTTGCAAAATTGAAGAAAACTTAGAGTTTGTAAATCTTGAGAAAAAATGTTAGCAACAACTTGAACAATACTAAATACTGTGAGGATTTTAACAGGCATCAGCGTGTTGCAAAAACTTCTAGTGAATACAAAATTCTAACTAGGATGATAATAGGTGTAAATATCTAAATGATTTCTGTCTAAAATGGTTCATTGCTCTTTTTGGAGCGGTGGGGCAGTAAAATATTACTCTTCTACATTGTATCTTGGCACAAAATAAATTAGCTTTTTCTGATAGTTTATTATTAACTTGCTTTATACCTTTGATTTCTTTTTATATGTTCCCAAATTCTAACTTTGACACAAAGTCAGTTTATGAGAGCACTATGTGAATGTCAAATGTCACTAGCAATGGCTTTTAAAGGCAAGTCTTTCTTTTTTCTCAAAGCATGACTTGTTCTGTTAATCTACAGTGGTAAACGGAAAGCACAGGTCTAGAAAAAATGTTCTAAGTGAAAAAGAAAGTAAAAATTCAAAAAGTAAATATGAATGAAAATTAAGCAAAGTTTATGGTTGAAAATCATGATGCTACTAAAACTAATCCTATAAAAACTAGTACACTAATAGGAAGAATAGTGTAAAAATAGATACAATCACTAATAATAATCTTTATTTTTATTTTAGAATGATGATCTACCTGTAAAGGGTCCGGGAGCCACTCAAGGTAGTGGGTTACAGAGGCACAGTTTGTGTGGATATGTGAAGAAGATAATGGTTAATCCTACACTTGAACAGGTTGAAATTACAGTGATCAGAGAGCATCCTCATGGGAGTCAGTTACATAAAGCAGCAGTGTGTGGGAAGGCGTATGAACGAAATGAGGGTGGTTTGCTACAATGTGCATAGCCTGGTGGGTCTTAACTGTGAAGGTTAGAACTGGGGGAACTAAAGACTGGTGTTCATTTGAACACATTATATGAAAATAGCAATAGAGCTGCTAGAGGCTTCTGATGTTTCTTCTGTGGTGAGAAGTGGGGGTTGTAGGGTGGGAAATAATTCATTGCCTACAAGGACATGGAGATGCTTTTGGACTCTGTTAAGAGTGGAAAATGAAGACTGTACAGGTCCTGCCTATAGAATGATAATACTGATGCTACTCAGACAATAATTGTAAAACAGAAACTACTGATACTAATAATAAGCAGTGCGATGCATGATTCACGCTTAGGCGATCATGTATCTTTTGATACATGACTAACAAGGCAGATTTTTTTTATCGCAGTAGGTTGCCATTTCTTTCTGCGGTAGACCAGTTGCCATCCAAGGCTATAGAACCTGGTCTGTCCTGCTATTTACCCATAGCTGGGGGGAGAAGAAGAGGATTCATACCTTTCCCAAAGGTATTAGCACGTAAGTGAATGTAATAGATTCCACTGGCTCTCTGATTCCTCAATCCAAGCCGCTATCCATTACTCCACCATGCTTCCGCTTAATAATAATACAAGTACAAAATAAATACCGAAGCTAGTAGTGTGAAAACAATGGCATCAATAAAACTGACTGATGGGGTAATGTGTTTAATATTAGTGAAATGGAGGAATATGTTTAATATTGCTGGAATGGAGTAATGTGTTTAATATTGCTGGAATGAAAGTGACCAAAATGATTTTCTAATTGTAGCTTACATGTGGCACGAGACTAAACATGTGGTGCAACCAGTGAGAATCAAATTCACTATTCAGCTGTAATTGATCCAGTGGGAGAAGCTTGCTAATGACTACACTATGTCAAAGTGTGCTATGTTTTTCTAAGCATGTCTTAGGGAGGGGGACAAGGTCAAAAGTATGGGGCACACAATGAGGATCAAACTCACTATTCAGTTGTAACAGATCAGTCCTATGCTGTGATTTTATATATATATATATATATATATATATATATATATATATTTCTCATATATATATATATATATATATGAGTTTCTAACATAATGGTTTCATCAGGCAGTTAAATTGCCCAAGATTTTCATTTTAGAAAATTGTATTGAGCACTCTTTATTTAGCAAAACTCATTTTTTTTGCAAATATCACTTTTGCCAAATTTGTATATTAATATTCTTAGATGGTAAGAGTGCTCGATTTTAAATTCTTTTCAAAGAGCTCTTTAATATATATAAAAATAATATTTTTGTTTCATGTCATACTTGGTGCTAAACCCATCCTATAATATCTAATCTGTATGCCGTATACAACTGTATTTTAAATCAAGGGTTAAGAATGGCTTTGAACATGTCAAGCCTGTGAGTCTTGGCAAAGACAATACTTCTTCAAACCTTGTGAACTTGCATTACAGAATCAGAAACAAAGAATGAGACCAAATAACACAAATCACATCAATTAAGGCCTACCAAAAGCAACAACCACTAAAATTGATATCAAACGTAACACATAGAGAAAATAATGACTTAAGATTTTGATATTCCACCCACTTTATTCAAAAGATTAGGAAGGAAGTCTCCATCATTACTGGAAAGAGTGATAATGGCTACTGGACTTATTTTCCTGAATGCCAAGAGTTTTATAAGGAAACGGCTCATATTACTATTACTATTTACAGAATTATTTCATGCTAAGTAATTTTTCAAAATGGGTGCCTATTTTTTAATAGTGTTCCTGATAGTTATTTTCCTTTTTAAAGTTTAAAAAAATATTTTTTAAATGTTTTTTTCTGCAATTGAATATAATGAGCAAGATGAAGAGATACTGAAATCTATATATGGAGACAAAACTACAAATTATAGAATTTAAGATCAGTAGTAATCTAATAAATAAAAGTAATTAAAATTTTTTGAACATGCAGCAAACTGAAGCATCCCTTTTAAAAACATGAAAAAAACAATAAATTTCTATATTATATATATATATATATATATATATATATATATATATATGTAAATAAAAGTGTGAAGTTTAATATTACTAAACATATTAAAAGTGAAGCAACCGGTTTTGCTCCTGCTCTTCAGGCCTCCACAGGAGATTCAACTTAAATTAAAATACTAGAAAAGTGTAATGAGAAGGAAAAGGGGAAGAAAATTAAAATATGAGCTGTTATTTGTCTCTAGCTCCTTGAGCTCATATTTCCCGCCCCCCTCTTCCTTCTCATTGCACATTTTCTAGTGATTTAATTTAAGTTGAATCTCCTGTGGAGGTCTGAAGATCAGGAGCAAAACCGGTTGCTTCACTTTTAATATGTTTAGTAATATTAAATTAATATTAATGTTTAGTAATATTAATATTAATAGTACTTTTGTTTCTATTATTAAATTTTGTACCTACAAAAATATTTTCAAATATATATATATATATATATATATATATATATATATATATATATATATATATATATATATATATATATATATATATATATATTTCAATTAAAAGGTGCAAATATAATTTATAAATTCATGAATCATTCATACAAAAAACAAATATAGAGGTTAATGATTTTTTGCCTGAATGATTCTTGAATTTATAAATTATATTTGCACGTGTTAATTGAAATTAAAATAACTGATCCAACGTGCAACTCTCGGATAATAAGTGCGACATTACTGTAATTATTGAACAATATAGTTCATGCCATATTCACGGAAAATCAACCAGTAAAAAAGAATTCTCTTATTGCTATATTTGTACAAAAATGCACAACCTTAAAATTTAAATACAAACTCAGCGTTTCGACCGCACGTTCCAAAACAATAACACATTTCTCATAGCATTTTTTGGGATTACATCTCTATTTTCGTTGTCCTCTTATTACTGAGAAGTAAAAACAAGAACAAAATCTACTTCCATACCTGATGATGTCTGTAGGAACAGACGAAAGCTTGCAAAAATTAAAAAGACCTTATGCAACTGGAATTTATAAACGGGGATCATATCATCCATATACAGGTTCGGGGTTGATGTATCTTATTTATATAGTTTGCGACGATGTATTGCCATTTAAATCATTAACCTCTATATTTGTTTTTTGTATGAATGATTCATGAATATATATATATATATATATATATATATATATATATATATATATATGAATATATATATACGAATATATATATATATATATATATATATATATATATATATATATATATATACATGTATGTATATACATATATATATATATATATATATACATGTATATATATGTACATGTACATATATATATATATATATATATACATATATATACATGTATGTATATATATATGTATGTGTAAATATATGTAAATATATGTGTATTTATATGTATGTATATATATATGTATATATATATATATATATATATATATATATATATATATATATATATATATATATTATAATTAAGTAATTCTTTGAGTCTAGAAGAATCCTCAATGGAAAGCAAAAAGCACTGGAGGGCCATTTCATCCTACTTAATATTGGGGATAGTAGTTGTGGCTCTCAGGCGGCACAGTCCTATGGTTAGGGGAAACTTGGATGAGTTCCACCACGGAATATGTACACAAGTGGCACAATATTATGTCTAATTCGTTGCCTCTTCATCACCAAGGCCTGTTGGTACAGTTGGTATGACATTTGCCTTATATAGTAACTGTCAGGTTTTCAATTCTCGGTAGTGGATGCGGACTGCTGATAAATCCCAAATATAGGACGAAACGGCTGTCCAGTGCTTTCTGCATTCTGTTGAGGATTCTACTAGATTCAATGAATTACTTAATTATAATTATCTCAAATCATCCTTAATATGTATATATATATGTATATGTATGATGATATATACATACATACATACATATATATATATATATATATATATATATATATATATATATATATATATATACAGTGGGTTATGATAAGTTTTTAGCAACCCATAATTACAGCAATTTTGGCTTGTGTAATATTCTATCTTTTTTTTTCTGACAATACCATGTTAGTATCAAGCTACTCTAATCAATGAACGATAGATGACTTATATTTTACAATGAAAGTTTGCGGAATTAAGGAAATTGCCATATTTCAACAAGGGCAAATAATAGGATGTCATCAGTGTGGCAAGTCAGATAAAGAAATAGCTAGGTTTTTCCAGGTTAATAATATTGTCAAGAAATTTAATGAAGAAGGCCATTGTTGTGTGGAACAACATTCAGGAAGACCAATCATCGTGTCTGAGTAAATGAAAAGGTCGCTAAAGAAGGAAATCATCAGAAAACATTGTTAGGGCATGAAAGATGTTGTCAACAGCATGGAAATGTCATTATATATGGTGAGAAAGACTCTGAAAGAGCTAGACTATTAAAGAAGAATTGCAAGAAAGAAGCCCTTGATTTCAGGAGTTAACAGGAGCAGAAACATGGAGGGATTGGAGTAATGGTGTTGGACACTGTCTGGTCTGGAGGAAAATCGGAACTGATTCCTGTTCATGAGCAGTTCAGTCCAAAATACTGCCAAATATTAGACAAAGGAATACCCCCACTATTTGAAAACAATCAGATTGACAAGAATGTCTACCTTTTTCAAGAAGACAGAGCACCATGTCATATGAGCAAAATAGCAAAGGCCTGGAAGGAATCACAAGGAATCAAGTCACTGCCATGGGTTGCCAAAAATCCTGACATGAATCCAGTAGTGTACATTTGGAAGCACCTTTACCAAAGACTTTGAGAGCATGCAACCAAAATCATGTCAGTGACAACCCTTAAATAAACATTGCTAAAAGAGTAGCAAAATATGACTCAGACAATTGTTGATAACTTGATCAAATCAATGAAAAATCAAATACAAGCACTGCAACTAGCAAATGGAGGACCTACTCTATACTAGTTTCAAATACTGTTTATTTATGCTGAGTAAGGTTTACGTAATTAAATTTTGAAATTGGATGTAGTTTATTTCTCATGGCTAAAAACTTTTCTTGGGTCAGTGTATATATATATATATATATATATATATATATATATATATATAGACTTAAACAAAATGGATGTCATACCTAAGGTACTTTTCGCCCAACCCTTTTTCAAAGATTTTCATTGGCAGTATTAGATATAAATAACACACTTAATAAATTAAATGAGGAGGGAAAGGTGGAACTCGACTAAAAGAGAAATTCTAATTATATAAATTAAAATTGAATGAGGGGGGATGTAAATAAATAGTTCCACATAGTTTATATATATATATATATATATATTGATATTACTTTGTAGACATCACTTTAGTCCAATTAAGTCCTAAAGGATTAAATGCAAAACACAAAACATGATTTCCATGTTGTTATTAAGTTCCTTAACATATATATATATATATATATATATATATATATATATAATGGCCAGCTACTGATTTCTGGGCAGATACATCTGCTTGGCTGGATAATCAATCCCTGTTGCAAATGAACACACAAGTACATTTGTGTTCATTCAACAACCAAACAGACCTTTACTTACAGTTTCTAGGTGTCAGCACATAATCTGGTGTGGTCATCAGTTTAAACTAGACCAATACACTAAAAACCCTCAGTCACGATGACTTGTGACTTTGTACAATTTCCCAAAATTTTATATAACAAATCTTAATACCAGGGTTTGTATCAATCCATGGTTTGTTTTTCAGGCATTCCCCAGTGGTGTCACACATTGGGATGGCTCCTCAAGACAATAACATCAGAAAGTTATGTCACTGACAAATTAACCATAGTGAGAAGAGTACCCAACTCATATGGATGAAAAGTGAATTTTATAACCACTCAGCCATACCAATAATATATATATATATATATATATATATATATATATATATATATGGTTGGATGTTAGCTATATCTCTGATATTGAGCGCTTTCTAATAAGTTCCGCGCATATAATATATAAATAATTATACATATATATATTTATTTATATTTATATACACACACTTTTCACATATATATATATATATATATATATATATATATATATATATATTAGGTTGTTGCAAAAATAATGACGTAATAATGTCGTTTTTTGACGTATTTTGTAACGTCAAAAACGACATTATTACGTCATTATTTTTGCACCAACCTAATAATTAGTCAATCCTAACTTGGCATTTTGACTTCAGTCTCTTTCTCACCAACATGGCATGGTTTCCCTCTGTCTTTTCTCTCATGAGCTTTTTTTCCCTGAAATCCTGACTACATGAATTTAAACGTGCTACTAGATTGGCATCCAGATCCTACCATTTTACTGTTGAAATAGCTACGTCTATTCAAATGGTTTATTTTCTTGCACTTCCCATATGTAGAAAACCCTTGCGTTTCCTTGCTTCTTTGATAATTACAGTGTTCAAAAATTTAAATACATCAATTGGCATCTATTTTCTTGAAGCTTTTGTGTTTATATGTTTTCTTTATCCTCTGATTTTACAGTAACTTGGTATATTACATTGTTCTGCAAGCAATAGCCATTTAAGGGACATTTATTCTTTGTTCTGAAGTTACATGTGGGTTTGATTTGTGAAGATGGTTTGTTGGTTGTTTTCCTGTTGTGCTTTTTTATTATTTGTGTTATATTCTTTGTGAAACTGTAGCTTACTTTTATTGTTTTTGTTAAATGTCTTGTGAAGAATACTTGATGGAGGGTAGTGCTTATATATCCTGGTCAGTGGTGCATTATGGGTAGGTCTATTGTATTATTCTAACAGTTATTTAGGTGGTTAGTGATGGCTATGTTTGAGTTATTCTAGGAGCTTTTGAGTGGAAATAATTGTGAATGAAAATTCAGTTTTGTGACTATTTTATAGTTTTGATTCTTAAGTTATTTCTTCATTTGTAATGAAAATGATGTGCAAACATTTCCCATCCATAGTTGGCAAATATTTAAGATTGAACATTCATAGAATGCCGTTAATATCCACAAGGAATCAATTCCATTTGCTTCAACCAATTCCAAAGTCCGTGTTGTCTACGAATTGGGTGAAGACGAATACAAATTGAAAAGTATCTGTGAATTCTGCAAATCTCCAGTCAGACAGAATTGCTTGTGATTGCAAAAGTTGTTCTGTCTTGTTCTGATCTACTTTCCTTTGTCATGTTCCGATGTGAAAGTTGTTACAGGCCAGTAAAATTGGTTTAGTGGAATGAACTAAAGTTAAAGAACTGTCGTAATAGGTTAACCTCAGACTTCACTTAACAAAATCTTCACTTTGTACATTTATATTTCTTGACTAGCAGCATGGCCTGGCGTTGCCCGTGCTTGATTCAAAAATCGTACGACTCATACAGCAATCGCTATCACTTGACTTAAAATATTTTTGACCTTCCTTGCCTTTAAAGGAGTGCCCTTTGCCGTGCTGATGTTGCTACATGCCTTACTTCTTGCCTATCTCACACTGTGAATTTTTTCTAAGCTCTATACTAAACATTAAATATGTTACGAAAAAAGAACTAAACAAAATGAACACAAAACGATCAGCTTTAAAAAAGGACTCGTAACTGGAAAAACTGAATGAAAAAAGAATGTTAACAACAAATACTTTTTCACACCAAACCCAGTTCTGCGGAATCAGAAATCAACGTTGAGTTTAAGCAAGCGAATGAGCCAATTGGAGTAAAGTGCCATGCAGATTTAAATTCTTCCCACTTCTGATGAATGCAGCTATCGATTTTTTTTTGCATGCTAGTTAACATTCACTGGCCAATAGAATCTCCCTGCCTATTCGTGGCAGCCAGCTATAGGCTCTCACTCTGGCCAGTAGAAAATGGCCGCAAACTACATGAAAACTGCCGTAGAAGCATGAAAAAATCAATTATTTCCACTATCAATGGGAGTTGGGAAATGCAAAGTCAGTCTTGGCCTTTCCACTAACTTGGAGCATGTGCATGTAAATTTTGGTGCAAATCTGTCGAAAATTGCACCCATGAATTCGTTACACACACAGACACACACATGCACACACACACACACACACACACATCCTGCCTTTTATAGATAGAGATGCAAGATTCAAAGCAGGATAACTTAATTTTCAGAAAAAGAAGGCTTGGTAATCAGAAATATTCTGACTTGATGATGCCCAGCCACACATTTGATAAACAATCACTTTAAATAAGTTTGATTTTAATGATTTGTCTTTTAGGGCTTAAGAACCTTTTTTACGGGTTGTTTAACTATATTTAAATTGTAAGAATATTTTTTAAATAATAATAATTTACTAATATGACTCCTACTAATTAACCCATAACTGGAGACAGAAGATGTGGATTCATTCCTTTCCTAAGAGTATTTGCATATAAGTGAATATAACAAACCTGACTGGAATTAAAAATTTGCTTTCTGATTTGCAAATCCTGTGATCCATTACACCAGCAAAACCTTCAAGCTTACAGACCTTTTATTTCCAAGCAGTCACCCATCTAGGTACTGACCATGCTCAACATTGCTTAACTAATTAGAGATGATTTTAGTTGAAATTCATAAAATCTTTCTGTTAAAACAGATTTTCAGGAAAACATGTTTCTCAAACCGAGTAGCTGTAAATGCTGTTTCCAGTATTTTTTTTTTAATCATTTCACCCTAAGCAAGGCAGGAATGCCACTAGTATGCAGACTGTTACAGAGAGTGAAGGTGAGAAAAAAGTCTAGGTAGGGAGGAAAGCTGAATGGGATTTAAGAAGATAGATGGTGATTGAAGATTGTATTTAACAGCGAATAGTAAAAGGAAGGGACCTAGATGCTTAGACACGTGTAGTCTGGACACCAGGGGAAAAAAAATGAAGGTTGTTTTCTTTCCTAGCCTTTTGTTTGGGGTAGTGCGGGATGTCACTATCTTGATTATGGTTTTATTCACTTGTATGTGCCAACTATTTTAGGTTCTGAAAGTATTCAAGTGATGTGATTTCTGTTATATAAAAGTAAATGCTGGACCATTTTTCATATATGATGAAGAGACTGGAAGCGACAAAGACATTGTTCTACTCACGAAACATGCAAGCAATGAAGAAGGCTTAAAGAAAATAGGAGCTACAAGGAAACTTATAAACAGAAACAGGCAGCTAAAATTCCTGGGACACATTATGAGTAAAGAGAGCCTAGAGAACTTAATACTCACAGGACACACTGAAGGCAAGAGAAGGATGGGAAGCAACATTAACTGACTTAAGATGTGGGAAGGGATAATGGAACAAGAAGAAAGATTAAATACTGAATCATTACTTAGAACAACAAAATACAAGAAGCACACACTTGTGTGTGTGTGTATATATATATATATATATATATATATATATATATATATATATATAAATGTAGATAACTAGACTCGTTTCGAAAAACCCTCAAATTTTTTATTTGCAAATAATCAAATCAATCTCGAGGGAAAAAAAGGTTTTAAAAAATGAAAGAGCTACAAACATGAACTACTGTCGAATAAATCGCACAGATGCAGGTCTGAAGCCCAAAGAAAAAACCCCGATACGAGTAGACAACTAACTAACAAAAGAGCTCAATACAGTCGTAGAGCAGACCTAGATACACCTAGTGAGCCAGACAAACCTACCTAGGTTTCACCTAAATGGATCGTCAGGGAAAGTATATATATATATATATATATATATATATATATATATATATACATATATATATATAGAGAGAGAGATAGATATTAATATATTTTCTGTTTATATGTTATTTTTATAGATACAAATCTTTAAGTAAATCTTCTTTTTATAATAAACAATATTAACAACATTTACTGGCCTGATTGTTCAAGAAACTTCATAGAAGATGTGTCCTCCGGCAGGAATCGAATCTATATCCTATACAGAACCATCATATAACCTGACATGCTTTACTATTTAGCTACAGAGGAAGTAATAATAATAACTATCTATGGTATTTTAAGTGTTTGATATTCATTAGTTAATATAGATATATGTGTTTGTGTGTATTGATTTACTAGGAAAGAACTGTTAGATTGATGATCCTAAGTTACTTAGTATTTTCGTTTTTATTTTTAAAAAACAGTGCTCACTACAGAAGTAGAGCCTAAATTACAGTTATTTTTTAAAAATATGATTCCATTGCATCACAGAAATTACGATGTTTTGAAACTGGTCATCCTTATGTTTGGAATAACAGAGCAAGGAAATGTCTTACTCAATTATAGTTTTGAAATGGAGGTGTAATCTGGGTTTATTTTTTCATTATCAAGGGGTTTCTGCTTTGGTGAAAATAGGGGTGTTTGTTATATTTCAAGTTTTTGGAGTCGTGTAAGGTTGGGTTGTTTTTTTTTTTGTCTGGCTACAATGGCTAATTTTATCAGGCTCTGTTGCTGTTTTTTTATTACTATCTGCTAAAAACTGATTGATGTGTAGTTATGGTCCTTTTTGGTGTTTATTGTTTTTTTTGTTGATGGTTTCTTAAAGGGGTGTTAAAATTATGATTGGGTTGTATTTTTAAACCTATTGTTTTAATTGAATTAAATTAGAAAGATAATATATAGTGTATTCAGAAACCTAAATTTAAAAACCACAGTCAACACAAAATTGAAAAAGGTAAACGTCCTTGACATAACATTAGACTTAATGAATAACATATACCTTCCTTAGAGAAAACCTAATACTAATCCTTGTATGTACACACTAGGTCAAACCATCATCCATCTATAATTAAGCACATAACCTCATCAATAGAGAAGAGAATTAGTATGAATTCTGCAAATGAAGAAATATTCTATAAACACAGTACTTTTTACAACCCAGCTCTAAAAAATAGTGGCTACAAACACCCTAACATCAATTATATAAAAAATGATAGTACAAACCAGAGGAATAAAAGAGAAAGAAAAATCATTTGCTACGCCCCTGCCCCCGTTCAACCAAATGAGTAGTAATAAGCTAGGACAGAAATTTCTAGCTTTAATCGAAAAACATTTTCCTACTCACAGAAAACTTAGCAAGATCTTTAATAAAACTCTCATTTAGTCATTTTCAAGGATTAAATACACCCAGACTCACTCTACACCTTTCTGACCATAGCTCAATTAGATCTCATTTAAATATTCATGGAGACCTACCGGACATTATTCGTAACATACTTGTTGACAACACTAATATAATAACATCATCTACATGCAAAAAAAAAGTCTAAAAATAATGGAAGCCTTATTAATAAATACAAAAAAAATAACACTTAATAATATTAACTTTGAACATGGACACAATATCTTGACCATATTTTGAAAAATGAAAACATTTTATAAAACATACATACAACAAACTATTTTTTATTTAACAGTTAAAATATTTAATCCTTGAAAATGGCTAACTGCAAAGCTGAAAGCACTTGGATAAAAAGAACATTCGGACAGTTTTTACATAATTTCTCATCCAAAAAGAAAAAAAATTATTAGATCACATGAGAAATTCTATAAAAAAACTAAATAAAAGCACCTTGTCTGTCACATTCAGTAAAACATATATAATATATATATATATATATATATATATATATATATATATATATATATATATATACGTTAAAAAATATGTCAAAAACCGACATTATTACGTCATTATTTTTCCACCAACCTAATATTTGTTGCCCTTTCTTACTTTTCCACGTATACAACAACATGTAAATTTCTCGTGGAAGAATGCATTCCCTTTTTGGGAAATGCATGAACAATACATAGACAAATACAAACACACATTCACTCACTTCACAAAAATAAGTTTCCACATTCATTTCTTACACACATTGTCACTTGTGACCTTTTGTTGTAAATACGTTATCATTTATTTCATTGAATACGACAGACAAGGTGCTTTTATTTAGTTCTTTATAAAATTTCTCATGCGATCTAATAATTTTTTCTTTTTGGATGATAAATTATATAAAAATTGTCTGAATGTCCTTTTTATCCAAGTGCTTTCAGCTATACATTTAGCCATTTTCAAAGATTAAATACACCCAGACTCACTCTACACCTTTCTGACCATAGCTCAATTAGATCTCATTTAAATATTCATGAAGACCTACCAGACACTATTCGTAACATACTTGTTGACAACATTAATATAATAGCATCATCTACATGCAAAAAAAGGTGAAAAATAATGGAAGCCTTATTAATAAAAACAAAAAAACCAACACTTAATAATATTAACTTTGAACATGGACATAATATCTTGACCGTGTTTTGAAAAATGAAAAACATTTTATAAAACATACATACAATAAAGTATTTCTTATTTAACAGTTAAAATATTTAATCCTTAAAAATGGCTAAATGTATAGCCAAAAGTACTCGGATAAAAAGAAACATTCAGACAGTTTTTATATAATTTATCATCCGAAAAGAAAAAATTATTAGATTGCATGAGAAATTGCATAAAAGACTAAATAAAAGTATCTTGTTTGTTGTATTCAATGAAATGTGCATATATATATATATATATATATATATATAATGTCATCCACAGACAGACTGTTTCGCTGTATCACAGCTCATCAGTGCGGCTAGACATCAGGTTGCCTCTAGCTAGGATCGAAACCCGACTGAATTGGTATCAGGCGGATATTCTACCACTAAGCTGTCGGCACACGGTTGGGATGAAGGTGGATTTATGGCGCATTTATTTTAGGAAACACGCCCAGTGTATATATATATATATATATATATATATATATACTTATATAATTTATAATAAAATTTCATGCACTTGCAGATGCTAGTGCTTCACTAAAAAACAAGCATTCATCAGTTGATGACACTGGGTTGAGGGTTGGAGCATAATACCTCGGCATTACCTTTGTTTGTTTTACATTTTAGTTTTGGGGACAACAGGTGCAAATATTGGCTCATAATATATTCTTGGATTCACAACGCTCCAGTCAATGTACAGAAGTCAGGAAATGATTAATTCAATGAATTAATATATATGACTGATCATGTCAAGACACTGAGCACTAAATGTGAACTTCGTTTGAAAAGTCAAGACAACATTCAGCATAATCCAACTTGAAACTTTCTTCTGCGTACAGTGATATTTAAGTGATGCCATCTCCTTTCGGACAACTTGCAATATCCAGTTAATATTTATACCACTTTCAACGCAGGTGAGAAATTTTAATGAGATATTGGGCACTTTATATATATATATATATATATATATATATATATATATACACACACACACACATATATATATATATATATATATACATATATATATATATATATATATATATATATATATATATATATATATATATGTATATATATATATATATATATATATATATATATATATAAATTTAAATGGAAAACAGACAACCT
This sequence comes from Acanthosepion lycidas, assembly GCA_963932145.1. NCBI lineage: Eukaryota > Metazoa > Mollusca > Cephalopoda > Sepiida > Sepiidae > Acanthosepion > Acanthosepion lycidas. Next base: position 22,458,718 of record OZ010593.1, read on the forward strand.
TAAAGGTTCATTGATTATATTTTATTTCCCCAGGAAAAAACATCTTCCTGGGTAAATAAAATATAATCAATGGACCCTTAAGATTGTCTGTTTTCTAATTAAATTAATATTTACTCTGGTTTGACACTGAGCTCTCTGGATTACATCCTCCTTGGGATTAGCCATATGGATTACCAAACTTTCCATTACCTACCCATATATATATATATATATATATATATATATATATAATTAATAAACAATAAAATCCAAAATTGGCTCATATATGGAATAGACTATTTTGGCAGGTGGAGATATTGATCTTCTGTCATATTCGTGTCTATATGTTTGCCCCTCCATCCGTATAGATACAAACTCAGTCCACACTGGAGTTGATAAGACAGACAACTGTTATCTTTGTCAGCCAAAATAGACTATTGCCCATATGAGAGAATTTTGTATTTTATTGTTTATTCATTATATTGCTCTGTATTAAAAAATACATTGGGCTCTTTTTTGGGAAATTGCCAAGAAAATGCCAGGCACTAAATAGGCTGCAGAAATAGTTGAATAGAAACATTGAAATAAGTTAAATTCATATTTGTGTGTGTATTTTATTACATCTATGCTTTTATTTCATAATATTTAAATGTATACACTTTAAAAATGTTGCTAAGTATGCTGTGATATTTTCATTTGCTCCTTGGTGTGCCGCTGCTTAAAAAGATTGAGAAACCCTGCTTTCAACCCATTCCGAAGGATTGAATGAGGATTTGATTTGAATTCATTTCAGAAAAGGCTATATTAATTTCTTGCTTTCAAGCCATTCTAAAAACGAGTTGAGGATTTACCTTTAATTTGAGACAAAAAATGCTGGGAAAATATATTTCAACATGTACTAAGACTTATAAAGAAAACATGCAGAATAAATATCCACGGATATTAATGCTTCGTTTCAGTTAAGGGCAATTTGGAATCATTATTTGTGTGACATCTCATGTTATATTTGATAAATAATGATTAATTTTACTCTTTTCATTTTTCTCTTAAAATATTGTTGACAGAAAATGCTATAATTATTTTTTTCTATGTTTTTCAGGTGAGTTTTCCTTTGTGAATTTCACTGTAAAACAAAAGTTGAATTAAGCAAGAGACAAGCTGTTAAAGGTAAAGATCCTGTTTTTAGAAACCTGTTTAAATAATATTTTGTTTTAAGTTTGAGAAACCTTCCTACCATTCCAGAAGCAATTCAGACAACAGAAATCACCCATTATCTGTTTTTTTTTAAGTCCAAATCGAGAACCATGTGAAAGTCAGATCTTAAACGTAGATGAAAAGTCTTAGTATGGTAGACCATATATTTGGGAGAGAAAATATAACATAATTCTCTCGAGAAAGAAATAAAAATGAAATAAATTGCCATTTTAGATGATTCTGAACAGGTTGGCTGCCAAGTATGATAGCCTTCTGATAATCTAGACTGGTCAAGGATTTTTAAGTTGAGGACTTTAGTTTTCAGAGTAATGTTTTGATCTTTATAGCAACTTGCATTGTTGGTCAAAACTACCCTGAAATGTTCCTTATTTCCTATACTAAATTTGTTTTAACTGATCAATACAATGAGGTATTTGAAGTATTTATGATGTAATGGAATAACCTGTTACCCCCATGAGTGACTACACTATAGGTAATAACTACCTATAAGTAGCTCTAAGTCAACAGTCTACAGGAGACTAGCTGGGATCTGTTGAGTATGACTCAGACTTACACAAGAACTACCAACCTTCCAATAGTAGCACTCACTATTGAATTGACTTGTGACACCCATGCACATGACTGTTACTTTTATTCTTATTGTACTGGTTTTTACAATAAACCTTTACTTATTTTATTCACCTTGTTTTTCAAGTATATATTCCTATTAGCACAGAATATAACAGTTTAGTATTTACCAATTCCACTTTCTGGATTTTTATAATGGATCCAGAGTATATACCATCACTGCTTTTATTTCAATTCCAAATCATAGTTTGTGTTTTGGAAAGGTTTATTTTGACTCCTATTTCTTGGAACACTTGGTAGAGAAGATTATTTTTTTCTTCAACATAATTCTTATCCAATCTATGAATACCTATGTTATCAGCATATCCCTTCTCACCATCAGTACACCGACACCAGGAAGGAAAGCAGGGATTCTGATTTCTCTTAGGAGATTGGTCTTTGATCTGGGATGAAATACTTAAATGAAAGAGTTCAAATGTCTAAATAAATCTTGGAATGTTAATGATTCTTTTCATATTTATAGACAATGTAGAATTGATGGGACAATACATTATGGGAAAAGCATCAACAACATAAAGATGTCAGTTATCTAAACAAATCTTAGAATTTTAATGACTCATTCCAAAGTTATAGAAGGTAAATATAAAATGGATGGAATGATACATTAAGTTGACAACATTGACAACACAAAGAAAGGCTTCAATTGTCTGTACAAATCTTGGCATATTAATAACTTTTAAAAGTTATAGAAGGTAGATATGGAATGGATGGTTTGAAATATTTTGTTTACAAAAAAAAATGGTTTCATTATTCTTAACAACTCTTAGAATCATAAAATATTTTTGCAGGTGTTGACATTTTTTATTTAGTTTCTTGAGATGTTTGTCAGATTCATAGGAGATATAATATTCATTAAGAGATGTATGGCTTATGAAGTAACAGTAGATAACCAATCAAAATGAAGTATGATTTTCATTTGTATTTATTCCAGGACTATTAGAAATCAAGTAATTTAACCCTAGAACACTAACCATCAATTAAAGTTACACCATTACTAACCATGGGTATATCATACCCGATTTTAAAAATATCAAAAAAAAATATTAAATATAAATCTTTATTTGAAATATTTTACATGCAGACACTTCAAACTTTGTACTTTGAGTTAACATTAATAGGAACTGAAAAACATATTATTTAGGTAAGAAAATCAGGTACTGAAAATTGTAATTAAAAATAGGAAAATTTGCACTGGGTACTATATACCCATGCTTAGTGTTCTAGGGTTAAAGAGACACCATCTTGGTTATTTTTAATTCTTTGACTCAAAGAACGTGACAACAAATATGCAAGAAATATGGAAACCTTCTTCCAAATATATATATATATATATATATATGTATATATATATATAGATAGATAGATAGATAGATAGATAGATAGATAGATATATGTACTTTGTTCAGTGTAGTTATGTTCATTGCCCGAAAGTTAATGAAACACTTTCCTAATTAATAACTATGAAAATAAAAAAAAGCATTTATTATCACATCTCCTGTAATTGCAGAATTCACTTTATAAATGTAGGTGGCATCATAAACCAAATTTCCATCAGCTTGCCAGATACTTCTTATAGTTCAAACCTCACAGATCATTGTAAATCCAGTCACAAAAGTGGAAAACCTAGTTAAATCTTTCCTTGCAGGCAAGACAAGAACGTATACACAAATGTATAGATACTAGCACTGATATTTGATGTCAGTTAGTCCTTTCTTTTGTTCTGTAGAGTTATACAGTTGTCCCTTTGCTTGAGAGATTTGTGTATACCAAACAGTTATTAATGAAAGGTATTTGAAGAGTTTAGTATTTACTAATTCCTCATCCTAAAGTTTTATCATAGATTCAGGTTAGGTGCCATCTTTGCTGGTTGGTTCCACAAAGTAGCAGTTCATGGGGAGAAGTTGTCTGATTGGAACATTTCTCACCAATGGAATACAAAGAGAATGAGGGGGATCCACTATAATGGGTGTGGCAAGGCAAGTCTTAGCTGTGAAGATTAGAACTGGTGGAATTATTTAGTTTGCATAAAAAAATTTTAAATGTATATTTCAATAAATATTCCATCTATGCTTTTATTTTTAATGTAAGTTTTAAAAGTTTTTGCCAATAAAGTTTATTTTTAATTCATCATATTTGTTTTAGAAAGAATCTATGCCTGCCTTGTCAAAACTGAGCTGGAAGCAGAAAAATTATCAGTCTGTTTATATTGAAAGAAAATATAAAATGAATGTAATATTGGCTTCTTAAAATTTGTTTTAATAAGAGGATATAAAGTAAATAATTTTAAATATTAACCAGTAATGATCATATTTTCTTCAGCATTTATAAACACCATTGATGTCATCTGTTATTTCTCATTATTACATATTAGTCAAGAAGAACCAAAAAGAAATTTCCAGAATTTATAAGTAAGTCAAAATAAATATCAATAATTAATTTTCTTAAAACCCTATCAAATTTACTGAATTAATTTTTATCGCTATTGCTTATACGAACATAAATTATTTTGAATTATTATTACAAAAAACATTATTTATATACTAATTTTAATTTGATTTTAAACGGATTTAATTAAAAAATGTTATAAAAAAATTAAATAATATTTTTGAATTGAATTAAGAAAAGTATTTTTAATAAGTGAAACTAACTTGTCAGTGAATAAATTTTCAGTGTTATAATTAATAAAAACATTGCAAAATGATATGTGCATATAGTATGTTATTTTAAAAAATTATTATTGATAGAAATATTAAGAGAACTATTAATATTACAACTTAGTTTTCTCTGTCTGTAAGATAGGAATTTGGTTAACATCTGGTTTATATTACTCTCTTGTCTTTAGAACAGGAGTAGAGGTTTATCTCTTGTTTCCTATTTAGCTTTGCATTTCCTCCAGTATCTGTCTATATTTCTGAGATGAGATATTATGTAGAATATTTACATTATTCGGACTATTGTCCTCATTTTTGTTGCCATATTTATTACAACATTTCGGCTGTTGTACACTGCAGCCTTCCTCAAGTGGTTGAAATATTGAACTGAACCTTTTATTTTGCTTGCTGGGGTAGACTGTTCTAGTTCCACGTGCCATGTCTAATGGATGTCAGTTATCAGTTATCTCCTGTTAATTCCCCTCTCCAAGTTGTCTTAACCGGGTATTGAATTCACATGCTCTGGGTAAAAAATGGTTGCTGAAGACATTAGGTTTATAATACCCAGAAATTCATACACACATGGTACAGTGGATAAAGGAGTTGGTTAGATCCAGTGACAGGACCCAAAGAGTGTGAGTTCAATACCCGGTTAAGGTAGTGGAGAACTTTCAGAGGGAAAATTAACAGGAGATAACTGATAATTGACATCCATTAAACATGGCATGTGGAATTAGAACAGTCTACCCCAGTGAGCGAAATAAAGGGTTCATTCCAACCACCTGAAGAATGCTGGAGCGTGCAACGGCAGAAACATTGTAATAAATATAGCGACAAAGATGAGGACAATAGTCCAAATAATGTAAATAGTTTGCATTTCCTGTTCTTTCCAAATTCAACTTCAACTCTATACTTACAAGGTGCTCACCTAATCTCTGAAATTTACACAATTTTTGGGGTATCTGGTTCTTTCTAAAGTGTTTTCCTTCTCTTTTTTATTTCCACTACCTGCTTTGCATCTTAGTGGCATTATCATCTTCATTGGGGTGAATTGATTTAAAAAGAAAAATCATAGAATTTCAGACAGAAAACATGAGCTAGTGTTGGCCAGTAAAATCACTCAGTCGGTCAGTCAGTTATATGCCATGCGTGATACACACATTGGCAATCATGTATCTTTTGATACATGATTCATGAGGCAGATTTTTTCCCGCAGTAGGTTGCCATTTCTTTCTGCGGTAGACCAGTTGCCATCCAAGGCTATAGAACCTGGTCTGTCCTGCTATTTACTGATAAATAGGGGGAGAAGAAGAGGATTCATACTGTTTCCAAGGGTATTATTACGTAAATGAAAGTAATACCCTTGAGAAAGACTGTACCCATTGGTGTTGCTGACAGAGACTTGACTGATTCCTAAATCAAATTTGTGGAAAAAAAGATTCTTTTAATGTTATTTTTTAGATTGAGTTATTATTTGAGACAAATATCCGATAAATTTGGCAATCCTGATTTTGTGAATTCAGTCTTTGTCTCTTATTATTTCCAGTTGTAGCCGTATATACAACGTAACCCTTTTTCTGATTTTTTCCACTCCTTCAATAGAGTGATCCTTTGATAAACACTTAAAACCCTTCACTGTTGACATTTCCAAAGTTAATAATTTTGAATGCGATCAAAAATAATTTTCAAACCTCCTCCAGACTTCAAACATTCTTAGAAACAGTGGGGATGCTAGAAGTGATGTCAAATAATGACCTTTACCAACTTGGCCACAAGGAAACTGGTTTTATATTGATGAGGGGACAGACATAAAGCTTGTCTTTTATTTGGAATCTTTTATTGAATCAGATCTTTTTTGATCTCAACTGAGAAATGCATTTAAAAAAGATACAAAACTTTTAATATCTGAAAGAATTAATGGAATACTCAATTCCATTCCGAGGATGCCCATCTACTATGGTGGCTAGCTGATCCCCACTGCAGACGCCTGCTCAGGTACATCCATCTGTGGTTTATACTGCGACTATGCTGAGTGGACCGTAGTTACAGTTTCTGGGAGAGTGCATGTTATCTAGCATGATCAACAGTCTGAACAAAGCCAGTATGCTCAAACTCTCAGTCACGATGACTTGTGACTTTGTGCTAGCACAACCATCAATGGCTCTCAAAAGTTTCCATCTACCCAATTTCTCTCACAAGGCTTAGGTCAACCCGTGGTATGGTTTTCAGGCACTTTCTGAAGATGCCACACACTGGGATCATCTCCAATAACATAAAGAAGTCATCTTCCTGACAAATCAACCATGGCGAGATTCAAACCTAGGTCTCATGGTTAAAAAGTGAATGTTCTAACCACTCAGCCATGTCCCCATATAAAATCTCTATACTGACATTTATTTTGTGAAAATGTTTTTGCTATACTGTAAATTATGAGAGCAGAATTATTACGTAAAGTTGTAGCATTTTCTTCAGCAATATTTATTGATAGATTGATTCATTTTCTTCGGTTTATCAACCCTTTTCAGTCGTCCTGGGTAAGACATTAAACTACATCCGCATCCTGGGTAAGATGTTAAACTACATCCAACAGCAAGGCCTCTAATCAGGAGGTCTTGAGGAGCATGGAACCACCTCTTAATTGCTGGTGTTCCCAGGTCCACCCTGACCCGGGGTGGTAGCACCTGTTAGGGTCCCAGCTATGGGCAAATATTTAACTATTATCAACAATACAATTTTAAAGAAAAATATTACAACAGAAATAGATTTTTGACAAAACGAAATATTATCAGCAATAAAAAAATTTGTCGGCATTAAATAACACATTGAAGCTGATATGCCAGAAAACAACATAAACGAAACCAATCTAAACCAAAGAATACATATCCTATTCATACAAATCTATCCTAAAAATGTTGTTGGCATTAAATAACCCATTGAGGTTTATATACTCTTAAACAAAATAAACAAAACCAAACCAACCCATTTCAGGTTATTAAAACACAGAAAATATTTTTAGATTGTAAGAATTTTTCTTTTTAGAGATAATAATGGACAATCTCCTCAAAAACAAAGAAGAGACTCGAAGCAACAGAATGTGGTTCTACAGAAAGATACTGAGAATACCATGGACCGAACATGTGAGCAATGATACATAACATCAGGAAGAGGCAGTTAAAATTTCTATGGCACATAAGGAGAAAGGAGAGCTTGGAAAATCTGATACTCACAAGACAGCCTGAAGGAAAGAGGAACAGAGGAAATCCATGCATAAAATACTCGTATCCGAGTAAATAAAGATGGGTTTAAGTAAATGGATGGCAGAATGGGCTTTGGGAGAATTAACAAAAAGACAAAACTTATTAAGAGCTACAAGGGATAGGAAGATGTGGAGGGCCATGGTCGCCTACAACCTAGTGTTCCTGACCTGTAAATCACATTTTGGGTTCATCCTTCTACTGATGACCATATTTTATTCTGTCTTGTAGTTTATGCTTAGTCCCTTCTTCTTGCTCTCCTTTGCTACCTTCTGTAGGAGGTTTTCTAATTTCTTTTCCATGTCTGCTAACAGTATGGTGTCATCTGCATATTTTATGTTGTTAAAATTGTGGCTCCAAATGCTGATTCCCACTAGGATTTCCAGTTCTCACTCTTCCTATATGGTAACAAATGCTGATGAAGCAACAGAAATATGGTTCTACACAAGGATGCTGAAAATAGCATGGGCCAAGCATGTGAGCAATTACAAAGAGAAAATGGAAACAAAAGAGACACTGACACTTGACATCAGAAAGAGTTAGTTGAAATTTCTAAGGCACATAATGAGGAAAGATGGCTTGGAAATTTTGATACTCACAGGATACATTGAAGGAAAAAGAGAGAAAAACAAAGCATAACATACTTAGGGAACTTGAGTTCACTTTGTGAATTTGAGTGTGGCACAACAGGGATTAGGAGAAATACCAAAGAGACAAATTTCTAGGGCACATAATGAGGAAAGATGACTTGGAAATTTTGATACTCACAGGACAGATTGAAGACAGGAGTGAGAGAGGAAAACAACATACAACATACCTTGTGAGTTTGAGCAAATGAATGGCAGAACAAAGTTTAAAGATGAAAGTTATTGAGCTATGAATAAACTGTGGAGAGCCATGATCACCAAAGTCCTGAATTAGGATCCTTGAAGTTCAAGCTTCAACCAACTTCCTTAAGCACCAATGAAATTAGTATGGCTTATTTGCTGATAAAACTATCAAAATTATTGAATGATGTCAGGCGGAGCTTAATGGAAAGAGAGAGAAATCTATAATTTAGTCGTGGCTTAATTGTCAATTAATTTAATTCTGTTCATCCATTTAATGGTTTGAAATCTTGTAAATAGAACAAATCTCCAAGATTCAACATTTAAGATGAATGTACAGAGTGCAATGAATAAATTAGCAAAATTACGCAAATATATCTCGAAATACTAAAGAGTAAATTTATTTAATAAAATCACCATTGGCTTCAACTGCTGCCTCTGCAACTCTTCTTACAGTCTCTTTGTTTAAATTGATGAATGTTGCCATATTCCTTGCCTTCAGTACTTCTTTGGTGTTACAAGGAGTTTTGTTGGTCTCTTGCATAACTGAGCCCCATGCATAATAATCAAAAGGTTTGCAGTCTGGGAGGTTAGGTGGCCAGATGTAAGAGGTAACGTGGTTGCAGAAATTGTCTGACAGCCATGATTAGTTTTCCTTTGTGTGGCATGGTGCAAAGTCCTGTTGCCAAACATGGTCTTCCAGTAACCACACTCTTGAGCTAGGGCAGCACTATCTCCTCAAGGCATAACATTGCCATCACTAGTGATCATTCTAAACAATATGATATCATTCAACTCTTTCTGAATCATTTGCACTGTCCTCAGATTGACATCCAAACTCTCTGAAATTTTCATAATGGTGCTTCCTGCACAAATACCAAGCAGTACATTATGCCGTTTCCAAAATTCTGGTGGAGTGAATTGTGTCATTGTGCTCTTTCTTACAAATGGTGCCCAACTGATCCTCCTATACTGTGCAGTTGACAAAATCAAAAACAAACAACACACATGTGTGAAATTAAAAATATAAAATGGCGCCAATTCACTCATGACAACCTCTATGTGAAATGCATTCTTGCGAATTCAGATAAATCTAAATGCTTACTTAAAGATTTTCTTTAGAAATATTTGCTCATTAACAATGATACATCGCAAATGGCTAATGCTTCAAATGGCATTGTGCATTATGATAATATGCTATCACATATAATGTGATTGGCCCTGATCTGGCATCTCGCCTGCACCCACTATCTCACAGACGCGCCGTCGCCTCTCTCTGTCTCTTCTACAAATACTTTCATGGCAACTGATCTGATGAGCTGCTTTCCCTGGTCCCCAGTTTCCATGAATGCAAGCGCCTTACGAGGCTGGCATCCCGCTCTCACCCTTACACTGTAGAAACTTTAAAATGTAGCCATCTCTTCTACTCCAATAGCTTCATACCTCGCACCTCTCGCCTGTGGAACACCCTTCCCAATTACTGTTTCCCTATAGCTATAATCTCCAACTATTCAAATGTAATGTCAATCAACATCTCCAGTTACCTTGATCTACACACTACCCTTCCCTTCATCCTTTCTTCTATCACTCCTATCTGCTCTTGCTACAAATCTTCTGCAACCCCCCTGCATCTTAGTGGCTTCATGCCTTGCTCAGGGCGCTAAGCTTAAAAAAAAAAAAATATTTATTATTTAAATATATCAAAACTTTCATTCATTCTTGTGATTATGTTACCACAGTGCAAAAAATTTATAACCCTTTTTTTAACTCATCTAGAATGTTGTTTTCAGTACACCATTCGTCCTTACATTGAATACTGTTGTCATATATGGTCTGGTACCACAAGTGTTCATCTCAAGGTTCTCAATAAAATCCAGAGACAGATATGCAATGTGATAGGTCCTGATCTGACATCTTATCTACAGTCACTTTCTCACAGACGTGCTGTGGCTTCCCTCTGTCTTTTTGACAAATATTTTCATGGCAACTGCTCTGATGAGCTACTTTCACTGGTATCCTAACTGCATGAATTTAAGTATGCTACTAGGTTGGCATCTCGGTCCCACCCTTTCACTGTAAAAAAAAAGTTAAATGTAACTGCCTCTTCTACTCCAAAAGCTTCTTCTCTCGTGCTTCTCGACAGAAGAACACCCTTCCTCCTACTTGCTTCTCTGATAGCTATAATCTTTAAATATTTAAATGTAATGTCGATCAACATCTTCAGATGTCTTCATCCCAATATCGTTCTTCTCTATATCCTTTCCACAAACAACCATCTTTACTCTTGCTCTCACACTCTGTAACTCCTTGCATTCTAGTCACACTTCCACCTTGCTTGGGGTGAAATGCTTAAGAAAAAAGAAAATTTCATAATTTTCTCTTCAAGTTACATGTTTTTTTTAATCATTTCTCCCCCAAGCAATAATAAAGCCACTAAGATGCAAAGGGTTACAGAGAGTGAGAGAATATGAGAGAGAAAAACAAAACATTATTAAGGAGGGTGGACTATAAAAGAATAGCAGTTAAGAAGACAGAAGATAACAATTGACATTTTGTTTATTTTTTATTTTTAAAGATCAACGTTGACTGATGTCTGCAGAGAATTCCACAAGCGACAAATGTGAGAGAAGAAATTGTTAGCATAGAACTGATGATTATATCTCGCCATTTCAAATGTAAAATGATGAGACTTAACTGCCAATCTAGTACTGTACTTTAATTAATAAAGAGTAGATATTACACTTAGTAAAAATCTAGTCTTCATTACGTTATTATTTTATCTTCAACTTACATGTGCTATCCATTTTAGTTATTGCGGCTGTTGAAAGGGATGCGGTTTCCGTTATTTGGTAATGTTCACTGTGTTTCTGCAGAACCAGTCCATCAGGTTCAAAGAAGATTACAAGCTTGTCTCATTACAACATTTACAACGAAATAGTGAGTTCAATCATTGCTGGTTGCCCCAAACTTTCGGCTTTGGGCCATATCTAAGCTATGCTTAGAAAATCGCTATGAGATTCAAAGAAAATGATCCTCACGACAAGACATAAACGATTCATTTACTCAAAGCCATTTTTAGCCATTGATCTGAGAAAGTGGTTTTATACTGACATGAAGTAGAAAGATTACATTGAATCAATTTCAAAGTCTGCACCTAAGAAAGTTGGTTCACTGTGTCGTACTAGACATTTTTCCTCACCAGAAACTATCTTACATATTTATAAGTCTACCATTCTTCCTTGCTTTGAATATTGTTGCCATATCTGGTTTGGTGCTTCTGCAATATACTTAGAGATTCTTGATAAAATTGAAAAAAAGACTCAACAATAATATTGGTCCTGACCTAGCATCTTGGCTCAGTCAACTTTGCTCTGCTGCAATGTCACTTCTCTGTTCCTTTACGATAAATACTTTCATGATAATTGTTTGAATGAACTCCCCACTATGATAACTCAACTTCATGAATATGTAGAGATTCTTGATAAAATCAAAAGAAAAATCTGCTATGTTATTGGTCTTGACTTGGCATCTCGGCTTCAGTCCCAAGCAATGGACTAGACCCATCAACAAAATGGAGAAATTGTTAGTATACAACTGTTAGCGTATTGCTAGTGTTTGATTTAAATCTGACAAATCTCAAAAGCACATAACAAAACAATGTGTAGGGAGATAATACAAATGGTATCAAGTGTAAAGGAACCGTTAAAATTATAAAAAATACAATAATGGCTAAAGGAAGATGAAAATATAGGGAAATTAATTACAGGCCGACTTATTTCACTTGCGTGCTGGTATATATATATACATATACATATATATATATATATATATATATATATATATATATATATGGAAAAGGTGTGAATCCTCTTCTTCTCCCTCCAGCTATGGGTAAATAGCAGGACAGATTGGGTTCTATAGCCTTGAATGGCAACTGGTCTAGGAGAAGGACAACTCAGAATTCAAAACCAGCGGAGGGTCGTTTGGGGACCTTGTGGAACTTAGTGCACCATGTCTCTGTATTTGGCCCTTCAAAAAGTGTGGATGGTCCTGCATGAAACCTTCACTAATATAATCAAATCTCATGTGCTGTTGCCGGGCTTTCGGTTTCCTGGGAACTGATCTGCTTGACCCTCATAAGTCGAACTCGACGGGAGAGTCGACTATATATATATATATAGTATATTTTTTTTTATTTTAATACCTATATTCGGACAGCGTGAAAAAAACTCCAATAATACAATTTGAAAATAAAATAATATTGAACAAACTGATGTCAGGGAAAAAAATATTCAATAAAAAAAAGAAAAGACTAAAAACATCAGTACTGCTTGAAAATAATCAACCAGCACCGCAATGTCTAACCAAAAGAAAAAAACACCGACCGAGTAACTTAAATTAAAATGTAAAAGTGCTCAATAGACTAAGTAGAGCAAAAATTAAAAAAGCCTAACAAGCCAGAACCTATCTACCTAGGCATTAATTATTTTGAGTTTGTGTGTATATATATATATATATATATATATATATATATATATATATATATATATTTTGACCAATGAAAAAATTAAAAAATTAAAATCTTCAGATACACTGGGTTGTAGATTAATATTCTTTCGTTTTTTTATTATTATTCCATTTAGATTCCTCAACTAGTTTCGACCAAAATGGCCATCATCAGGAGGAGAAATATTTCTGCTTGCTGCTAGCACTAAACTACAGAAATATATATATTATTATTATATTTTTATTATAAAAGGTTACAATAAAAACATTTCTAAATTGCTACAAAAGGCTATATCCATATAAATATATATATATATATATATATATTATGACATTTTTATGTTATACATTCTTTTTATAGATACAAATATTTAAGTAAATGCTCTGTTTATAATAAACAGTATTAAACAACACTGACTTAAATATTTACTTAAATGTTTGTATTTAAGTAATTACTTAAATACATTTAAGCATTTACTTAAATATTTGTATCTATAAAAAGAATGTATAACAAAAAAATGTCTTAAAATAAGTGGCGGATTTGACCATTTCATATATATATATATATATATATATATATGTGTGTGTGTGTGTGTGTGTGTGTGTGTATACATATATATATATATATATATATATATATATATATATATATATATATATATATATATATACACTGTGTTCTGCTTGATTATGCAAAGTAAATTTTTCGCCTAACGTGTCAATAAATTCTGTTTTTTTCAGACTTTGTGCTACTTACAGATTAAATTATACTTTCAGACAAGAAAATATGGTCAATGAAAAAAAGTTGTATAGTAACAGGGTTCTTTTTCTCAAAGTATGTAAAAAGGCACAGTTTCAAGTGTTCGGTCTGATTAAGCAATCACCATATAAATCCTTAATATGGGTAAAGAAAAGGGTCTTACTGAAAACGATCATGCTGAAATTACTCGCATGCTTGGAAGTGATCTGTCAACACTAGAAATTTCAAAAAAGTTACATAGAGACCACAATACAATCAAAGCATTCATCTTAGGCAGTAAATCATGCAGAAAGACACCTAAACGATGGCATTTGCGAAAGTTAACTGCCAGAGATCGTCGTAAAATTAAATATGAAATCTCGAAGAAACCGCATGAAACTAGTAAAAAAATATTTGAAATCGCTGGAGTGCCCAAAGTTGGTAAAACTACCCGTTGTGAGGTCCTCAAGACCTTGCCAAAGTGAAGAGTCACATCAAGAGGCCCCCATTGAGCAAAGCAAACAAGATGAAAAGATTTGAATGGGCACACAGTTACATGAAGACCAATTTTAGCAATGTGATTTTCACCGACGAGTGCCGTGCTACCCTTGATGGGCCTGATGAGTGGTCATCTGGATGGGTGTTAAATGGTCGACCGGCAGGAGTACGCATTCATCGACAACAAGGTGGCGGAGGAGTGATGTTTTGGGCTGGGATCCACGGAAATAAACTTAGGCCCACACAAAGTACCTAAAGGGCTTAAGCTAAATTTGAATGCATATTGTAGGCTTTTGGAAGATGCCTTCCTGCCCTGGCTTGATGAACAACCAATTCAGAAAAGAAGATCTTTGATATTTCAGCAGGATAATGCTCCAGCGCATAGATCAAGAAGCATCACCAATTGGCTATCAGACCATGGGTTCAAAGGGCAAAATTTAATGGTATGGCCTCCAAACAGCCCTGATTTAAATCCAATAGAAAATTTGTGGTCTATAGTCAAGAGAAGGATTTATGCTGAAAACAAGCAATTTACCAGCTTAGAAGTCCTGTGGAAAGCAATTGTAAATGCTTGCCGATCAATCAAACTTTCTGAAATTGAAACATTGACGTCAGCAGTGGACAGACACCTCATAACGGTTTTGAAGAATGGAGGATGTCATGTTTGTTCGTAGCCACATTAACAGACTTGTTTTGTTTTGTTTAACATGCTATACATATGTATTATGTAATGTAGGACTTGGAACACATGATGTATTGCATATGCGCCACAATTCAATTAATAAAATTTAGTATAAAATATGTTTTTCTTGTTTTATTTTCCATTTGCATAATGAAAGTGAACACTAAATTAGGGCTTAAGTTCATAAATCATTAAAAAGAGGCAGGTTTTGTATATTTCGACAACTTAAATGATTGACAAAATAAAAAATAGTATCAACAACACTTTAGCTCCTATTCTTCAGAATATATTGCTTAACTTGGATATTTTTGAGGTAAAAAATAACTTTGCATAATCAAGCAGAATGCAGTGTATCTATATAAATGCTTATTTCATGCAGCATTGTATAAATGCAGGTAAACTAATGTGAAAATCCTGATTTTGAACTTGTATTTTTCATTTTCACAGCACCAATCAGTATTTATTACATTAAGAGATCAAAGGAAGACAAAGTAGATAAAAAAGAAACATTTACGTCAGAGAATGTGTTTACTTAGTTGTAAATTCTTGCACTGTGTTTTGTTTTTTTTGAGTGGGTGGTTACAGTTGGGCAGGCATACCACTTTCCTGGAAAATGCTGGTTGCAAAGCTAATTTTGAAGCAAGTCAAAAGATGTAGGTGAATTCGTCATAAAAGCAGTCATATTCACTTGTCTGATATTATTTTGTTTAGGTCATTTTACTAAATTATATACTAAAATTTTTAATGAACATTATATTTTTTATACTACAGATGTTATTATGTTATTATGGTTGAAGCAACCTCTGCCAACAAGAAAAGTTAGCATTAATGATATTTCTGGATTCAAAGAACCTTTTGAGTCAAAGGTCCGAAATTATGAACGGTTGTAATCATACAAAACAATTCCTTTTGATTTCATATAAGGCTGGATAAAAGATATGTACATTTCAATTACCCTCGCCCCATCATCGATACA
>OZ010593.1:22479671-22574671 GCA_963932145.1 Acanthosepion lycidas
AAAACATGCTTAATATTTAGTCTAATTACAGCCATTTTCTCTTTCTATGCTTCATCCTAATAAAAAAAAAATGGTGTAGTAAGATTCCTCTTTTGGAATTTAAACCTTCAGCATTTCAATGATATTCAAATTTTCAAGCAGATGAATTGAAAATTATCAGAAAATGAACCAGCTAAAACCTTTTTTGTAAGAAGAGCAACAGAAAGAATAAGTTTAATTGTCGAAACAATATAGAAAAAGAATTAGAATAAAAACAAAGAGGTTCAATCTAATAATTTACCAAACTCCTATACTGAAGATTCTTCTCAGGAAAGAGTGGAAACAAAATTTTCTGCTAGTTTTGAAAATTTGACAAATAAAACATAAGATTTATGTCTTTAATTATTGTGAACTCAAAGATGGACACTTGGTAACAGCATCAACTAAAATGGATACCATGACACAAATGATTACTGAAAGTGGAAGAGAATGAGAAGACTTTAGTGAGGAAAAAGGACAATAAAAGAACAGTGTTCAGGAAGACAGAAGATGGTGACTGGTTTTGCATTTAAATTTTTGAAGATTGTAGGTGACAGGGGAGCAGGAAACAAGAAGGGAATTCCACCGGTGAGAAGTGTGAGAAAAGAATCTAATTAACATTGAACCTACAGTTGCATCTAGCTACTTTGATAGTAAAATGATGAGACTTAGTTGCCAATCTACTGCTATACTTAAATTCATGCAGTCAAACCACCAAAGAGAAATGCTCCTCAAGAGAAAACCCATAAAAATATCTGTAAAAAAAGATATATCATTCCACTGATGTCTAGGGATAATATATCTTGTTTTTATTTAATACTTCTGTTATTGCCCATGCCATTTCCACAGAGTTCAATTACTATTTCACCAAACTCACAAACCAATACTTTAATCCACTAGGCTATTGTCTTGTGGGACAATCCTGAGTGCAGAACCTGAAGCATTAAACCTAATCTTCCTGCTGATGAAACTGCTGCTTATTACACTTAACTACACACACTGAGACCTATTTTTTTCAGTTGTAGCTGCTGTTAAATTTCTCTTTCCTACTTTATCAATGGCTCCCATGTTGTATTTATTTCTATGCTAGGCCTACTAAGGGGTTCCTCATAGCCAGGCATATGCACTGATTCCTTTTGGATGTTTGACTCTCCAATGATATTTCTTTTCTAGTATGTCTAGGATTTCTTTCATTTTAATTTTAGATGCATATTTTTTGTGCAACTCTCAGATACTCTCTAGCTGTTTGTAAATAAGTCTGGTCAGAAATAAAGAAAATTTTAGTCATATTATAACTTGAAGTCCTTTTTCACTGGGTAGCCTGTTTTAATTTAACAGCTGACTTAACAATTTGATCATGGAAACTAATAGAAGATTGATAACAACTGAAAATGTTTCTATATCAGTTCTATCTATTGTCCTACAGCCAGATTGTTTATGTTAGCAGCATTTATCTTACAGGTCACAGTTACACTTTTTTTTATCATTGACATGTTGCAATTAATCATCAGAAACACTTTGTGATGTTTCGATGAACTGTGGCAAGTTTATTTCTGTTTGGTTTGTTTTGCTTTAATGGCGTATCAACCTCAATGGTTTATTTAATGCCAACAAGATTTTTAATGCTGGTAATATTTTTTTTTCAAAAAAGATATTGTTGGTAATATTTTTTTTTTTTTTTTAAATGTATTGCTAGTAATATTTGTTTTCAAAACTGTTTTGCTGATAATGTTTTTTTTTCAAGAATGTATAGCAGGTAGTATTTTTTTCCAAAAATGTATTGCTGGTAAAAAATTTTCAAAAAAAGTATTTCTGGTTTTAAAACCTATTTTTATACTTTTATAGTTTTTTGACCCCCTTTTGGGGGGTTAACTATTTAGCCATAGCTGGGACCATGACCAATGCTACCACCCTGGGTCAGAGTGGACTTGGGAACATCAGCAATTAAGAGATGGTTCCACGCTCGTCAAAACCTCTTGATCAGAGGCCTTGCTATCGGATATATTTTATCTTACCCAGGACGCATTTATTTTTGAAAAGGAGAAAGGCTGCTTGATGGACAAGTAGGATAAGAGAAGCTCTGTGCTTGCATCTGTTGCATAAGAACCATATCAGCCCATATCTTCCTCGGCTGGGTTTTGTTGTGTCATAAATAGGAAAGCATAACACATATAGGAAGAATGAAGTAGTTTATTCTGGAATATAATATGGTAGACAGTTGAGAACACAGATTAATGTAATAAAGAGTTAATTGTTAACTCCTCTCTCTCTCAGTCAGAGAAAGTACTTTTTAAATAGACTTAGACCAGTCCATCTTGTGGGAGTGTTCAGCTACTCCACAACAGGTATGTAGCTTCCTTCCTACAGGGACCAATACCTTGGGTTGTCAACCTCCCTTTTACAATCCTCATACAATTCAGGACAATACATTCTCCCGTTTTCTGCACTCATGTCTCGATGGGACCAAAACCCTAATTTACTCTTTGTTCTTTAAGTAATTCTTTATTTAAAAATTGGAGTCAGAAAATATTGTGTCAAAAGGATATTTTTTAATCCATTTGTTTAGAAAAGAATTGTTCGATTTTATAAAGATATTTCCCAAGACTATCAAAAGGATGGTACATATTTTTTTTTTGTTATTTTTTTTACTTTTCATTTTATTTATTTATATATTTTTCTGTTTAAGTCAGGAGTTATGAAAAATACAAAATAGTCCGGAATAGATAGATAGATAGATAGATAGTAGACATGAAACAGACTAGGATAGATATAGATATGTACAGACTAGGATAGATAGATAGATAGATAGATAGATAGATAGATAGATAGATAGATAGATAGATAGATAGATAGATATGAGACAGACTAGGATAGATATAGATATGTACAGACTAGGAAAGATAGATATGTACAGACTAGGATAGCTAGATAGATAGATAGATAGATAGATATGAAACAGACTAGGATATATATAGATATGTACAGACTAGGACAGACAGATAGATATGTACAACTAGGATAGATAGATAGATAGATAGATAGATAGATAGATAGATATGTATTTATTGATATTTACCAGTCAGTTTTGTTCTTTAAGTGATTCTTTGCCTAAAAATATTGTCTCAAAAGGACAAGGAATATTTTTTAATCCATTTGTTTAAAAAAGAATTCTTCGATTTTATAGCGATATTTCCCAAGACTATCAAAAGGATGGTACATATTTTTTTTTGTTGTTTTTTTTTTCACTTTTCATTTTATTTATTTATATATATTTTTGTTTAAGTCAGAAGTGATGGGATACATGAAATAATCTGGAATCCCAAGGAAAGAGAGAAAGAATGATGAAAGAAAAACGGGATAAAGAGATAACCTATCCAGCCTTTTCCAACAGGTCTTCACTCCCCTAGCTGCTGCAAACACAAGGGTTGCTAGTGTATCTCTGGCTACTGATAATATGATAATCTGTTTCTCTACAGAGCATGTATTTACTTAGATAAAAACACTGGTTAATCCCATTGGAACTATTGGTTATGAAATACGGTTCTGTAAATCTACAACTTTGTAAAAGTTAGAGATTTTTGGTGCCTCAAGTTGATCATGTGATGGATGTTAATTTTCTGTATTGAAATATACAGTGTTAATAAATTACAGGCATATTCAGACACTCCTGGACTATAAGTGTATTAAACTTATGAGAAAATTAGAGCACTTCAGGCTTTAATGATTTCCTAGAATTCATGAGTTTAATCCTTAGTAGTACAGGCCTCACTAAACATTGGCTTACAGGTCACATCAAATCTGCGACAGAATTTCTTTTTATTGTTTATAAACTCTTATCACAACTCTCTCTATTTTCCTGAATCCTGCCAGTTTTCTTATTTTATGTACCATCAGCCTTTCAGGACATGAGCAAACATAGCTCTCCACAGCTTCCTGTCTTTCGTTGTTCTAAATCATTTTTGAGACATTACTATATCTCTTTGTCCTTGTTCTACCATACGTATGCTGTTACTACTTCTTATATGTAACATTTCCTTTTCTCCTTTCAAAACATGGGCAATTATGGCTCTCCACAGCTTCCTGTCTTTTGTTGCTCTAAATAATTTTTGAGCCATTATCATCCCTCTTCGTCCTTTTCTACCATCCATATACTGCCACTATTTCTTATATGTATCATATCATTTCAGGACATGGGCAATCATGGCTCTCCACAACTTCCTATCTTTTGTTAGGCTAAATAATCTTTGAGCCATTACTATCTCTCTTTGTCATTGTCTACCATCCATACACTGCTGATTCTTCTTTTATGTGCCATTTGTTCAGGGCATGGGCAATCACGGCTCTCCACAACTTCCTGTCTTTTAGTACTCTAATAAATTTTGAGCCATTACCATCCCTCTTTGCAATCATTCTAGTATCCATAGACTGCTGCTTTTTTATGTACCATGAGTTCCGGAATAGGGTAATTATGGCTCTCCACAACTTTCTGTCTTTTCAGTCAGTTATGTACCAAGCATTATACACGCTCCGGCGATCATGTATCTTTTGACATATGACTGACGGGGAAGATTTTTTTTCCACAGTAGGCTGCCATTTCTTTCTGCAGTAGACCAGTTGCCATCCAAGGCTATAGAACTTGCTCTGTCCTGCTATTTACCTATAGCTGGGGGCGGGGGGTGGGGAGAAGAGGATTCATACCTGTCTTTTAGTGCTCTAATAATTTTTGAGTCATTACCATCCCTCTTTGCCATCATTCTATAACCCATAGACTGCTGCTACCTTTTTATGTGCCATGAGTTCAGTAAAAGGGCAGTTATGTTCCTCTACAGCTTCCTCTTTTTTTGTTGTTATAAGTAACTTTTTACTTTTTTCTTTCCTTGTTCTACATTCTATTTACACAAAATCATGTAGATTACTCACTTTTCTTTTCTGCTTCGTTTGTTTCAGTATGTCCTGTGAGCATTAAATTCTCCAGACCTCTTTCCTCATTATGTAACCCAGCTTTATCAGTTATCTCTTTCTGATTTTATATGTCATTTTCCAATTTATTACTAAGAAGGTTCAAATAAAACTTATCCAGTACATTCCTGCATAAATTTTATTTTTATCTTTGACTCATGAAAATGTCTAAAGTATACAATGTTTTATGATGTCAACAAACACTTGTTGCCACTTTTGTAATGTCAACGAATACTCATTGTCACTTTTGCAATGCTCGTTGTAGTAGAGACTTTTTATCGCAGATACAACTATCGCAGATAGAATTATAGTATGCTGTTGAACAATACTGCCTTTGAATAATTTTGCACTAATAGTTCTTGCTCAAGAATACTTGCTTGAATAGTAATTAATGCATTGATCCAAATAGGGAATAGAGGAGAAATGGTGATGCGTATAGAGAAATAGTATAGTGAATATAGTAGAGAACAGCAGTCCGTATAGCAATAGAGGATAGACTAGAAATGGTGATCCGTATAGTAATAGAGGATAGAATAGAAATGGTGATCCGTATAGTAATAGAGGATAGAATAGAAATGATGATCTGTATAATAATAGAGGATAGAATAGAAATGGTGATCCATCTAGATGTCATGCAACTTCCTATATATGCATTTCCTCAATTGTCACATGGTGATCTACTTAATTCAATAATGGGATCACTTGTGTTTGCTCACTGGCAATCTATGTTCAAACTCATGTGTCGGCAGCAACAATTTATTCCTATATAACACCTTGTAATAAAAAAATTTGCAAGTTATTCAATGATTGCATAAATGTAATCAAGAACTGGAGAATTTGAATCAATGACTGCTAAAAGAAATATGTTGAGCAATTATTATTATTAAACTTTAGTCTGCTTGTGGGTTAGACATTTGTGTATTTGCCACCTGTCATTGGTTTTCAAATGACTATTTTTAATATTAATTTTCAAGTCAGGCAGAACCAATCTACTTAGAAGGTTCATATAACACAATATTCTATTGCCAATTTCCTTCATCTTGACTCTGCCATGCACCAAGCTAAACTTAATATCAAGTCATTTCATCTATGTTAACATGCCAACTTATTAAATTGATTGTAAATTAGTGACGTTCACTCTGGCACTATATTTAATGGTTACCAAACTGGTTTTGGAGGTTATTATTAATTTAGTGACTTTGACCAGTATTAAGTTCTCCACTCTTGTGAAGCCTTACAGAAATAAACAAATATTTGACCTGCATTGTGAGGGTAATATTTGAAGATTTTACTTCAGTGAAAGCACTAAGTATTCTCACCTAGGTATTAAACAGACTTTCAAATACCTAGATGAATGGTTCTAAAATAGTGTGGCGTATCTCATAAGCAGACCAAAAGAGAATAACAGAAGAGACAGAATGGTCAAAAGGCAATCAAAGATTTAGAAACAATTGCAAGAAATTCATATGCCAAAATTAAATTTGATTTCAAAGTTTAAAATATTATTATGGATTACTTGTAATTGCAAACAAGAATCCCAGTATATATAATTATACATAATTATTGATTGATTTTATCATTGTGATATTTTTCATTATATCAAGTATTAAGAATATAGTAACTAGGGTCTGCAAATTAAATGATAATGTTCTGACTTCAAATATGCGGTTATCTCCTTTTAACCTCCACTCTGTTTTTTTTTTTATTATTTTTAGATGTATTTTTTATCACACAAAATTTGATGAGGTGCCAGGAAATTTTCACTCCAGAAACGTGGTCCAGAGATAAAATTTTGGGGACCACTGGCCTAGATAGATAGTTCTTCATCACTTAGAAGTCTGATGCAATACAAGCTTCCTGTTGTCTGTTTGGTCTTTTTTTCTGTAATGATATGCTCAGTTAAATTTGAAGGGTCAGTTAATTGGGTGATTGATTCATTTTCTACAGCTTATCAACATATTGCAGGTTATTCAAAGCCAGAAAATATTTTTAGATTGTAAGATTTTGGGCAGGGGCAGATAATAATGAATTAATGATACAAGTTTTACTAATTAACCCATATCTGGAGTAGAAGAGAACGATTCATACCTTGTGAATATAATGAACCCAATAGGAATTAGAACTTGGCTTACTGGTTAACAATTCCAAGCCATTATCCATCACACCATCTGTACATGTAAGCTTACAGTATCTGGTATTCCCAAGTGGTTACCATCTAGGTACATAACAGGTCCAATGTTGCTTAACTTTAGGGATCATATGGGAACTAGTGTTTCAATTTAATATGTTCATAAGCCTAGGTGATACAGCTAAATATTTACCTCCAACATTGATGTAAAAAGCTAGAATCAAAATAAGCAAAACATTGTTTTTTAGCACAAGAGTACAAACTGGGCTATTCTAAGCTAGTTTTTATTTATACCAGGGGTATAAGTTAGGCTAGACCAGTGTATAGACCAGTGATTCTCAACCTTTTTAAGCAACAGCACACCTAGGAGCAAATGAAAATATCAAGGCACACTTTGCAAAATTTTTAAAGGGTATTTAATGTTATGAAATAAAACCATAGATTTAAAAAAAAAAAAAAAGTACATACAGAAATATGAACTTAATTTATTTCAATGTTACTATTCAAATATTTATGTAGCTTATTTGGTGTGAAATGTGCGCCTGGTGATTTTATTGCAATTTCTTCAATGTTTGGTCGAATGTGTAATAAACAGACTCCCATTTCTTCTTAATGAATATTAAAAGAAAGTAATCAAAATAACATATTCAAAAAATAATGAAAAGAATTATTCAGAAAAAAGGTAAAATAATGACGTAATAATGTCGTTTTTGACGTTAAAAAATACGTCAAAAAACGACATTATTACGTCATTATTTTTGCACCAACCTAATAACACTCTCCCATTACTATGTCCACACACACATATCTGTGTCAATATTTTGTGTCAATATTTTGTGTCAATATTTTGTGTCCCACTTAAGAGGATGGTTGAGAATCACTGGTATAGACCCTGGGTATAAATTGGGCTAGGCTAGAATAGGTTAAAACCTCTGAAGGAAAGCAAGAAGAAAGGACTAAATATCAGTTGTAAGAAGACAGAATGTATGATTGTTAGCAAAAGAAACAGCCCAACATGCAAATTATAAATTGGAGATACCAAAATCAAGCAAGAACAAATGATAAAATAATTAGAAAGGGTTTTAACCGAGGATGGAACATGCAACACTGAAGTCTGAAGGCACATTGGGATAGTGAAAGATGCCCTCCAAAATCTAAGCAAGGTATTAAGAAACTGGAAAATTTCCTTAGTATCAAAGAAAAGTGATGGCACCAATCCCATTTCGAATAGTTGCAAAATACTTTCACCTCCCCAATTTATAGGCAGAAGCACACAAATGCATGATGGGATTTCTTCCTAGCCAATAAAATTGGCCAGTTTTTAGTTTCATCTTACTGAGCCCCTGTCTGTCTTATCTTAAAGTTAGAATGGTATGTTCACTTGTCTGAATTTTCTTTTGTATGTGATGTAATAGAATAACTGTCACCCCATGAGTGACTACACTATAGGTAGTAACTACCTATAAGTATCTGTAAGTCAACGGACTACAGAGACTAGCTGGGATCTGTTGAATACGACTCAGATTTACATGAGAACTACCGACCTTCTAATAGTAGCACTCACTACTGGATTGACTTGGGATGACCTTGTGCATAACTGTTATCTTTATTCTTATTGTATTGGTTTTTACAATAAACCTTTACTTATTTTACACACAGTATTTTTAAGTATATATTCCTATTAGCATGGTATATAACATTGTGTCAACTTCAATTTTTAGTTTTTGAACTTTTTGCCATATTACTATTTATTTGCCTTATTACTGTTAATTTTCTGTGTATATATGGTTTGCTTGCTTTATATTACTTTTTGCCCTGTTCTTTTCTTTTTCTTGTGGTTGCTAATTGCAAACTTTGTTTGTTGGGCAGTTCTACCATTTATTTACATTTAACCATGGTCACTCACTCTATAAAAAAGTGTACTGAACTGTTATATAATATTAGTCCTCCAATATGGCAGTGAATGCTAGCCAATCTTCTCACAGATGAAGAAAAGACTTGAGGCAATAGAAATGTGATTCTACAGAAGGATGCTGAGAATACCATGGACTGAACATGTGAGCAATGACAAAGTTTTAGAGAAAATGGAAGCAAAAAAGACACTTATACATAGCATCAGAAGGAGAGTGTTGAAATTTCTAGGGCACATAATGAGGAAAGAGGGTTTAGAAAATATGATACTCACAGGAGATGTTGACAGACAAAAGCAGGACATAACCTATCTAAGTGCTTGTGTAAATGGTTAGCAGAACAGGAATTAAGGGAGATAGCACGAAGACAAAATTTACTAAGCTACAAAGAATATGAAATTGTGTAGAATTCTGATTGCCAACGTTCTGAAATAACATGCTGCATAAGAGAAGATTAAGAAGAAAAATATCAGAATATATCCCTTCCTTTCAGTAGCCTGCAGAAGCAGGGTGTAGAGAGTATGACGGCCCTGGGTATCCATATTGTGAGGATATCCAATCAAAGAGTGAAATAAAAAGTTAGTTTATATTTAATTTGAATGAAGTGTTTATTTCATTTTTCACCTGTTTTATATATTTAAAATGTCTTCCTTTCTCACATTTCTCAGTACTAGCCCCTATGCCCCCCCCCTACTTGAGTCTTATGGGTATACAATCTTGGAGTTCGCCCCGGGCATCACCATACATCACCAAATTTCTGCACATCTCTGCTTCCTTTTCTCATGTAATAAGATGTATATCATTGTATTTTCAGATGATACTTGCAGATACAATTGATCATTCAGTGTTACACATCCACAGAGATTTGACAGCTGTCAGTTTTTTTCCAATTCCCTAATTTGCATATTAGTCCACCTAAATTTTGGATAACTATAGATTTTGGTCAAAACAATTGATCCTTTTAGTGATTAACCACTGCTGTTTTGTTTGTAAAGTCAACAACAGTGGTCTTTGTGATAATAACAAACGTATCCCATCCTAACCATTTCAATACTAACCACTCTGTATAGAAGCTGTCTAATCACTAACAATTCAATTTAGCTGAATAAAGTTTAAGTTGATAATCAGTATTGTCTATTCATTACAATTTATTCTGCCGAAACTCTGAAATTTTATTTGCTATATATTTGTTCTATTTTCCTCAATAGGTGTAGATACATTCACCTATCGCTCGGTTCACAGACCTCTCTGATCTTTTGAATGGGAGTAGAGATTTATTCCTTGTTCCCTGTTTTGGATTGAGTTTCTGTTTCCTTCTTTAATCTTCTTTAACTCTAAAGTTTAGTCCTCAAATTGTTATGGGGTTGCTGCCACCTTGCATACCAAAATACAGCCCGAATGCCCCACCCTTGATTGGATTTTCTTGGTACCCATATTGCATGTCAAACAAATATCTCAGTATTTCCCAAAAGAACTGGTATATAAATGGGAATACACTGTAAAACAAAGGTAAGACATACTTCAGGTACAATGTGTGTGCGGTGTATATTATGTTTCAGAGGTGCCTTTGCCACCCTCGGGCTGCCCGCTTTTTTCTCATCTAACTACTGGATCTTTCCACCACTCCAAGGTGGGATGGTCCTGCTCACTTTGGCAATCACTGGTCTACAAGCTATAATTTAATTTATGAACAAGTTTGTACACTTTAGAACTCTCTATTTACTTTTACCTAACAGCTGTAATAACAGAACAAGATTAGTTCTTTCCTAGAAACATGTAAATCTGATTACTGTTGAATGAGTCCATATCGGTAATCATTAGCAGTTTGTAGCTTGAAGTCATCACATAATGTCCAAGTTAAGAAAAAGGTGTTGATACTAATAGGAAAAGTGTGTATAAACTGACCCAGATGGGTATTGTTTAAACAAGGCTGTTTTAACCCAAAGATATAAAGCAAGCTGGCCCAAACATACCCTGGGTGTTATTCTAGGCAACGCTAAACAAACCTGGCTAGATTCTAGGAGGTGTTTAATCTGGGATGCTATACAGGCAATCATGTTACCAATTTGATACAGCAGACAATTACAAAGTGAGGATGACAAGTTTTCCTAAAATTATTTTCTAAAGATTTGTTGCTTTGCTTCATGCAACAATCCTTTGTTTGGTTTGGTTTGGTTTGGTTTGGTTTACAGATTAGCAACCTTAATGGGTTATTTAATGCTGACAAGATTTTTTATTGCTGGTAATATTTTTTCCCATAAAGTATTTCTGGTAATATTTTTCCAAAAATGTATTGCTGGTAATATTTTTATTAAAAAAAATGTATTTATGGTAATATTTTTTTCCAAAATGTATTGCTGTTATTAATGTATTGATGGTAAAATTTTTCCTCAAACATTTATTGCTTGTAATAATATTTTACAAAAATGTATTGCTGGTATTAAAACCTATTTTTACACTTTCATAATGTTTTGACCCCAGTTTGGGAGGTTAACTATTTGCCCATAGCTGTGACCCTAACAGGTGCTACCACCACGGGTCAGGGTGAACTTGGGAATACCAGCAATTGTGGTTCCACGCTCCTCAAAACCTCCTAGCCAGATGCCTTGTTGTCAGATGTAGTTCATCATCTTACTCAGGATGTGGATGTAGTTTATCATCATACCCAGGACAGGCAACAACTCTTGTCTGGCCTGTATCCTAACAAATTGAAGAAAATAAAAACTTTAATAAAAAAAAATTCATTGAATCCAAACCATTCTTTTATGATGAAGTAACAATTTATTTCTGTATTGGCATGAGAAAGCCATTGAAAATAATTGAATGATTTCATATTGATCATATGATTTTTTTTCAAGCATATCCATCCCATGCAAGGCAGTAAAGCCACTATGACACAAGGGGTTACTGAGTGTAAAAGAATAAGTAAAATACAAGATTTTATTAAAGAGTGAGTACAATAACTTTTTTAATCATTTCTCCCCAAGCAAGGTGGAAATGCCACTGATATGCAGGGGTTTACTGAGGGGGAAGGCAGGAGAAAAGACCGAGTAAGAGGAACTGAGAAAAGGATAAAAGCTGAAAGGGGTTCAAGAAGATAGACAATGGCGATTGACATTGCATTTAAATTTTTGAAGATTGTAGTTATCAGGGAAGCAAGGAAATGGAAGGGAGTTCCATAGCTGAGAAGTGAAAGAAAAGAAACTTTTGGAGTAGATGTGGCAGTTACATTTAACTATTTCAACAGTAAAAGGGTGGAGCCTATATGCCAGTGTAGTAGCACATTTAAACTCACCTAGTCTGGGCACCAGGGAAAAAGCTCGTCAGGGTAGTTGCCATGAAAATATCTGTAGAAAAGTCAGATTGAAGCCATGTTACATTGGTGAGAAAGAGACTGAAGTCGACATATCAAGTGAGGATAGATTACAGACCCTTCTTTGGATTTTGTCAAGAACTTCAAAATCAATAGCAGGACCATCAGACCAGATACGGCAACAGTATTCAATGCATGGGCGAATGGTAGATTTGTAAATGTGCAAAATGGACTCTGACAAGAAAAACATTCTGGCATGATGCAGTGACCCAACATTCCTTGCAATAGATGTATCTATTGATTCGATGTAGTCATTCCACTTCAAGTCATTTGAAAACATAGCACCAAGAAGCTGCAGTGTGTACAAGAGTAATAAAAAAAAAACAGTAGATAATGCTTGACACCGAATTTAAGTTTTTGAAATTCAAAGTTGGTCGGAAAGCATGGAACTAGAAGACAGTTCCACAAGGAAGAAGTATGTGAAAATAAACTGTTAGCATAGAACTTATGGTTATATCTGGGCAATTCAACTTTAAATTGATGAGACCTAACAACCAATCTAGTACTTCTTTTAAGTTCATAAAGTCTCAGTAGCATAGGAAAGAGCTACCTGAACAATTCCCATGAAAGTATTTACAGAAAAATGCACAGAGAAACTATATTATAATGGTGGGAATGTGGTTGAAGCTGAGATGCCAGGTCAGGACCACTAATATTCCTGGTTCTTTTTCAGATTTTATCAAGAATCTCTAAATATATAGTAGAAGCACCAGACCATTTTTAGCAGCATTATTGAAAGCATGGATAAATGGTAGACTTATAAGTATGCAATATAGATTCAAGAGAGAAAGATTTTGTAGCATGACACAGTGAACCAACTTTCTTGGCAACAGACCTAGCAATGGATTCAATATAATCTTTCCAGTTCCTGTCATCCGAGAATTTTAGTCCAAGAACATGCAATGAGTCACTCTCTGGATGTTAGCATCAGTCATGCCGATGAGAGACATGAACTGGATATTTAAATATGAATAAAAGATTTTTGTCCAAATCATGTTGGAAATTTTTGCATCAGACTGAGATCAACTTGGTTAAGACAGTTGCAAGTTCTCTCATCTGATCTTCATGGATCCAGAGCCATATTGGATTAACTACTTGATCTGATTATGCTGCATTAAATGTTTGCTCAGATTATCAAGGATTACAGGGTTTGGTTACGCAGTTGATACACTTCCAGTCCATTCCAATACACTGATTTTATCAGAATGATGGAAACACAAACAAATAAATGTGAAAAAGAATCAATTCAAATACAATGAGAATGCAGGTGATTATGGCTCTCTATGTATCCCTTTTCTTTGTTATCTGTAAAAAATAATGACTTCATGGGTACGACAAAGGAGTGATTTCTTGCTGTCTTTTCTATGGTTTTGAATACAGAGTTCTATCTTAGACTGGCTGTTATGCAAAGCTAGAGAGGCCAGTCTACTCTACTGTTTAACCCATAACTAGGGAATAAAGATGGACTCACGTTTTTCCCAAGGAAAAGCAAAAGAAAATACAGGAATTTAAGTTATGCTTGCTGATGCTATTTTCCATACCAATAAACATTTTGCTACCTCCACATCCACAGTTCATATATACTTTGAAAAACAATTTGTCAACTTAGATTTGGATATATTATACAGTGTTTTTCTTTATTATTTTACCTCTGGTAATTTTACTTAAGATCGGTCATGGTTAGCAAATAAGTTAGAGATTTAGTTTATGCTTACTTCATGACTAAGTTTTGAAAAAGGTGAAATTTTACTTTTAAATAAATTAGCCTCATTTGCGTAAAAAAAATCTGAGCATTACTTCATGTTTAATAAGGCTGCATAAAAAATTTGAACATTGCTTCATGTTTAATAAAGCTACATAAAATCTGAGTATTGCTTCATACTTAATATGGCTGCATGAAAAATTTGAACATTGCTACATGTTTAATAAAGCTACATAAAATCTGAGTATTGCTTCATGCTTAATAAGGCAGCATGAAAAATTTGAACATTGCTTATGTTTAATAAAGCTACATGAAATCTGAGTATTGCTTCATGCTTAATAAGTCTGCATGAAAAATTTGAACATTGCTTCATGTTTAATAAAGCTTCATAAAATTTGAGTAATGGTTCATGCTTAATAAGGCTGCATGAAAAATTTGAACATTGCTTCATGTTTAAGAAAGGTACATAAAATCTGAGTATTGCTTCATGGTTAATATGGCTGCATGAAAAAATTGAACATTGCTTCATGTTTAATAAAGCTACATAAAATCTGAGTATTGCTTAATGCTTAATAAGTCTGCATGAAAAATTTGAACATTGCTTCATGTTTAATAAAGCTACATAAAATCTGAGTATTGCTTCATGCTTAATAAGTCTGCATG
The DNA here is from genome assembly GCA_963932145.1 of Acanthosepion lycidas. Lineage (NCBI taxonomy): Eukaryota > Metazoa > Mollusca > Cephalopoda > Sepiida > Sepiidae > Acanthosepion > Acanthosepion lycidas. The sequence continues at coordinate 22,494,425 of OZ010593.1, forward strand.
ACAAATTTGAACATTACTTCATGTTTAATAAAGCAAGATAAAATCTGAATATTGCTTCATGCTTACTAAGGCTGCATAAGAAATTTGAACATTGCTTCATGTTTAATAAGGCTGCATAAAAAATTTAAACATTGCTTCATGTTTTATAAAGCTATATAAAATCTTAGCATTGCTTCATGCTTAATAAGGCTGCATGAAAAATTTGAACATTGCTTCATGTTTAATAAAGCTACATAAAATCTGAGTATTGCTCCATGCTTAATAAGGCTGCATGAAAAATTTGAACATTGCTTCATGTTTAATAAAGCTACATAAAATCTGAGTATTGCTTCATGCTTAATAAGGCAGCATGAAAAATTTGAACATTCCTTCATGTTTAATAAAGCTACATAAAATCTGAGTATTGCTTCATGCTTACTAAGTCTGCATATAAAATTTGAACATTGCTTCATGCTTAATAAGGCTGCATGAAAAATTTGAAAATTGCTTCAGGTTTAATAAAGCTACATAAAATCTGAGTATTGCTTCATGGTTAATAAGTCTGCATAAAAAATTTGAACATTGTTTCATGTTTAATAAAGCTACATAAAATCTGAGTATTCCTTCATGCTTAATAAGGCAGCATGAAAAATTTGAACATTGCTTCATGTTTAATAAAGTTACATAAAATCTGAGTATTGCTTCATGCTTAATAAGTCTGCATGACAAATTTGAACATTACTTCATGTTTAATAAAGCAAGATAAAATCTGAATATTGCTTCATGCTTACTAAGGCTGCATAAGAAATTTGAACATTGCTTCATGTTTAATAAGGCTGCATAAAAAATTTAAACATTGCTTCATGTTTTATAAAGCTATATAAAATCTTAGCATTGCTTCATGCTTAATAAGGCTGCATGAAAAATTTGAACATTGCTTCATGTTTAATAAAGCTACATAAAATCTGAGTATTGCTCCATGCTTAATAAGGCTGCATGAAAAATTTGAACATTGCTTCATGTTTAATAAGGCTGCATAAAAATTTAAACATTGCTTCATGTTTTATAAAGCTATATAAAATCTTAGCATTGCTTCATGCTTAATAAGGCTGCGTGAAAAATTTGAACATTGCTTCATGTTTAATAAAGCTACATAAAATCGGAGTATTGTTTCATGCTTAATAAGGCTGCATGAAAATACAGAACATTGCTCCATGTTTAAAAAAGCTTTATAAAATCTGAGTATTTCTCCATGCTTAATAAGGCTGTATGAAAATTTTAAACATTACTTCATGCTTAATAAAGCTACATAATAACTGAGCATTGATTCTTGCTTAATAAGGCTGCATGAAAAATTTGAACATTGCTTCATGTTCAATAAAGCTACATAAAATCTGATCATTGCTTCTTGCTTAATAAGGCTTCATGATAAATTTGAACATTGCTACATGTTTAATAACGTTACATAAAATCTCAGCATTGTTTCATGTTTAATGAGTTTGCATAAAAAATCTGAGCTTTATTTCATGTTTATTTCGTGCTATTTTCATTTTATATAAAGCTACATAAAATCTGAACATTGCTACAGGTTTAATAAGGCTGCATAAAAGATTTGAACATTGCTACATGGTTAATAAGTTTGCATAAAAATTTGAGCTTTATTTCATGTTTAATAATCTTTCAAAAAACATTGCTTCATGTTTCATAAGGCTGCATAAAAAATACGGGCTTTGCTTCATCTTTAGTAAGGTTGCATGAAAAATTTCTTCATGCTTAATAAGGCTGTATGAAAAGTTTGAACATTGCCATATGTTTAATAATGTTACATTTAATGTTGCATGAAAATTTGAACATTGCTTCATGTTTAATAAAACTACATAATATCTGAGTATTGCTTCATGCTTAATAAGGCTGCATGAAAAATTTGAACATTGCTTCATGTTTAATAAAGCTACATAATATCTGAGTATTGTTTTGTGCTTAATAAAGGCTGCATGAAAAATTTGAACATTGCTTCCTGTTTAATAAAGCTACATAAAATTTGAGCATTGCTTCATGTTTAATAAGTTTGCATAAAAACTCTGAGCTTTATTTCATCTTTAATAAGGCTGCATAAAAAATATGGGCTTTGCTTAATGTTTAATTAGGCTGCATAAAAATTTTGAACATTGCTTCATGTTTAATAAGCTTGCAAAAATAATCTGAGCATTGTTTCATAGATAATAAGATTGTATAAATATATTTTGAGCCGTGCTTCATGTTGAATAAGCTTGCATAAAAACTGAGCTTTGACAAGACTGCAGAAAAAAATCTGAGATTTGCTTCATGCTTAAAACATGCTTAATCTTTGAACTAATCGAAGCCATTTTATCCTTCTTTGTCATCCTAATAAATAAAATGGTGCAGTAAGAATTAGCTTTCAGATCTGAAATCTTCAACATTTCATTGATGTTCAAATTTTCAGGCAGACATATTGGAAATTATCAGAAAATGAACCAGCCAAAACCTTATGGTAAGAAAAGCAACAGAAAGATTAAGTTCAATTGCCAAAGCAATATGGATAAGAATTTAAATTGAATCAATTTACCAAATTCCTATGCCTTAGATTTTTCTGATCAAAGAGTGGAAACAGAATTTTCTGCTATGTCATGATTATTTTGGACTCACATATAAAAAGAGAGTAATTTTATAACTTCATTGCACGTGCTGGATGTGCATGTAATGCAATTGTTTGGATTAAGAAATTGGTAAGCTGAGTAAATTTCATTCACTTTGGCACAAATAGCCTTGGAAAAGGTATGAATACATCACTTCTCCCCCTAAATGTGGGTTAAATAGTAGGGAATTATGTTTATCTTCAGCTGCTGCACAATCATGTAATTCAGTAGTGGAAAGAATTTTAAGTTCCCCCAAGTCCTTTCTCATAAGTTTAATCACATAGAAAAGAGTAATAGAAAGCCAGACTTCAATATTAAGGTTGAGAACTTAAGACTATGTTTCTTCATTGAATGATATTATAATTCAACCTCAAATGTTTATATTGCCTAAGAAAAGGCGAAAAGAATATTAAAATAAATATTGTGATGAAAATAGATAAAGATACTGAAGGTTTTAGACAGTACACCTCACCTAGCGAGCAGATAACTAAGGTGAGTTAGTACCCTTGGCACAGTAGCAACAATAGCAGATAAGGTCAGTTAGTACCCTTGGCACAGTTAGGTTCAGTCCGGTCTTGAGAAGAGGTTAGAGCAAGGCGTGCTCCAACCAATATTCAGACTTATACCATGGGAAACAAAGATATTATTAGCTGATAGCTGACGACCTCACCTTAACGTAAAGATAAAAGTATAAACATCTATTGTAAGTAAAAGTTCTATGTTTATGTTATATTATATTGTATTTTTTTTTTTACGTTGTTACATTTAAAAATGGTAAACGTATTTTGGCACCCTTCTTTCCATTCCCTATTTAGTACCGCGTATTTATTCTTGTTTGGGAACTCCGTGAAGCAGGGAGCCGTTATAAAATAACAACCCAACAATACTTTCCTAAATCATAAATTAACAGACGTCTGACTCGGAATAAGACGGTGGACGAACAATTTTGTAACCCTTTCTCATACCGCTTCTCAAGCAACAATGTATAGTGGCGGACCAAGAAGGGCAGTGAGTCGCCCTGAGATAAACCACGTTTAATATGTTCAATCCAGGGAAAATAGTGCGTCGTCGAAAATTGCGTCGTCGAAAATTGCGTCGTCGAAAATTGAAGTTGAATTGGCGTGTGTTTCTATTTTGTCCGCAAATGAAATTTTGTTGATATCTACTGCTTCCATGTTTTCAATCACGTTTCAGTCTATTCTCGTCTGCAGCCTTATTTTTCTTTACTGACAGGAACTCTATGTAGTTCTTCAAAAATGTTGTTTAGAAAGAAAATATTCAGTGGATTTTGGTCACCGGTCTGTAGGGCTGACCGGATCGCCCTAACTAATTTAAATTACATAAATTACCACAAAATATGAAACAAGAAGATATACATTCAACAAGAGAAGTTGCACAAATAAATGGAATTTATATATGCATTGCAACAAATGTACAGAATAGGAATTCAGTTGTGTTTGAAACGCTGAAATTTACTTGTCGTTAGAATTTTGAGTGAGGAAAATGTTCTTGTTGATAAAATGTTGTCGGAGTTAGCTCCTCCTTAATTCCCTAATTGTTCACTAGGGGTCGCTCTCCCTACACTATAAATACTGGGCGACTTCTTGCCTCGTTCTCTTTTCTACTTTGCATTTCAGCGGACACATTTAAAAATGTAATCTCTCGTAGCGTTTTCTCCCACGCCATGAAACACACATACACGTACGTACGAACATTCACCAAAATACAAACTCTTTACGTTTACACACAAACGCAAATGTTAATGTCTTTGTCACTTGTAAATTTGTTGTTTAGTACATATATTTGTTGACATATATATATATATATATATATATATATATATATATATATATATATATATATATATCGGTCTTGTTTGTTTTCTTTACATCTTCGGTTGGATTCAACTTGAGTCCGGCATTGTTCTTGTAGTTGGACCTTCTAGCAGGAATAAATAACGCACGTGTTTCTAATTCAACAACACGCAAACCCACATCGTCCTCTACACTATAATGTGCATTAAAAGGTGTGTGTTTGGAGAAATTTAGAGAGATGTAATGTTACTTGTAAGAGAATTCAGGAGTGAATGTTTGTACGTACGTGCGTGTGTGTGATGGCGTTTTCCCCACAGAGAATATAAGTGAGAATAGAAAAGATATCGAGAGAAGATGTCGCCTAGTATTTATAAGTAACGTGAACCACGTGGTAGGCTTCAGAACACGTTTCAAGATTTTGGTGGTCTTTGGGGTTTAAACACTTGTGCGGAGGCGTTGTTACGACTTTGAGATATATTGACCAATCAGAAACGATTATTGCAAGATTTAACCTTGGGATCTGCACTGTGTTTTACTTGCACAAAAATCTATAAATAGCACATGAAAATATACAGTAGAAATATTTTAATATTTGTTATCCAATGATGACGTAGTTAACTCGCAATAATATGGTAATTGGTTTTGATCCACTGGCATGCAGAAAAGTTAAGCTCTACACCCTTTCTCATACCGCTTCTCAAGCAACAATGTATACAGGTCGTACTGAAAGAATATATTATTAGGATGGTGCGAAAATAATGTCGTTTTTTGACGTTGAAAATGACGTCAAAAACCGACTTTATTTTTGCACCAACCTAATAATTACTGTTTCAATGTGGCAATCACTTATTTCGAAACCGGAACCAGTGTAGGTAACTCAAGATTAATATTAATATGGAGGCTCGTTTACATTACTCGTGAGTGTGTTGAGGATAGTGACTTTCTTAGGAGCAGGTTATGGATAGCTGACTTATGGGGAGCATAAAGTGTTTAATTCTTGTGGCTAACTCGTATAAGATAGCGGCAGTGATTGTTAATTATTCCATGAGCTGTCCGGAATAATGCAATCTTAACCCAACGTACAACACAGTGATTACGCAAGGCATATAAACAAGTGAATTTAAAATGAACAAGAAGATAGAGATTTGTTCATCAACAAATAACAATTTATTTGGGTATTTTATACATCGAGTGGTGAATATAATAAAATTCCTGAAAAGAATAGTAAATTCACATATACTCATTTAGAAGGGAAAAGATAACATACACACATTTAGACCTGTTTAATAAAAACCTTTTGATAAGGGAAAAGTTATGTACACACATTTAAGTCTGTTTAAATAACTCCCTAAAAATGGAAAGGTACAAAGACAAACGCTGAAGTGTGTTAATTAAATCCATGAAAATGAAAAAATTCCAAAACCAAACACACATTGAGGTGTGTTTAATAAAACCACTTGAAAGGGGAAAAGTTCATAGTTTGGATTCATTGTTGAATCTACATCAGAGAAGCGTGATGAAATGTTTCAGTAGATTCATAAATCGGTCGTGTTGACAGCACGTAAACTATTCGCCAACTCAACTGCCATTGTTTGGTCTCTGTATTTATAGATGCTGGCTCACTAAAAAGTCCCTCAAAAATGCGAGGAAAACGCTGCCAGTTGTCAATTAATAATTTGTATTAAGTTTTGAATGTTTTCAACACTACCGGAAGTACCACTCGAAGATTATATGTAAATACAGTGTAACCCGGATATAAGAGAAACCCGGATATAAGAGAGATTGTCTCTGGTCCCAAATTAGAGCCATACTTACCTAAACAAAATAAACTAAACCTGGATATAAGAGAAACCCTGATATAAGAGACTTCTTCTTCGGTCCCGGCAACTCTCTTATATCCGGGTTACACTGTATTACTTATTCCTAGCTATCGTTAAATTTTGTACCATAAAAACTTTATATATATATATATATATATATTTATATATATATATTTATATATATATATTTATATATATATATATATATATATATATATATATATATATTTATATATATATATATATATTTATATATATACATATATATACATACATATATATATATATATATATATATTCCAGAAAATAAACTTGATAAGGCTAGGACGAAACCGGTTAGTTTTTTTAAAATGCCATATAAATACAGTGTGACCCGGATATAAGAGAGATTGTCCCTGGTCCCAAATTAGAGCCATACTTACCTAAACAAAATAGACCAAACCAGGATATAAGAGACTTCTTCTCCGGTCCCGACAACTCTCTTATATCCGGGTTACACTGCAACTTATTTTGGTCATTCGACTCCTGACTCTTCAGATTGAAACTTCCGGTTAACCCGACAAATAGGAAAGTTCCACATATAATATTAGGAAAATCTATGACAAAGTGGAAAAAGTTTTCGTGTGACGTGTTTTATTCTTTAGGACTTCAACGGACTAAAATGATGATCGATGAGAGAATTTTAAATGTAATTTTGTTTTAAATATGTGTTTTGGGCATATAATTTAGTAGAGCTGCTTCCGTTTAGTTTCTTTTTACGGTTTTATCACTTTTGTTATTAAATATTCCACATTGTGATAAGTAACAAAAGTAAAATTTCGACTGGCCCAGGTTTCTCTTAGGCTTAGTCTCAATGGAAATGTAACAATTTCTCGTCTTATCTTTTGTCACTGTTACTGTCTGCTATGCTGACCGCTCGCCTTTCATACTGCGCCTGTCTTCTCTCTTTCGACTTCACTGGTTTACGCCGACAACATCCCCTGCTTGCACAAAAATCTATAACTAGCACATGAAAATATACAGTAGAAATATTTTAATATTTGTTATCCAATGAGGACGTAAGTAACTCACAGTAATACGCTAATTAGTTTTAATCCATCATGACTATCAAAAAGAAAAAAAAATAGCCACCTCATTCTTGACTGTTCCTTTATACCCAACACCACACCCAAAATAACCTGCAGGAGTATTATCATTATTATTATTATTATTATTATTATTATTATAAGAAAATAAAAATAAATAAATAATAATGAAAATTATCAATAAAATAAAATAAAACAATAACATAACAACGTTGTATAAAATAAATTAAATAAAAATTTAAAATGATAAAAATATTCCCAGCATGCAGCAAAAACTGTTCCTGCCGGAAATACGGACATCCCGCCAAATGTTGTTAAATTCAATTTCTTCACCACGAACCTTCATACGGGCAACACGTGTCCAACTTCTCTCTGTGATATAGCTTGTAATACTATGGAGTAAATTCTCCCTTTTATCACAAGTACCATAAAACAATTGCAACCTAAAAATACAGACACCAATACACGCAAAAATATATAAATAAATTGTATGAACTTTACCATGCTTTTCCTGTTATTTGTGTACGCTTTATTTCCTGTCAAGTAGGATTTTATCTCCATAAATACGGAGAAAATTGCTGCTACTATGATGTGAGTGAAGACATTACATCATTTGGTGATCGCCGACGTGTATAAGTAAAAACAACTATTCACCCACAACCGTATCTACAACCTCACTCTATGCGATAGTTTCTCACTCTCCTATAGAAAATATTGGGTTTTGCTTCTTCTTTTTTTTAATTACTGATACGAATAAACAAAACTAGTTGTAATTTAAAGTCTGTTAAAATAGAATACGTTATGTGAAGAATAAATTATTTTTAAGTATAGGAATTCAAAATAAAAGGTCCGTATTAGTATACATAAAGAAAAGAATTGGTTTACATACATAAAGAGAAAGTGTCGCATTCATCAATATAAATGTTGGTGAATTAGCTCCCTTACTTAAAAAAAAAAAACTTATTAAAATGTATACCTTTCTTGCTATTGTACTATCGAGTTGCCTCCTGCTAATTTTCGAAACCGTTACTAGGAAGCAAAGCCCAATATTTCCTATTGGAGAGTGAGAAATATATATATATATATTGATTGGAGGCACGGTGGAGTAATGGATAGTATATATATATGGAGTGGAGTAATGGAGAGTATATATATATATATATATATATATATATATATGGTCCTGCACGAAACCTTCACCACTATAATCAAATCTCCCGTGCCGTTGTCGGGCTGTCGGTTTCCTGGGAACTGATTTGCTTGACCCTCATACGTCGAACTCGACGGGAGAGTCGACTATATATATATATATATATATATATATATATATATATATATATATATATATATATCGGTTCTTGTTTTTTCTTGGACTCATTTGGAGTCTGCCATGTTTGTTGTGGGCATTTCAGGAGACACACGTGTTTATCTCTCAACGCGTACACCGGCTCGCAAAGCAAAGAATCCGTGAAACTGATGCCATTGGGTATAAGTAAAAGTCAGTAAAAGGGAGTAGGTGATTAGTGGCGGTTCATTTGAAACCATACTTCTAATATGTTTTGCGCCTCCCACCAAATATACACGGCATCTTCATCATTACTTCATTGTACAATGTAAGAGATAGGTTCTTAGCGTAAAAAAATCAATCATTTTAAAAAATCAATAAGCGATAAAGCCGATCAAAATCAATAAATTCAATTTTTTCCTCCAATTTTGTTCAAACTCGGTATGTAGGTTACTTACATTATGACGAGCCCAATGGTCCCTTTTTTTTTTTTTTTTTTTTTTTTATACGCCACTGCATTTACCGAAAACCCACGAAAATCGAAAAATCGATTTCAACACAAATTTTAAACTAAAAACTTCCCATAATTTTGAAGCAATCTATTACAAACTTCACTTAATTGTAGCCAGCAATAAGTTGTTTAACAGTCATTTAACTTGATAACAGAGTTCACCCATATAGTGAAAACCTGCATAAATAGTGAAAAATAGCGATTTCTACTGGTTTCTTTCTTATTTTTCTTGGAGTTTTCAACAAGTTTTCATCAAACTTAACAATTGCTTTGTAAATGTATCCTTTTTTACATACCTGGTAGCACATTGACAAATTGAATTTCAAAAACTCAAAGGTAATTGTCGTCTGAAGTGGGTTTTCATGTTGTCTGTTTTACTCCTCAGCTAACTTCGATTGAATAAATATAGACTATTTCTGTTATATCAGTAATTGCATTAATTTAAAATGTTTTTAATGAAATTACTTTAAAGTAATTGAAGAAGATAGGCTCTGTTACATCTAAACATGATGCTGTTTTTGCTTCATTCTAACTGAACGTTTTTTTCTGATCGACCAGCTGGGTATGGCTGCTAGTATATAATAAAATCTGATAATTATTTGATTTTTTTAGGCTTCAAATTTTTTCTCCAAAAAGGGATTAAGAGAGATAGGAAAAAGACAAACTTTACTACAGGTACAAAGGGCAGGAACGTGTGGAGAGCTATCACTGCTTAAGTCCTGATGGGACATGGCACCAAGAGGCATAATTCATGCGTGTGTGTACGCGCTACAATTTGGCTTTCCTCCGCGGATATAGAATTCTTTAGGGAATTTACTCACATTTTCTCGTTAGGTCGTTCTGCCAAACCAAATATGTACGGGTCTCTTCCTCTGTACTCCATCAGTGTTAATCAGCGTTCATAATTGGCAATGAGGAGACAGTCATCAACTTGATTTGTAATTCAAGAGAATAAACAGACAGAAAAGGACATTGCTAACGCCCTATTTGATGACATTGCCCTTTACTTAACTCTAGCTCTCAACTCGTCACTTCAATTTCAAAGATTTCATTTAAAATACTGCATCCATTTCGGCTTGTATTCGTTTCCTGTTATCTAGGGTTTGTTGTCAAGGAAATTAGCGTTTGACCATTTCAGATTCATTCAAATAGTCTTTTTTTTTTTACATTTATGTTCACTCTGTACAAGGCTTGTGAGCCACTCAATTTAAAAAGCACAGTTTATGCGGATATGTGTAGAAGGTAACGGTTAACTCTAGATTTTAACAAGATTGTATTGATCGGAGAAGCAACCTCTTCAAAGACGGTTCCACAAAGCAGCGTTTCGTGTGAAGAAGCTGCCTGAGAGGAGTTTTCAAGTTAATGTTTTAGATTTGTAGCAGTTAGATTGTTTGGGAAAAACTCCCTCTAGTACAGCCTGTTTCATATTCAATTTCCTTATCGCCTATACCAAATTTGTTATAACCGAGTCATATGCCAAGGTATTTGAAGTGTTTAGTATTTACTAAATCATAAAGTTTTATGATAGATTCTTTGCTTTTATTCCAAGAGTTGGTTCCACAAAGTAGCAGTTCATGGGAACAAGCAATTTGAATGGAACTTACCTCTCACCGATGAAATACGAAGAGACAGAGCAGGATTCGTTATAATGTATGTGGCATAGAGGTTCTTAGCCGTGAAGGTACGAACTGGTGGAACTGTAGTTCGTCTGATGACTTTCGATCAAAATGGCGATAGAGCATTGAGAGGAAGCGACGTTTCGTTTGTGGGAAAGTGGTAGTAGAGTGGAAAATCTCCCATCGCCCACAAAGACGCAAAGACGTTTTAAGACACCACGTGACTGGGGGTTGATTCCAAAATGCAGCCCTTCGTAGGAAGAAGCTGCTCGAGAGGAATTCACAGCCCGCAAATGGAATACGAAGGAAATTAGACTGGTTCGCGGCAACGTACGCCGTATGGCGGGTCTTTGCTGTGAAGGTTAAAGCTGCTTTGTGACATCTCGTCTGTGAGAAAGGGTTTGTAGAATGGAAAATAATTCGTCACCTACAAGGACTCGGAGACGTTTCTGGGCTGTATCGAGACTGGAAATTGAAGACTGGGCATTTCCCATTTATGGCAACAGTACTCTAGCCTGATCTGAATATAGTAAAGATTAAATGAAGTCTATTTGCGTTTGCGTATATATAGATTTTGCGGGGTTAAATATTAACACAGTTTTCGCCGATAAATCAGTCATGGCATTTTTACTTTTGATTCCACTTGTGACATGCTTACCTACATTAACTTTTTTATGGTGATTTTTTCTAAGGTGTCAACATCAGGCATGTTAAATATCTGGGAAATGTTTTAACAGAGGACGGAAAATGCACCCTTGTGCAAATTAATTAAAATAAAACGAATTCCGTTATTATTTAATTTTTTCGTATTTTTTCAATAAAACATGTCCGAATGCACATGTTAGTACTTCGTATTTCTATTCCACGAAACCGTTCCTTGCAGACTGACCACAGATTCTCGATTGGATTTAAATCAGGAAAGTTTCCGAGCCAGTCGATAATACTTTGATTTGCTCGCTGGTGCGGCTTACCATTGTTTGTGTAGCGTTAGAATTTTCTTACTCTTCCTTGGAGTAACGTCTATTGCAGACAATGGCCGTAGAACAACTAATCGACAGTTGAGACAATAGTGTCTGGGTCTGATGAAAATCTGATGCAATCTCGGATGACGCAATATTTTTCGAGGCCAAACAAATTTCATCATACACCCCGAAAATAGATTCATATTACATTCGGTCTATGGTATCCCCGGCATCCTTCTGTAGAACCAGATTTCTGTTGCCTCAAGTCTCTTCCTCATCTTTGAGGAGATAGTCCAGCATTCGTAGGAGAAAAGATATCACGTAACAGTTCCCAAGAGCAGTACTCCAATAAAAGAAACAGATATACATACCCCGTCGACAACTCTAAGCAAATCCTGTAGTATAACCACACAAGTTGTAATAAAAAGTAATTAAAAATTAAGATGAAAGAATAGTACTTAACATTTTTTAAAGAAAACATTTGAAAAAGAATATCGACAAAGTATTACTTACATTATTCAGATTCGGACTAATATCTTCATGCTTGTTGTTGAATGTGGCGCTTATATAACCAGAGTCACGTGACCCTTACGGGAGCAGTGATTGGCCCTTTCTTTAGCCATTCACAACGTAAAATTAATGATCCTAAAAGTGTTTAATTGCTCACTAATTGCTCGTGGCTTATTCTAATAAGAAGGCATCGACAAAACGTAGCGAAGTTAATTTATGTTTATTTTTCAATAAAATCCTCGACAAATTCCTCACCCCAGATCTCTCCAACTATTCGGTGATTTAAATATTCCCAGGAAAGAAAAATGCCGTCTTGTAATTGCATTCAAATGTATGCCAAGAAATCGTTGATTTAAGCGATAATAATATTGATTATAGAATTAGTGAACGAGTGAAAGTTGACAAGATACTTCGCTGAAATAACAGGCAAAAGCTTATAGGAGTAGCATATATCTCTATCTAAAAAAAATGCGGGATGTGTGTGTATGTGTGTGTGTGACGAATGCACGACCGCAATTTTCGACGGATTTGCACCAAAATTTACATGCACATGCTCCAAGTTAGTGGAAAGGCCAAGACCGACTTTGCATTTCCCAACTCCCATCGATAGTGGAAATAATTGATTTTTTCATGCTTCTACGGCAGTTTTCATGTAGTTTGCGGCCATTTTCTACTGGCCACATGAGAGGCAATAGCTGGCTGCCATGAATAGGCAGGATGATTCTATCGGCCAGCGTGAGAGTCAACAGCTGACTGACACGGATGTTAACTAGCATACTAGAATGAAAAAAATCGATAGCTACATTCGTCACAAGTGGGAAAAATTTAAATCTGCATGGCACTTTACTCCAATTGGCTCATTCGTTTGCTTAAACTCAACGTTGATTCTGATTCTGCAAAACTGGGTTGGATGTGAAAAAGTATTTGTTGTTAACATTCTTTTTTCATTCAGTTTTTCCAGTTACGAGTCCTTTTTTAAAGCTGATCGTTTTGTGTTCATTTTGTGTCGTTCTTTTTACGTAACAGATTTAATGTTTAGTATAGAGCTTAGAAAAAATTCACAGTGTGAGATAGGCAAGAAGTAAGGCATGTAGCAATTTCAGCACGGCAAAGGGCACTCCTTTAAAGGCAAGGAAGGGCAAAAATATTTTAAGTCAAGTGATAGCGATTGCTGTATGAGTATTTTGAATCAAGCACAGACAACGCCGGGCCATGCTGCTAGTCATTTAATAAGAAAAATAATTAGTACGTCAAGATACAACCCTAAATTTTTGGATTTTTTTTAGTGTTAAACGAACCTGGCTTTTGAAGATAAAAAATACATTCTGTATTGTTTAAATATATTTAATATCCTAATATAAAAAGAGAAATGAAGAGTGGTTGCAGTCAGTGTGCATCTGCGGACGTAGCTTGGAAGAAAGGCGCCTGTGTATTTTGTCAACATTTTCTGTTGAATGAGAAATTCCTTTCAATCCTCTGCTAGCTTATTTCGGTAATTGTAATTTTTCTTGAGATAGTCGGCTCCATTCTTCCGCAACCCGATTCCACTGACCGTGAAGGGAGTGGCGTTGCTTCGTGCTACCCGACTAACAAGTTGGGAGAAAAAAAGAGAACTGGTCATTAAATGTGGCGCTTATATAACCAGAGTCACGTGACCCTTGTCGGAAGGCATATTTTCTTCAAATTTTCTCGAGTGTACAGGTCTGTAGACGTAAATATACACTGATAAAAAAAAAACAGATCGTCTACTCAAATACGGGTATCCAGTAAAAATAACGTTTTTAGTAATAATAATATATTCGATTAAAAAAATAAAATCCTCTAATTCTTCATGCATATATGTGTGTGTTTGTGTATACATATATGTGGTGTAGGCATGCACATATATATATATATATATATATATATATATATATATATATATATATATATACATATGCGTGTGTGTGTGTGTGTGTGTGTGCCTAGACCACATATTTATGTTCCCAGACATCCGACCGCATTTGTCCTTATATATAGTTTTGTTATTCTTCCATTCTAACCTGAAGAAGTCAGATAGATAAATCAATTTACCTTCTCGTATCCATGGCCAGACTCCATAGAATGTGTCTTCTCGTTGGTGTGACATATATATATATAAAGAAATATATAAAGAAATATACATAATATCTTACATTAATTGCATAACTCCGAGTTTCATGCCGAAACAATTTTCAAGTGGTAGAATTATTATATTTTTTTATTTATATTTTTATATAAAAAAATAAATATTATAATTCTAGCACTTGGAAATTGAACAGCTCTGTTACTTAGCACTGTATTTTCTGACACTATAGATTATTTATATCTATTAGGTTGGTGCAAAAATAATTTCGTTTTCTATGTGAGAAAACGAAATTATTTTTGCACCAACCTAATATTTGTATATGATTATATATTAGGTTGGTGCAAAAATAATGTCGGTTTCTGACGTCTTTTTTAACGACAAAAACCGACATTATTTTTGCACTAACCTTATATATATATATATATATATATATATATATATATATATATATAACAAACAGGCAAACAGACACTCTTTGGCCATGGACACGATAAGGTAATTTGATTTATAGTTCCTACTTATCCTCAAATATTCCAACAGATTTTCCTTGCATACAGTTTTGTCTTTCATTCTAAACGGAGGAAGCCATAGGGTGTAGAATCTCTAGGCCAAAAGCGTCACATACACACACACACATATATATATATATATATGGTTCGATGGATAAATTATCGTCTAAATTACGTAAAAATGTAAATAGCACTGTCTTCTCAGTTTGACAGATATATTTACCAAAATTACACAAAAATATCTTGAAATACTAAAGAGTAAAATTTCTTCAATAAAATCCTCAGACGACTTCGGAATCTCCTGCATTTCTTCTTGACGGTCTCCTTGTTTAAGTTGGTGAATGTTACTATAAACCTTGTTTTCCGTTCATCTTTGGTGCTGCGTAGAGTCCTGTCAACTTCGCCCCACACATATGAATAAAGGAGGGGTTGCAATCTGTGTAGTCAAGTGGCCAAATATAGGGATGATATGGCCGCAGAAATTGTTTGACAGCCATAACTGGGTTCTCCTGCTTGTGCGACATTCCTGTTGCCAAGCATATTTTCCAGCAGCCACCCTCTTGACCCAGTGCAGCACTACCTACTCAAGGCACTTGATGTAGACCTCCGTGTCAAGTCTGAGTTCCTTAGCAACAAATTCGGGAATTCTTTTCTCATCAGAACGATCAGAGTGAGTATTTCCGATTTGCCGTACTTCATAAACACAAATTAAACCCATTCAACTCTTTCCAAATTCTCTGTACTGTCTTCAGATCGACATCCAAACACGTTGGAATATTCCTATTGAGCTTACTGCGAGTGTAACATGCCATTTACAAATTTATGGCGGAATGAATTACGTTATGATGCTTTATTCTCACAGACTTTACCCAAATCACCCTACTATATTGTGCAGTCAACAAAAACAAACAATGCGCATGCACGAATTTAAAAATGTAAAATGGCGACAATTTACCGATATATTTATATATTAAAAAGAAGAGAGAAACCGCAAACGTTTTTGGTTGTAATGTGGATTATTGTTTAATATATATTATGCCTTATTTTCCATAATTTTGCAACACGCGTTTCGGGTCTCGCGACCTTCTTCGGGCAAAAATGGATATTTTCACATATTATTAAAATGAATTAATTTTCCTTATGTTTTTCGATGTTAAATATCCTCTTTTTTGTGTGTTAGTGACACATATGTCTTTCTTGGATTGGCGGTGAGAAAGGTCTTCTGCTTGAAGGGTGATAAAAAAGTTAAGATTGGTCCGAGAAAGGGTGAGGAAATATATCTGTATTCTCATTTTTAATGACCCTGTGTGTTCTTAGATCTATTTTCATATTTTTTTGTGTTGTGTGTGTTTTTGCTACTATGCGCATGTATATGTATATTCCCTTTCCATACATACATACTGTCTTATTATAAAGAGTTATCACACACACACACACACACACACACACAGACATACATCTATACATACATACACACACTTCCTAAGTTGTGTAGGGTTCGTGTATGCTTGTGAGTAGTATATTTGTTTTTGCCAATATGTGTATATATATTCGTGCTCCAGAGATACCCGCGTGTGAGTGTGTGAATGTCTGAGCATGCATGTGAGTGGTTCGACCGCTGTATTTGGCTTTATGTGTTCATGTTGTGTGTGTTTTTTTTTGTGTGTGTGTGTGTATGGGCTTATGGACTATTTAGTGCTGGTCTAAATTAGGTTATGAAGTTTTTTTCTTGAAGTTGTAGGTAAGAATAATTGTCTGTTTGGTATGTTGGCATAATCATAAATTCACCCTGGTTACATTTATAGTGTTGTGAGGCAAAGAGTTTTCTGTTGTCTGGTAATTTGATGTTGCTTTTGTGAAGGGAAACTGTTGTTTAGCGCTTGGCTGATACCTATATATGACTTCTTGCGTTTTGTGCATTTGAGAGCATAAATGACACTTTTGGAGTTGCAGTTTAAATTTTTATTTATTATGAATGTCGTTTTGGGGTTTTCAAAAGTAACTCTAAAAAAACGAAAGAATTATGGAAAATAAAATATAATATATATTTTAAAAAACTCATTACAACCAAAAACGTTTATGTTGGGTTTTTCCAGTTGTAGCTGTGATAGAGTTAGTTATTAGGACAATATATTTTTTGATTGATTGGGTTCGTCACGAGTGGTCGTTCTTTTATATTTTGTTCCGCACTGAATATAAAATTATTAGGATACTGAAGAAGTTTGAAAGTGTTTTCAAAATATTCCTCCTATTCGTGTAAATACTGAGGGCTGCAAATTCTCAATGCTCGTAAGTAGAATCTGATGTTTATACAGGATTTTATTTTGTTGTTATGAAAAGAATAGAAATTTATTAGGTCGTTTTTTGTTGGATGATTTCCGGTGGACACCGTGTTTTAAACTGTTGTTAACGCGGTGTAGCTTGATATTTCGGAAAGGTAAGGAATTGTATTCTTCCTTTTTCGTATGTAAATTCTATTGTATGTTCGACAAAAAGGTAACATTCCGTGTTAGAGCTGTTTATATTCTCTTTGTCTGGCGTCAGTTTCCCTTCTGCACCTATTCTCCGTTCCTGAAAGTTGACCGACGCCACTGACTCATTTGACTGCTTGATTACATTCTACTCTTCTTGTATCGTTGCTTACCTGCAGTTTTATCTCAATATGCACAATGCGCAATCATGCAGCATCTCAGTGCATTTGCCCTGCATCTCCCGTAGCAACTATACAATGAGATTTTTCATCAGTTTGCCTAACAATGGCCATTGTCTAATGAGAGACAGTGAGGGATGGATGTAAACATATTGATTTCTTTAGATTTCTATTCAATTCCTGTTACATAATACGTCATTTCTTTGCCCCCCAAACTAGCTATTCTTCGTCGTTCATTATACATATATAAATATATGTATGTTCTACAGAAGGATAGTGCGAATTATATGGACGGAGAGAGTAAGCAACAAGAATGCCGTAAAGAAAATAGCAACAGAAAGAACACTTCTACTCAGAATCAGGAAAAGAACAACCGAAATTCCTTGAACACAACGAGGAATGAGGGTACAGAAAACTTAATCCTCACGAGAGCAAGAGAGACATGGAAACGCAGTGAACTACTTACTTGATGAAGTTATGCAAATAGATGACCGAGAGGGCGACTATTCTTAGCAATGGGAGAAAAACTGCTAATGGTCACACGAGACAGAAAGCTGTGGTTAGCCACGATCGCATATGGATCGCAGTATATAGAAGAATAAATGTACGAGTATATATATGAAGATTATGACTTTTTTATAACCCTACGTTCCTGTGTCATAAATCGATGAACTTTTGTTCAAAAGTAACAAAAAAGGCATTAATTTGTCTGTGTATGACGATATTAGCTCTCGATAATATAATTTAATCGGTCGAACACTGTTGGGAGTAAGGAACGAATTTGTAAACAGTCACTATTACTGCTGATAATGCAAGACTCACCTAACTGATTGAGATTTAGTTCTTAAACAAGGTCACTCCAAAACCGAAAATTCAATTTTACTATGTACTCAATAAGGGTAAAAATCAAAATATTTCAGAATGTTTATTTTTCAGTTTAGTAATGATTTAATTGAACAGTACTTACGTATTTTTAACACATTTAACACATTATACCTATAGAATAACATACAATCTTACAAATTATCATATAGGAAGAAAATGAGTAACTACTGACACCGAGGTTCGACCGTGACACTCTGGACGTATGAATATATGTTTCCGCCAGGTGTATAAAAAGCGGTGTCAGGCTACTGACTGCAGTGACTATTGAGTGGAACTATTCAGTCGAATTAGTGTGCATTGATGATTTGGGATTTGATTTAGGATTTACCGGACGTTAAGCCGGGTCGCGTTATTAACAAGGTATTCACTGAAATGGTTAATTATGTTTGGTTGATTTTTACTTCTTTGTTCTTGTTAAGTATTTATTTGCGATTGTAATTAAATACTGTTTTATTTTAATATTGAAGTCTTGGGTTATACTTAATCATTAACGGCCACTGTTCGTTAGAAACAAATAAACAAAGAAGCGTTATTCTTCAATTTGCTAAAGATGTAATTGGATAATATTTATGTATTTTAACGCATTTAACAATTTATAGCTATAGAATAGCATACAAATTTACAAGTAAACAAGTTCTGGGAGGCTCTATAATGTTCTAGAATCTTTCAGAAAGTTCTAGAAGCCTGGAGAAAGCCATAGTATTACTATACTTATATAGTATTTTAGAAAATTCGTGTTGTGGTCACATTTTTTTTTAAATAAATTTAATCAAACTATTCTTTATTATTTTTTAACAAAAGTTCATTGGATTATGATACAGAAAATCATTTTTTTTTATATAAAGTAAAAATGACAGCCCATCAGTGTGGCTAGACATCCGATCGTTTCAGGCCAGGAACGAAACCCAACTGACGTGGTATCAGTCAGAGAGTCTAACCCCAAGGCCATCGACGACCAGCAGAGATAAAGGCGAATTTTTGCGTATTTATTTTTTTTCATAAACACACCAGTCACTCAGAGACTCAGTTAGGAGAGTCTTGCATTATCAGCAGTAATTCAAATTCGTTTCTTACTCCCCACAGTGATCAACCAATTAAATTATATGATCGAGAGTTATATCGTCATCCACAGACAAACTGTATCACAGCTCATCAGTGCACCATTTTGTACAACTCTACGCTCTATGTTATATTCATATATAATGGTGGACTCTCATCGCGAACGACAAGTGGGGACTCAGTAAAAGGAAGCAGTGCTTATCTTCTGTGGCCACACATGTGTCTCCAGGGGCCTGCAGGTGTTTTGCAAACGTTTAGACAGATTGAACATGTGGTTGATATATGTATATATCGTTTTGTATATATGCATCTATATATGAATATGCTTACATGTATGCATATTAGGGTAGGTTGATTTTCACTTTTATAAAATCAACATTTCCCCCGATGTGAAAGCAGGGGGTTTGATGCGATAAGTACTGACACCAAAAATTAGATTTACAGCTTTTACCAATTTCTGAGCATTTAGTTTTGAAAACCGTCTGAAAAACATGATATATTTTGTATTAAATACATTGAAAGGAAAATATATTCAAGCCAGAATTCTATTTAGGAATCACCACAAGCAAAATATACATTTTTTTTACTGTATTCGATAAGTAAAAATTGTGTGAAGAAATTGTAAAAGATTACAAAAATAGGTTACCCAAAGAATAAGATGTGTTAGATCATCATACTTATCATAAAACCCAGGTTGTGTGTGTGTGTGTGTGTGTGTGTGTGTGTGTGTGTGTGTGTGTGTCTGTTCGTTTATATATTGGATCGGATTTCCTACATTTATCAATCGATTTCAACTAAACTTCACAGGACTACGTAGAATTACCTTGCGGTGGTTCTGACTGTGTCAAAAATTGAAAAAACACAATTGTTTTTGCACGAAATCAATTTTAAAACACGATTAAGAGGCGTCTCTGTTTCGAGAATGAAAGGAGGACAACTCATATCGAGTTATACTTATTATAAAACCCAGGTTGTGTGTGTGTGTGTGTGTGTGTGTGTTCGTTTATATATGGGATCGGAATTCCTACATTTTTCAACCGATTTCAACAAAACTTCACTTTTTTTGGCAGGTAGTGTTTCTTATTGTCTTGCACGCTTTTTTCTTTATTTTTACATTCAGAACGCTTTAAAAATTCCATTACAAAGACAATTGTTTATAATAAAATTGAAAAATTCTATTCAATCGGTAGACTCATAACGATTGAAAACAATGTTTTTGTTTGAGTTTGAACAATTCGTTAAAAAAAAAAACTAATTAAGACATGCATGTCCGTCAACCTTAAACAATAATCTTTGTCAATTTTATTTTTCAGTCTTTATGATGGTCGATATTTGATCTATCTCTTACTGTTACATCCCCGGGCAATGCCGGGCTCTACTGCTAGTAATTAATAAAAGCAAAAAATAGACACAAGTGTATATAATACCATAATAGTGATGGGCACAAATTATAAGACAAAATGTTTTAAATTTGCATTGTTTATTAAAAATCTCACTAAAACTACTACACTGTATGATATATTACATCATAATATAGCTATATTGTATAATTTCCCTTTGAAGTAAATTTGAAGGCGCAAATACACTTTGTAAAACCTGCTTTAAGGCTTTCACTGATCACCGGAATGAAATTGCAACGCGACGATTTTTTTAACCTAGACTTAATCTTCAAATGAGTTTCCTCAAAAAACGGTAATAATTTGGGAAAACTTATGTTGCGTCTTTATTTATCATCTCAAACCCCGACTTTCAAGTTGAGTGCAATACCACGGTTTCAAAATCGACCTGATATACGTGTTTTTTATATGCGTGTGTGCATGTGTGTAAGTGTGTGCTGGATGAAGGTTGCTAAAAAGCTCTCGTTGCTTCGTGCTGCCTGATTAACAATGGTAGCATATAAAAGGATGGGCCTTTTGGCGCTTATGCATGACCTTTACGGGGTCAGTGATTTGTCATTTCTTCGGCCATTCGGTGTCCTCGTTTTATTTTGTACTTCATTAGTCGTATTTATGATTGCTTATTCTAAATTCCAATAAACCAATCTATCTATTATTGGCGAACACAATATTAACACTGCAAGATATGTGGTTGACTGTGTTGAGTGCAGACTAACACGTTTTTTCCCGCATTTTGAGAATCGATTGTTTCTTAAAATTGCATATAAATTTTGCTTTATTGTTTTTTTGTACAGGGTCCGACGTATAAATTGTCATCTAAATTACGTAAAAGTGAAAAAAAGAATAATACTGACGTCTCACTTTAACAAATATATTTATCAAAATTACACAAAAATATTTTGAAATACTAAAGAGAAAATTTATTTAATAAAATCGCCATTGGCTTCAACTACGGCCTCCAGACGAATTTCGAATCTATTGCAACTATTCTTGACAGTCTCCTCGTTTAAAGTGGTGAATACTGCCATAACCCTTGTCTTCAGTTCATCTTTGGGGTTGCAAGGAGTTTTGTTGGTCTCTCACTCATAATAATCAAGGGGTTGCAGTTTTGGGAGTTATGTTGGCAAATGTAAGGGATAATGTTATCAAGTGCTCAACAATCTAAACATGCATCTATCTATCTATCTATCTATCTATCTATATATATATATATATATATATATATATATAGTCATCCACATACATGTCTGTTTCGTTGTATCACAGCTCATCAGTGTGGCAAGACATCCGATTGCTTCAAGACGGGATCGAAACCCAGCCGATTTGGCATCAGTCATAGATCCTACCCCTAAGCTAATGGCACACGGCAGAGAAAGGGAAAATTTAACGTATTATATACGGATGTATACAAACACCAGCAGCCAGAGGGTTCAATTCATTAATGAAGAGTGGTGCGTTAATAACAGCCGTATATATATATATATATATATATATATATATATATATATATATATATAGAACTACGTGACAAGTCATCATGAATGACGGTTTGAGAGTGCTGACCTAATTCAGATTGTTGATCACGCTAGATAACACGCTTCTCTCCCAGAAACTGAAATTAAGGTCTATGGTTGTTGAACAAACACAAAAATGCGCCTGAGCAAGCGTCTGTAATAGGGATTAAGTAGCTGCCCTAGTAGACATATATATATATATATATATATATATATATTGGAAAGAAAAAAATGTTTAAATGGTAATTAGTTGGAGGCCTTATATAAAGTCCTTCTGTTTACATAGAGAAGGCTTCAACGATAAAATGGCCCCTGACACTTTTAAGTGGTAATTTGATTGGGACCTGCTAAGGATGGTAAATGAGTCCACACTAAAACTAGCAGCACAATTATGGCTATTTATTAGGTGTTCTGCGATGGAAGACCCGTATGTATTGGTCAAAATGCCTGAAAATGTTTTGTACCAACAAACATATATATATATATATATATATATATATATATATATATGAAATAATCGGATGTCTAGCCACACTGAAGAACTGCGAAACAGTCTGTCTGTGGATGATATTATATATATATATTCATCCACATACAGTTTTGCTGTATCACAGCTCCTCGGTGCGGCTAGACATCCGATTATTTCATATTGCTTTCGATTGCTTCAAGCCAAGATCAAAACCAGACTGATTTCACATCAGTCAGATATCTTACCTCTAGGCCATCGTCGCAAGGCAAAAAGGAAAGGAATTTTAACGTTTTTCTCCATACGAAATACACCAGCGGTTCGTATATATATATATATATATATATATATATATATATATATATATTATCTAGGACAGATAATTGAGTTGATATATAGGGTTGCCAGCTCCCTAAGATTGAAACGCGCGCCGGGTACAACATTGGTACAACATTCCAGTTTATCAATGCTGATCTGGCGTCTAAGCTTCAGTCACTTTCCCATCCTGTACATTTTCTATAAATATTTTCATGGCAATTTTCTGATAAACTTTCCTCTATCGTACCTAGACTGAATTGAAGCTCAGTACTAGATTGGCAGCAAGGTCTCAAAATTTTACAGTTGGATTGGCTAGATATAACCGTCAGTTCTTTGCTAACAGTTTCATTTCTCGCATTTCTCGACCGTGGAACTCTCTTCCCTACCTCGCAATTCGGTTTCAGTCCCTTTCCCGCCACCGTAAAATAACTCCCTTTTGCCTTTTCTATAAATAGTTTCATGGCAAATGTTCGGATGAACTCTTCGCTATGTTGCCTAGACTTTATGAATTTTAGTACTAGATTAGTACTAGCTTAGTACTAGATTAGTACTAGATTAGTAACATGGCCTCGTCAATTTACAATAGAATTGGCTAGATGTAACTGTAATTTCTATGCTAACAGTTTCTTTTCTTGCACTTATCGCTTGGAGAACTCTCTTCTGACTCAACGCATTCCAACCAACTTTGATCTTCAAAAATCCAAATGCAATGTTAATTTTTATCTACTCTCTCCTTGATTACACCTCCATTATTCTCGCTCTTTAATTATCTTACTCTTTCTTCTTATTCATTCACAGTCTGTAATGCCTTATGTCTTAGTGGATTTAACCCCTTGTATGGGGTGATATGATTTTTGAAAAAAAAAAAAAAAAATTAGAATTTGAAAGTTTAACAGAGTGTGTTAAGTAAGTACAGGATGCTATGAGTAAATTGTCGCTAATTTTATATTTTTTATTTCGCGCATGCGCGTTCTTTGTTTTTAATTTTGTCGACTGCACATTATAGTAGGGTCAGTCGAACACTGCCTGTGCGAAAAACAGTACCATGATGCAATTCACTCCGCCAGAAATTTGGAAACAGCATGCTGTACTGCTTGGCATTCGCGCTGGAAGCTCCATTACGAACATTTCAGAGTATTTGGGTGCCAATCTGAGGACAGTGAAGAGGACTCGGAAAGAGTTGGATGAGTCTAATGGTGATTACGAAGGTACGGCAGCTATGAAAACTCACTCTGATCGTTCTGATAAGAAAATAATTTGCGAATTTTTTGGGGGAAGTCTTCAGGCTCAACACCGAGGTCTACATCAAGTAACTTGAGGAGGTAATATTGCCCTGGGTCAAGAGAGTGGCTTCTGGAAGACCCTATGTCTGGCAACAGGACTCTGTACCATGCTGCATTTGCATGAGAACACAGTCATGTTGTAAATTTGTAAAAGTTCTACTCTACAAAGCCGATTTATGTTAGGTATCACCACAAACTTCCTAAAAAAAAAAAAACGAAAAACGGATATTAATAAATTTAATGTTGCCGCATTAGAAATACGACCAGAAAACAAAATAATAAAACCTTTGTTGCATTTGCATGTACATGCCATACACTAAGTGTAACAACTATTAGGGTTAAGAGATAGTAGTATATGTTTTACTATATACCACATTTCTTCTATGTGCAATGTCCATTAAAAGTGTCGGCGATCATGGGTCTCCCCAACTTTCTATCCTTTGCAGCTCTTAGCAAATTTTGTCTTTTCGTTATCTCCCCATCTGTTTTGCAAACAAGCTGGTTAGGTAGGTTATACGATTATTTTCCTCTCTTCTTTCGATCAATATTTCCTGTGAGCGTTAAATTTCCTTAGCCCTCTTTCCTCATTATGTGCCATAGAAATTTTAACTAACTCTTTCTGAGAGTAAGTATAAAGATAGATGGGAAATAGATAGATAGATAGATAGCAATGAATTAAAAAAAAGTTTAGAAATAGGTCGAAACTTTTCTTTTAGTTGCGTTTGAAAGACAATTGCCTAAAGTTAATCCGTATTAAAATAAAAAATAAATTTCCGTATATAAATAAAGTTTTTTTTAAAAACTCGTCTCTCAAATCGACATTATAGACAATAAATATAAATAAAAAATTTAAAATAAAAAATCCCAATATCTGTCCTAGAGATATTTCAAAGTCAGTTATCAAATTTAAGGATTTGTTGCAGACTGGCGAATGTATCTTTGGTATCAGAAGGTTATTTTATCGATAATGATGTTGGTATTCTTAAACATTCACCCACAACAAATTTAGAAACATGATGATTGAAGACAAATCATTCAAAATAAATCAGAGCGAAAACAACGTAGTTAAAGATGCAACAATAACATGGATTTATATAGAATAATAAAATAGACAATTGAATCAAAGGTTGTTGAACAAGTGTGAATGGTTGAATTGAATTGAATTATGTAGTGTATTTATGCCAAGTTTCAGCGTGTGTGAAACTGTTAAGATTTGTGTGTGAAATTAAACTAAGTGTTCATGTACAAAAATGTCTTTTGTGGCAGTTCAGTTAATAGTGTGTATTCGTGTGCTTGTTTAAATTGTCCAAAACTGGTATGAGTTGTGTACCTTTAATTGTTTTGATGTTTGATTGAATGTTTACGAATACTTATTAGTAGTGAGTTATTATCACTTTTTAGTATTGTAAGAAACTGTTCCTTGTAGAGTGGAATGCTGGAATGTGTTGAAGTTTGCGCAGGAAAAGTGTGGCTGGTTAAGATTTTGACTGGCGTGGATTAGTTTGGCATTTCTCCAGGATGAAATTCTGATTGCGTGAGTGTTGTAATGATCTTTTACGTCTGACCGCATGGTTAAAACGGGCGCTCTTGAAGGTTACATTTAGGCAGCAAGTATGAGACGCAAGAGAGACTGGTAAAGAGAGAGAGAACCACTCGTGTTTTGTTTATATAAGATGGTGTATCACGTGACCGGCTCAGAGCATATTGAGCGGGAAAACAGATTTGTAGCGTGCAGGCGGCTTGATTGGTCAGAACTGACCAATCAGCGAGATAGTTTTGAGTAGATTAACCAATGAATGCTTGTCGTACTATTTCTACGTACGTTTGTTTGATGGTGACGATAATCACTACAGGGAAAAGTACATTTCCCCGTTGGGGTGGCTGGCAGACGTGGAAGATTCCACAGATTAATTAACTGGATTTTGTAAAGGTAATGCATACTTTTTGCTTATAACATCATGAAAATATCATTTATTTACCCACCGTAGCCTATGATATCATAGGTTAACAACAGTAGTTTTGTACCGTAATCCTTGTCCTAAAATATACGCTATTTAGTAGTATTGATATTTTTTTAAATTTTATTAGAAATGTAAAAAGTATATTACATAAAAATTATTGAAATTATATTTTTAAATTTAATTCATTGTTTCAATTTTTATTCTTATTTTCTTAAAATGTCATAAAAATTTAATTGTAAACAATGTGGTCATTTTTAATTATTCGGAATTTAAGAGTTATTGAATTATCACTATGTACATTATTCGGACTATTGTCCTCATCTTTGTCGCCATATTTATTACAACGTTTCGGCCGTTGTACGCCCGGCCTTCTTCAGGTGGTTGGAATGTCGAACTGAACCCTTTATTTTGCTCACTGGGGTAGATTGCCTCGAGTCTCTTCTTCATGTTTAAGGAAATCGTTTAACATTCGCTGCCATAAAGAAGGACAGATGTCACGTCACAGGTCAGTATTCTTTTCTTCGTTACCAAAGAAATCATCCTGTCCTCTCTTAACCTAAAAACGGGTTGATAAGCCATAGAAAACAAATCACTCAAATAAAATACTCTTTCACTGAGACTGTGCAGTTGACTTTATAATATATCTATAAGTTCTTATTCCTTTTGATTACTAAAATAGTTGTCTGTTTCTTTATTGAATTTTTATTTGATATAGGCGGGTGGGGGCACCTTACGATCGAGCAAACTGAGACTCTGGCCAGTCCGCCACTGCTGGTGTAGATAAAAAAAAATCTAATTATTTTAAACAATTGAATTTAATCTGAGGTACGTTTAGATAAACTGAAATGTTCAACCGTGAGAATTGTTTTGTGTCGTCTGCAATTTGGTTCTTTGCTATGAATTACAAAAAGAAAATGCTGGATGAACACTCTAAGTAATGGCGATTCCATAATTTTCCTCAAGGTAATGTCGCCCCAATGATAATCTTGTAGTTTATCGTCTGAAATGATCACGACGGTTCTGAGGGTACGTAGTTAGTGTAATGACAAAAGTACATAGATGTAGGCTTTAAGAAAGGTTTATTTGTGGGGGACCGTGTGTTTTTGTATGTTGTTGTATTAGTGACACGTATGTAACTCCCGGTAGAATATTAAAAGGTCCAACTACAAAAAAAAAAAAAAAAAATAGGCGGACTTGAATTAAGTCCAACTGAAGATAAAGAAGACAAACAAACAAGACCGCTATATATATATATATATATATATATATATATATATATATATATATATATATATATGTCAGCAAATATATGTATTAAACAAAACAATTTTACAATGGACATAGACAATAATACTTGTGTGCGTGTGTGTTTGTTCTTTGGTGAATGTTCAATTTTTGTGAATGTTCGTACGTACGTGTATGTTTGTAATGCTCACAGCGTCTTCCCAGAAGTGGGAAACGCTGTCTTTTGCGAGAGCTCACATAGTAGCGGTGCTCGCTGAAATGAAGAAAGAAGAAGAGAAAGAGGCGAGAAGTTTCCCAGTATTTATAGTATAGGGAGAGAGACCCCTAGTGACAATTTGGGAATTAAGGAAGAGCTAACTCCGACATATTCAACTGAAAATACATATAGTGTACTTTTATAGTCCCTGTAAACAGAAATAGCTCTCTCAAAGAGGGGAGACCACTCTTGATTATTCATAACAGTTACTTACCACAAATTATTAACTGAGCAAATATTGAGTCTAATAAAAACGATATTTATAATTAAAAAAAAAAATCCATAGGTAAAATAAAAAGAATTCTTTCATCGCCTATTTTAACAAGACGCTACCCATGAAAATGATGAACTAATTTTAGTGATCTGTCTATATTTCTGAGATGAGGTATTATGTACACTATTTACATTATTCGGACTATTGTCCTCATCTTTGTCGCCATATTTATTACAACGGCCTTCTTCAGGTGGTTGGAATGTCGAACTGGCAGTGGTTAAAGGCCTTAGTTAGATCCAGTGACAGGACCCAAAGAGTGTGAGTTCAATACCCAGTTAAGGCAGTAGAGAACTTGGAGAGGGGAATTAAGAGGCGATAACTGATAACTGACATCCATGAGACATGGCACTTGGAACTAGAACAGTCTACCCCAGTGAGCAAAATAAAGGGTTCAGTTCGACATTCCAACCACCTGAAGAAGGCCAGAGCGTACAACGACCGAAACGTTGTAATAAATATGGCGGCAAAGATGAGGATGATAGTCCGAATAATGTAAATAGTGTAATTTTAGTGAATTAATTCTTACTCGTGGCCTTCTTTCTTCGGCTCGAAACACTCTAGAAATAGTTTGTTTTTTTTATTCAGATTTGAAAGAAAGTTGTTTTTTTGTTCGAAATTGTGTGATTAAAAAAATACTGTCGAAAAAAAAGTGGATTGAAGAGTTATTTTTAAATACTTTTAACCGATTGCATACACTTAAAAATTGCGATAATTTGAGACGCTGAACTATGATAATATCGTTATCAAAATTGTTATTTTTCAATAAAATCCTAACCACAATTGTCGGTAAATATCCAACAATTTAAATATTCCTGGGAAATAAAGATGTCGTCATGGAAAAAACATTCGTGAGTGGATTCAAGATTACATCGGGAATTTGCTGATTTTACCAGTAACAAGATTATTACTGTGTAACTGAATGAAAGAAAGCTGATAATAATTTAGAGATATGTCAATGTAATAACAAGAAAAAAAGATGTGAATAGCATATATTATTTAATCATATAATTGAATTGTTCAAGGAGACAATGTCGCCGCGTTGGAAATACGACCAGAAAACAAAATAATAAAACCTTTGTTGCATTTGCATGTACATGCCATACACTAAGTGTAACAACTATTAGGGTTAAGAGATAGTAGTATATGCTTTACTATATACCACATTTCTTCTATGTGCAATGTCCATTAAAAGTGTCGGCGATCATGGGTCTCCACAACTTTCTATCCTTTGTAGCTCTTAGTAAATTCTGTCTTTTCGCCTCTCCCCATCTGTTCTGCAAACAAGCTAGTTAGGTTATACGATTATTTTTCTCAATTCCTCTTTCAATCAATATTTACTGTGAGTGTTAAGTTTCCCTAGCCCTCTTTCCTCATTATGTGCCATAGAAATTTTAATTATCTCTTTCTGAGAGTAAGTATGAAGATAGATGTGAATAAACTGAGATAGATAGATAGATAGATAGATAGATAGATAGATAGATAGATAGATATTACGTTGGCAAAGATGAGGATGATAGTCCGAATAATGTAAATAATGTAGAATAATTTATGTAAAAAATAAAAAAAATATAAGAAGGCTTGAGCAAGTCAACAACCGAACTACTCTGGCATTTTTGAGAAACTGACAAGAATTTAGAAAATTTATCAACAATCAAAAATTCATTAAGAAAGGAAAAATACAAAGGAGTTTCAGTTAGTTTACAGTGTAACACCTGCATTCTTTTCGCATTAAAAGTTTCCAGAATACTTAAATTTATGTGTAATTGTACAATACATGCTCCATTTGAATTTGGCTTGATAAATTTGATAGAATCTACAGTTTTGGAGTCATCGACAATGAAAATTCGCATTCATTCACGTCGCGGACAGCTATTACTGGCGTTGTTTGTATACATTCGCTGCATAATAGCTATCAGTGTAGGTATTGCACAAACTGAGCGTGTGTCCGTAAATAGTTTTCGTGCGCAGTAATTGAGACAAATTTAGACAAGAAATATCAGTTCCGAGGTTAGGTTTCCGTAGTCTTCCGCGTTTAGCTTTCCACAGCGAATGTATGCGAACAACGCGAGTAATGGCTGCCGCCAACGACGCGATTGAATCCCAAATTTCACTGTCGATAACTCCAAAACGATAGATTTTATCAAATTTATCAAGCCAGATTCGAATGGAGCATGTACAATTGCACATAAATGTAAATATTTTGGAAACTTTTTATGTGAATTGAGTGCAGGTGTTACACTGCAAATTAACCGGAGTTTTCATGTTTGGCTAAATTATTTAAATAAAAATAAAAATATTGCTGCTTCACTAATTTAACACGCGATTAAAATGGCAGACATTTTGTTGATTGACTGGATATTTCTTTTTCCTAAATAAACAAAGAATATGGTACCAGGCCTGAAATGGCCGGCAACGTCTTGGTTTTTAACCTAGCTATTTAAAATAATTGAACCATACACATGATAATATTTCTTCCCCCAAAATATAACATTTATACATCTTAGTTAAAATGTAGACACCATAATACTGCAATTTCTCCATGGAGTCATTATTGTGTCGAAATTTAGCTTAGTAACAGCCAAACTCGGCGCAAAAAAGGTTGGGAAACTTTGTCATTACGTCCAATGACGGGAATCCCGCGTAACACAGTTAACAGTGACCTGAAACCAAGAATATACAACCATAACAAGCGAGATAAAGAAGAAGGAAAGACCACTTGAAATAGCTATAAAATTTATTGAGGGAAAAGAAAAAAAATAAAATGAGGGGGGGGGGGAAATAGTCTGATGTTAAAGTTCACTGGTGCAACTTGAAAATAACTGCCAAAAACGTCCCTTTGGCGAGCCCTTAAAAAGGACTCCAATAACAGTTCAGAGAGAGTGAAAGAGGTAGAGAGATAGCAGAAAGAAGGGAAAATTTGACTTACTGTTAAAAAAAATAGATTTAATGTTCATTTTTAAGTAGCTGGGAAAAAGGTTTTATATATTTTTTGAGTTGTTCTCCTTGGAAGATAAGCGAGCTTCCTGTTAAAAATAAATGCAGACTTGTTTTTTCAAACTTTCTCTGCGACACAAATTCAACTTCTAGAGACGACTTAGAAGATCTTTTTTCACATACTTTTTTTCACGTCAGAATTTCGTCCACCAATAGGATAAAATAACTCCTCGAAGGAAGGTAGCTTTTCAATCGCTTAATTTTGACTTTTTTCTCTCTTCGACCCGATTGTCGAAAGAAGACTTCCTTGAGAATGTTCTATTGTAAATTCTCTTTACAATAATTTTTTAACTGATTTTTTAGATAAGTCTTTATTGACTTGTTCTTTGGTTGCTGAACAATAATCCACTTGATTACTTGAACAGACTTGACTTCACTTGTCTAGAGAATAAGCTTTTTCCACACGGCGAACACACACTTGTTCTTTATCTTCAATTCTCTTAGACAAATATTCTTGACTGGTTTTTTATGACTGTTTTCTTTGTCAGAGCAACAACAGGTTATCTTCAAGCTGGCTTCCTTTTCGTCGCGAGACAAGACATCTTCTCGTCTCCACACTGCGGCGCCCTTTTTCTGCTACTAATGACTAGATTCCTCTAATCTAGTCGAAAACAAGCGGGAAAATCACGTACGACCAATCGTTAGAGACGATTTCGCCACGTGACACAGCAACAGCAGTTCTTATACTGCAGACAGGGAGAAAAAGGAGAGGGGGAAGGAAAGTAAGAGAGATAGAAAGATAGATACAGAAATTAAATTTCTGACAATTGATCCTGTAGAAGGCCGTGGCTGTAATGTTGTTGAGTAGACGTAGAAAAACACATGTGGGTTCAGATTTTTCCTGCTAGCCGGTCCAACTACATAAAAGGTTGGACTTTAATTAAGTCCAAAGAAGAAGGCAAAGAAAAACAAACACAAGACCGATAATACATGTATACAAATATATATTAACAACAAGTTATATGGAAACAGTTACAACGTGTGTGTGAATATTCTGTAAGTGCGTGTGTGTGTGTGTGTGTATTGTGCTTAGCGTGTTCCCAGCAATTTGGGAAACGCTATCCCTTGTTAGCGCCTACATTTTCGAGGTTGTAAGCTGAAAGCCTGAGGAAAAAGAGAGATTTACCCCCAGGTGTCGATCCAAAAGTCTGAGGGAAAAAAGAGAAAGAGGCGAAGGGTCAGCGATTATTTATAGCCGCGAAAAGCGACCCCTGGTGAAAGGGTTAAAGAACTAAAGGAGAAGTTAACTCCGACAATCCCTCGTTTTATGGCGAGGGACGATGAAATAACATCATTTAAAAATGTCTCAATGAATATTTACAAAGAATTAAAATATTTACGAACCAAAGTAAAATGATTGTTAGTATTAGAAACACACACCGTCGTAATCATGGAAGAAACACCGGTTAACCAGATGAAAGTAAAGTACATTTAAAAAGCAAAATGATTCATTAATGCAAACATTCACTCATTTAGACACAATAACAACGACGAAAAACAAAAAGACAAAAGGCATCCCAGCCCACCTAGAGAACTGAAAACTAGAGGCATTTATGGAGAAGAGGAGAGGAATTATACTAAATAAAATAAAAAAATAAAAAAATATGTGGGTTTCTTCTTTGTGTGATGACCCTTCATGACCTCTTAGTAAATTTTGTCTTTTTGCCAGCCATTTACTACACGAAGTCTTAAGGAAGATTATGCACCGTTTTCCTCTGTCCCTCTTGCCCCTACTATGTCCTGTACGTCAAATTTTCTCATTACGTGCCTGAAATTTACCCACCCCCACCCACTAAGTCAGGTTGTGACACAAGGTCGGTTTTTAAGGTGGGGACCCAAATGGAAACACTAGGGCTGCTGGTCTAAGCCGGTCATACCACATATGTCACGCAACGTTGGGGGGGGATGCAAGAGAGGAGAGAAAGCCTCCGGTACGGAACAGATACTACAACTTCAACATCTACTTCGACAGAAAAAAAAACCATTCTCCTCCTCTGCCAATCCCGATGGAAGAATTCGGAAGGAAAGCCTTTTTCTTAATTATGTGCCCTAAAAATTTCTGTCTCTCTCTGATCTTAAGAATAATTATTCTTTTTTGTTTCCATTTTCTCTAAAACGTACGTATATACTCTAGCATAATACGAGATTTTATTATAGTTTTTTTTTTTGTTTGTTTGTTTATTTTACGTACTATACACAGGTAATTTTTTGAATAGATTAAAAATCACGCACTTTCGGTGACCAGGTAATCTGGAGTCGTACTATGCATGAAGTCGTGCTATTTTCGAGTACAGTGTAACCCGGATATAAGAGACCCGGATATAAAAGAAACCAGGATATAAGAGAGATTTTCTCTGGTCCCAAATTAGAGCCTGTGTTGATGTATATATAATAGACCAAACCCGGATATAAGAGAAACCTGGATATAAGAGACTTCTTCTCCGGTCCCGACAACTCTCTTATATCCGGGTTATACTGTATATACGGTTGCTGATTTTTAAAAAATAAAAATAGCATGTCTTAAAATTTTCTCATGCCGATTGCTGTTTGATGATTAATTTGCTCGGTCGAAAACTATCAAATCTTATTCGAGAAAAAAAAAATTTCTTTCCCACTATGAGATTGAGATTTATTGTATAAAAATATACAAATCTGGCATAAGTCCGAAACTTTCCCTATATGCGATTACCCCATCTTGTCTGTCAGCGGACTTTTCCTAATTCTCGCCAGGTGGCGTTATATTTTTTTAAATTTTTTTTTTAAGCATTTCACCCCAAGCAAAGCGAGAAGCCACTAGAACGCAAGGGGTTACAGAAAGTTTAGAGCAAGATCAGATAGGAGTGATAGAAGAAAGGGTGAGGAGAAGGGTAGTGGATAGATCAAGGCAACTGGAGATGTCGATTGACATTACACTTGAATAACTGGAGATTATAGCTCACAGGGAAACTGGAATAGAGATGGGAGTTCCACAAGCGAGACATGAAGCTATTGGAGTAGAAGAGACGGCTACATCTAGGAGTTTCGACAGTGAAGGGGTGAGAGCGGGATGACAGCCTCGTAGGGCGCTTGAACTCATGACGTCTGGGAACCAGCGAATGTAACTCCTCGGAGCAATTTCCATGAAAGTATTTGTAGAACAGACAGAGGGAGGCGACGGCGCGTCTGTGAGAAAGTGACTGTAGACGAGATGCCAGAGCAGGGCCAACTACATTGCATATCTGCCTCTGGAGCCTATCAAGAACCCCGAGGCAAAAAGAAGGGGCACCAGACCATATATGGCAGCAATACTCTATAAAGCGGTATAAAAGTAAAAAATGGCGCGAATTCTCTTTTCTCTCTTCAACTACAAGGTACCGTAGTGAGAAGACGTGGATATCATTTCCTCTTTTGGCGGGCAGTTTTTTAGCCTCCAAGAATACCACATTATCTCCAATTATTTCTGCAGTATTCTAAACTTTAAGTAAAGGTTTCGAATGAGATTAATTACACTTTAAATTGGCTAATATTCTTCAAATAAAGCTTCAGAAACCAAATTTTTGGAAGATTATTTTTTTAACAAAGAATTACATTGCGATGAAAAGACGACTCAAAAGTAGGGACCACTAATCAGCTATTTTAGCAACAAAAAAAAAAAATACTCCAAACAATATAATTGCTGTTCAAAATACATCAGTGAAAAAATCTGCTTGATACGCTATGGTGTTAGATAACGCGGTAAACTGCATCCTATAGTAGTAAATGAGGTAGCCCGTGTTTGATACCGTGGTAGATCGAATACTATAGTAGCATCTTTGTTTCTCTCTCCTGACACAGTTGATAGGCAATCATTGCTCTCCACAACTTTCACTCACTTGTTCTAAGTAAACTTCGATCCTTTACAGTCTCACTTTCATAGTTTTGACATTGTTAATAGTTACTTACCGTCTCCCTTTTGCTTACGGGAAATAGTAAATTTAATCCTTTAGCTTTCAATTAAAGCTAAAATGAAAGTTTCAAGAAAGCTTTTCATTTTTAAAAATTCCTTTTAAACCTTAGGGACCTCCACTAAATCGCGATCTCTAACTAAAACCACGAAATCAGTTTATCTAGAATGAAAGCATGTGATCATGAGCAGTTTTGTTAATATTCATACACTGATGTCCTTTTTTTTCAGTGGTACTATACTATGCAATCTAACCTATTTACTACCATAGTATTCGGTCTTCCGCTTTATGAATTACTGTAACCTTTACCTCACTTCTAGTGCCAAACACCTGCGGTCTACCACGATAAATTCTACCGTCACCTCACCTCTCGTATGTCCTGTTCACATAAAAGGATCTCCCATATCAGAATCCCTCCATATCTGAAACGGTCAACATCAGCTGGATAACCGCCTTCAGATTTAAACTGGAAGATTTTTATCGACGTGTCATCTTGACCGAGGAAACAGCAGTCGCATTTTTACGAAAGAAAAAATCTGCTTGATACGCTATTGTGTTATATAACGCGGTAAATTGCATCCTATAGTAGTAAATGAGATATACAGCATGCTATAGTGTTTGATACCGTGGTAGATCGAATATTATAGTAGCAGCTTTTTTTTTCTCTCTCCTGACCCTCCTTTCATATCTGGCGATCATTGCTCTCCACAACTTTCACTCATTTGTTCTAAGTAAACTTCGATCCTTTACCGTCCCACTTTCATAGTTTTGACATTGTTAATAGTTGCTCACCCTCTCCCTTTTGATTCTAGTTCCTCCAAGACACCCTTTGAGTATCAAATGTTCCAAGCCTTCTTTCCTCATTATGTCACCCAGAAATTTCAGCTGTCTCTTTCTGATTGTTAGAAGAAGTCTACTTGTTTATATTTTCCTTAAGACGTCCATATTACTCACATATTCTGTTCATGGAATTTTGGATTGTTCGGCTGAACGAGATCTCATATCTGCCACTTCAAGTCTCGGAGCGGATTATCAGGCATTCCCTGCCATTTTAGATTTTACGTAAAAGTTCAGCACCTTTTTTGCTTTGCATCTAGTAACATGTTCAGCAAGACGCCTTTCACTATCCCGATGCAGCTATGAATTTCTGTGTCACGCTTTCTCTTATCTGTTTCTACACAATAACAAAGAGTTAAATTACCGTACTTGCTTGGGTTTAACATCTCCTCCAGTATGTAAATCCCACCTTGGGTTATCCCTTTAGTCAATAACCATACACTTTTTGGTGCTATTACACTTTCGCCTCCCCTCTATACGCCATGCTTTTCACCACCTCTCTCCGCCATGCTTTCCACTTTCCTCTCTCTGCCATGCTTTCCACCTTCCTCTCTCTGCCATGCTTTCCACCCGCTCTCTGTGCCATGATTTCCACCCCCTCTCTCCGCCATGATTTTCACCCACTCTCTCCGCCATGCTTACCACCCCCTCTCTCCCCCATGCTTTCCACACCCACTCTCCGCCATGCTTTCCACCACCACGTCTACGCCATGCTTTCCACACCCTCTGTACGCCATGCTTTCCAACACCCCCTCTCTCAGCCATGCTTTCCATCACCCCTCTTTTCGCCATGCTTTCCAACCCCTCTTTCCGCCATGCTTTCCAACCCCTCTCTCCGCCATGCTTACCACCCCCTCTCTCCGCCATGCTTTCCACCACCCCTCTTTTCGCCATGCTTTCCAACCCCTCTTTCCGCCATGCTTACCGCCCCCTCTCTCCGCCATGCTTTCCACTACCACGTCTACGCCATGCTTTCCACACCCTCTCTCCGCCATGCTTTCCACCACCCCTCTCCTCGCCATGCTTTCCACCCCCTCTCTCCGCCATGATTTCCACCCTCCCTCTCTCCTCCATTCTTTCCACCCCTCTCTCCACCATGCTTTCCAACCCCTCTCTCCGCCATGCTTACCACCCCCTCTCTCCGCCATGCTTTCCACACCCACTCTCCGCCATGCTTTCCACCACCACGTCTACGCCATGCTTTCCACACCCTCTCTCCGCCATGATTTCCAACACCCCCTCTCTCAGCCATGCTTTCCAGAACCCCTCTCTCCACCATGCTTTCCACCTCCCCTCTCTCCGCCATGCTTTCCACACCCACTCTCCGCCATGCTTTCCACACCCTCTCTCCGCCATGCTTTCCACACCCACTCTCCGCCATGCTTTCCACACCCACTCTCCGCCATGCTTTCCACCACCACGTCTACGCCATGCTTTCCACCACCGTCTTTCTTCGCCATGCTTTCCACCCTCTCTTTCTGTCATGCTTTCCACTACCCTCTCTCCGTTATTCTTTCCACTCCTTCTCTCCACCATTCTTTCTACCTCATCTGTCCGGCATGCTTTACACCCCTCTCCCCGCCATGCTTTCCACCCCCTATCTCCGCCATACTTTCCATCCCCTCTCTCCACCATGTTTTCAACCACCCTCACTCCGCCATGCTTTCCACCTTCGCTCTCCGCCATGCTTTCCACCTCCTCTCACCGCCATGCTTTTCACCCCCTATCTCCGTCATGTTTTCAAACACCCCTCTCTCCGTCATGCTTTCAAACACCCCCTCTCTCCGCCATGCTTTCCACCCCCTCTATATATCATGCTTTCCACCCCCTATCTCCGTCATGCTTTCAAACACCCCCTCTCTCAGCCATGCTTTCCAGATCCCCTCTCCGCCATGCATTACACCACCCCTCTCTTCGCCATGCTTTCCACCCCCTCTCTCCGTCATGCGTTCCACCACCCTCTCTCCTCCATGCTTTCCACACCCCTCTCTCCGCCATGCTTCCCCTCTCTCCGCCATGCTTTCCAACCCCCATCTCTCCGTCATGTTTTTTTCCCGCTACTACTTTATTTCTTTGATTACTTTTTCCTCTTCTTTATTTCCTGTGTATCATGTGCAGAACATCAAACACGCATTTTAAAACTTTTTCTTGTTTTTCTTTATCACTGATGGTGGCACACATCACGGCAAAACTGAATCCAGTCAACCCCAGTTTGGGCTGGAAATCTCTAAATCCTTTCTTAGTGTTTCCACAACTTGTCTTCGGACTCTTCCGAATGCTTATTGAGTTCCGATAAGCTTACTTCTTCCCTCCAACGGCTGTTGCAAGCAGTGCAGTCCATATTGACTGCTGGGGGTGCGAAAGTCTAATAGCGCCCATTTTTTTTTCCTAATGTTAATGACTAGTCCCATTGCTGGTGCTTACTATCTCCGAACCCCCGAACCGGAGGGAGAGGAGCAAACGTGATTGGGGTACCTGGCCAGTGCCTTGTGACCCTTGCTGTCTTATTAACGTTTGCTTTTTTTTTCTATCTTAATTTATATACGTCACAAATTAAACTAAGCACAACTGAATAAAGAATGAAAAAAGACGTCATTCTGGGTTTGTTTTGATTTTTTTTTTTTTTTTCGCTCAAATTCGTGAATTTGTTTTGCTCATGCTAAGTCTGGAAAAAGCATTAAATTTCATTTTGTTTTTTTTTATCCACAATGTCAAATGTGTTAAAATTATTCAACTTTTTAAGAAAAATCTGCAGTTGGTGTTAAAACTGCCGCAAAACATTGATTTATTTCCCTGGCCTGCACCGTCACGGTTTTTTTTTGTCTTGGGTCGAAAAAATCTCGACCCAAGACAAAAAGAATTGACAGGTCTCTAATTAGTATTTAGATACATTGTATTCATTTTCAACTTTTCTTGTTGAATTGTTCACCTATATCGCATATGATTCATTATTGTACATAATTAGGTTACAATAAAATGTGCATTTTATATGAATACTACTATATTAGCCCATGAAGATCAAATAAGGACCCAGGGTGAATATGAAGAGCAAAATGATGAAGAAATATCTACGATTCCGTCGGTTAATGATTTATTAGAACAACCGTTACAGAATGAAACATCAGAAGACGAAATAATGCAGGATCAAGTTGGGCAGAATGAGTTTGGAAGTTCGGACGAAAATCAAATAATGCAAGAAGATGCCTATGATTACAGCATAACGCGGGATAGATCTAGGTCTCCCAAAGAAAGAAATTCGGGAGAGAGAGAAGTAGAGCAAAGTAATGAAACTATCACGAGAAGAAGTACAAGAACTACTAGGGGTATAAAACCTATACGTTTCGGGGAGATGTAGTGATACTGGCAAATTAATATGCCTAATTTGCATAAGTGCAAGAGAAAGCTTATATAACTGGTCACTGAGAATAACGTAGGAGGAAGACAAGCTTAGCGACTGACTAGTGCTATACTTCGACTTCACATCAACTACTTTATGCAAAATTGACATGAAGTAGAGTGCGAGGAACGTATCATAGATTCGGGCTGCAGGGCCACGATACCCTTGCAACGGCCCTGACTAATCCTTTCTTCTTGCTTTCCTTTACTACAGACGGTTTGCACATTTCATACAAGGTGTAGACGGGTGTTACTCGGCGCTTTTGGGAAACAACTCTTCAGTGTAAATGTCACGTGTCAGACAGAAAATTTTGAGTTGCAAATGAAATAAGTGGAAAGATAGACAGATTAAAAGAGCTGACATTTCTAAAACTTCCTTCAGATGGAATCTGATGTCAAATTTAAACACGGGGAGCAAAAGATTTCTGTGCGGTAAAACAGAAGACAAATTCGATAGCAATAAATTTTCATATCTTTGCTTCTAATGGAGACAAGGCCTTTAACACCTTGTTTTTCGTTGAAAGATGTATTTATTTTATACGCACATATTATTTGCTGTTATTCGGTTCAATTTATTTATTTGTTCATATTTACCAATTGTCTAGTTCACTGATATTACTAGTAGCTACTTTCAAAAAAAAGTTAGTACTTCAAAATTCTGCTCTTTTGGCTGGGCCTGAAATACGCTGCCTTTCTCTATAGAGATGTATCCCCACTGCCCCTACACCAAGAATAGCTACCTAGTATCTACTTACACACTTAAATACAATGTTAATCGTGATATTAGCCGTTTCCTTATAAAGAAACATTTAGTATTCATTTTCATAAAGACTGGCGCTGTAGGCTGGGTAGCAAACAGCGTTAACTACATGCTTATTTCCGTTGAACAGGAAAATCATTGCAGCTAATCTTAAAACTTCCCGATACTACTTCATATTATTTTTTTTCATTTTAGAAACCATTTTTTTTCACTTCATTCAATTAAAAGTCGTATGCAAAAACGATGTGTATATGGAATAAATTGTTAAAAGATGCACAAGTTTATTGAAGAATTCCGTTAGGTTTCAGTTGTCCAACAGCAAGGCATCTGATCAGGAAGTTTTGACGAGTGTGGAATCTCCTCTTAACTGCTGGTGTTCCCGGGTCCGCCCTGACCCAGGGTGGTAGCACCTGTTGGGGGGTCTCAAATATGGGTGAGTAGTTGACCCCCAAACTGGGGTCGAAGCGCTGTGAAGGTGTGGAAGTGGGTTTTAATTTCAGAAATACTTTGTAAAAAAAAAAAAAGTTAACAGCAATACATTTTTGGAAAAAACAAATACTTTGAAAACAATTATTACTAGCAATAAATTTTTTTATTGCCAGCAATACATTTTTTAATAAAAAATATTGCCAGCAATACATTTTTTAATAAAAATATTGCCAGCAATACATTTTTTAATAAAAATATTGCCAGCAATACATTTTTTAATAAAAAATATTGCCAGCAATACATTTTTTAATAAAAAATATTGCCAGCAATACAGTTTTGAATAAAAAATGTTTCCAGCAATACAGTTTTGAATAAAAAAAATATTGCCAGCAATACATTTTTGAATAAAAAATATTGCCAACAATAAAAATTTTGTCGGCATAAAATAAACCTTTGAGGTTGATATACCGTAAAACAAAACAAATCAAACCGTTAGGTTTCAATTGTTTTCATGAGTTTCATGTTTCGGCAGTAGTCATGTCCCAAGATAGCTGAATTTTATTAAAATTTCCAGAGCTGCACATTTCCTCCCCCCACCCAGATGCACCAGTCAGTGTTCAATCAGAGATGAATATCAAGATGTCAAAATTACGATTTTTCAAGACAATTTCCTAATTTAAAATTGAACCTGTGCTGTACTTGGGTAATAAGGTTTCTCGTACTAAATTTATCCTAATACAACGCTCGAGATTCATTCAAAGCTAGAGGGTTATAGTCATTGAGAAGATAGTATGAAATGAAAAAGGTATGCACACATAGATGTCCGTTCTACAAGTGACAGTTCTTAGGGGAAAAGCTGTTTGAATAGAAATTTAGAATACGGTGGAAATGAGAATGATTCGACTATATGGAAGTGGTATAGTGTATCTGAATTGTAAAGATTTGAACTGGTGAAACTAAAGAATGGAGCTCATTAGAACATTTGCCACGGGGGTACTTAAATTGCTCAAGACAGGTATTTAACGCTGGTATTAATAATATTCAATTACACTAAGTTTCTTTTTATTTGCAATATTGGCGCAACACAATCTTTCTTTGATTTCCCTCCCATTTGTCCTTGTTTAACTAAGCTATGCTTCGTAAATATTCAGCTGACTCTGTTTTTGATTTTCTTTTCTTCTGACATGTCTCTGCTCAATTTTGAACTCATTTCTATCAATTTCCAATCTTTTCATATAAGTCAATGATCACCAACGTGGGGCGCATGCCCTACCGATGGGGCATGCGTAGGATGTGCACTCTTCGGCTTACCATACCAACAGAATAAGGGGGCAATTCAAGAATGAATTATTAACATTAATTTGTTGTTACCATTTCCATTTTCATACTTAGCTGAATGTGGCTTTACTGCTGTAAATGATTTGTTATTGAAGAAAAGATATCAACTGGATATCAATAAACGAGGAGACTTCATGCTTAAGACTAAATTGGTGTCTAATATAAAATCTATCTGTAGCAAGCATGATCAAGGATCTCACTAATAGTCATTTTGTGATGAGCTCAGATTTCATTTTGCATTATTATTACATGATTAAAATGGTTAAAGGATACTACGGAATAAGCTTTCATTCAAATATTTTATATTTCTGCCTTTCATTTCTCTATTGTATGTTTTGAAATTATATATATTTGAACTGTCTTTTAGTTTTGAAATTTTTCTCTTTCATGGACGCCATGGTCTTTGGAGGCTTGCTTAATCGCTAAGCCTTTTAAGTTTGCTTCACGTTAATTGCAGTAAAATTTTGAATAAGTAAGAATTAAATACTACGGGGGGGCACCAGAATTTTAGAAATACCAATGTAGATCATGGCCCAAAATCGGTTGGGAACTACTGATCTCTCTCTCTCTTTCTCTCTCTCTCTCTCCCTCTCTTAATTTGGTTCCATCCATCTATCTATCTATCTATCTATCTATCTATCTATCTCAATTTATTTCCATCCATCTATCTATCTATCTTAACGGTCGTTTTGTTTTGTTTTTTTAATTTTCTCTTTCATGGACGCCATAGTTTTTGGAGGCTTACTTCGAGACCAAGTTAATGGCTTTTTAAGTTTGCTTCACGCGAATTGCAGTAAAATTTTGAATATGTAAGAATTAGATTTTACAGGGGCCACCAGAATTTTAGAAATAGCAAAGTAGGGCATGGCTCTTCCTTTCTATTCACATCTGCAACTTTATTAGAATATTTTTTAAAATAGTTAAAAGGCATGAATCCACCTCTGGGTTAATTATTAGGCTGGTGCAAAAATAATGACGTAATAATGTCGTTTTTTGACCTATTTTTAAGGTCAAAAAACGACATTATTACGTCATTATTTTTGCACCAACCTAATACTATCACTAAGTCATTATATAAAAATATTTATTACATTTATTTTAGTTGTAATCCTTTTTATTTATTTTCCTACCCCACCTCTCTCTCTGTATATACACACACACACACGGCACAGTGAATAAGAGCGTTAGTCAGATCTAGTGACACACTAGTGACAAAGAGTGTGACTTCAATACCCAGTTAAGGCAGTGGAGAACTTGGAGAGGGGAATTAACAGATAACTGATTAACAGGAATTATCAGATAACTGATAACTGACATCCATTAGACATGGCACACTATCCCAGTGAGCGAAATAAAGGGTTCAGTTCGACATTCCAACCACCTGAAGAAGGCCTCAGCGTACAACGGCCGAAACGTTGTGATAAATATGCCATCAAAGATGAGGACAATATCCAAATAATTTAAATAATGAAAATTTTGTCGACATTAAATAACCATTGAGGTTAGTATCCCGTAAACCAAAGCAAACCAATCAGTCACTCTTAGAGTAAGTTCAACTGCAAATTACTAGTATGTCGCAGACGACCTATAAACACGGCTGTCAAGATTTGTAGTATATAAAATAAAATTTTGGCACAAGGCCTAAAAGGAGGAATGGGTTGAGGCTGGTAGTCACTTACTATCTTATATCTAGCTAATCCGATTCACAACTCATTCACTCGTTAGAATTTGCACATCCAACATACGAACTCCTCAGTATTCAAGCCTCCATATACCATAATACCACATACACTACAAAACACACGCCATGACATATATGGCTTTTCCTCTCTCCCTACATTCGGTTCCTACATTTGTACACATGCGGGCAAGTCCACCTTGTTGCTCGGGGTATAACAGTAGCAGATATATATATATATATAAAAGAAATTGTGGTGAATGCGCATTGGTATAGACAAAAAAAAGATACCCTCAGATTCCGTGTGGATATGTTTGTCAACACCAGTTACATCCCGGTTTCTCTGTTAGCAATGGCACACCTTGGCATGCATAGATACGGGCCTTGCAGCAACTAGTCAAAGTTCGGGTCTTTCTAAGATGCCAATAAAAAGTACCGTAGCCCCTTCGCTACTCCATTCACGTGATCAAGGACAGATGTTATATATCTTCATGACCTTGACCTTTTCTCCATTGTGTTGCCCAACTCCCTTCAATTTAATATAGCAAGTTTATTTAAATTCATAATAAACCTAATGCCTTTTTAGTTGTTTCAGTATTACGAACTTAGTCTGAATACTCTCTGTGAA
The DNA here is from genome assembly GCA_963932145.1 of Acanthosepion lycidas. Taxonomy (NCBI): domain Eukaryota; kingdom Metazoa; phylum Mollusca; class Cephalopoda; order Sepiida; family Sepiidae; genus Acanthosepion; species Acanthosepion lycidas. The sequence goes on from OZ010593.1 coordinate 22,538,571, forward strand.
CAGTTTTAAACGTTTTATACTCTGAATTTATTTTCTTTAAATATTAAGTAGGTATACAGGCCTAGTTAATGTTTATACTCCTTTATCATATAACCCAGCGATTTCTTGCTGAACTAAGGGGAAGATGAGGAGGAGGAGGAGGAGGAGGAGGCGAAATGCAGGTAGCCTGGTCTTTGTGAGCAGGAAGCCTGGACGGGTTATGTATTGAGTAACGTGCACATTATTTTTTGTTCTGCCAACTGGACGCTAGTTGGGCTTTCCTACCCATTCTTACATTCTTGTTCTTTATTATTTCTGGCCACTACGGACTCTTATTTCCGGCATTCTTGGCTTTACTACTTCCAGCATCTCTATCTCAATCTAACTCACCTGGTTGATTGGCGTAAATGGATCTGTTTACAAGCTCTGAAGTTCCGGCTTCACTAGGCCACTTCTTACGGACATCCTGTCAGCCTAACTCACCTGATTTAGGAGAATTGCAGCATGTGTATCATTCAGACTTCAAATAACCTATTCCGTACACTTCGGTTAAAATACTAGAAAAAGTTCATCAGCAACTTTTCAACACTTTCGCCAGACATGTGGAGAGAACTTTCAAACTGTTGACTTATATGCCAACTTAACTTACATGGACCCTGCATTTAACATTTAATCACAGTTATATTATCCAGATCTTCTAACCAGTCAATATTCCTTTATTTACTTAATTCTGCCTCCATTATCCAAACACATACTTTTGTACATGATGTAAATAAATTTTGTATTAATTTGTTGTTTGTTGTCCTCTTGTTGCCTGTCTGATTTCATGTCTTTAATTAATAAACATTAGCAGGCCTCCTGTAACTCCTACTTATTTAGGGTGCACAGGCCATATTATATCATGCCCCCTCCAGGGGGTCCAGTACAAAAGCAATGGGGGAAAAACTAGCAGTCAGTTGATGTGGGTTCCGATGCTGAGTTGTTTCTGTTACCTCCCGTTTCTCCCATCCTTTCTGCCTATTACCCTCGCAGTTGCTGGGAGAGCAATCAGTTAGCAGTTTCCCCCACCAATCTCAACACACACTCACCATGCATCATAAAAGAACTCCAAATCTTAATAGCCTCTCATGTAAAATCAAATTGTATAAACGCTTGAACGAAAAAAATAAAGACTTTCCTTTTTACAAAAGGAAACTAATTAAAATAAAAAGCTTGGAAGAATCTCATGTGAAACTTACGAGAACGTTCCTTTGTAATGAGACTGCAATGGTTATGATAAAATAAGTTACCATTTGTTGAATCCAATAAATCAATTGCTTCACCTCGAAAACATAGTCGCAAATACTTTATCGGTTTGTGTACAGGAATTATAGATACAATTAAATCAATTAGTGTCTGCTAAATTGACAAAACCGTAAATGGTTCCTTTGTGTGACCGAGTATGATTCAGGTGTTTTATACTTGGTTCAGTCTTGCTAAAATGCCACGGAACTGGGAAGTAGATTTGGTAGACAAGCAAGCTGGTCTGTCACATCAGTCTTATATTATACATTTATAGATATGCAATAATCTATTATCTACAGTAGAAGCAGCTTTGTACGCACTTCCTAAATGCAGTCTTTTATGGGCCATGTCACTTCAGGATGTGAGTTGCCAGATAAATAATGGACTATTCAGTTTTGATTGTGAAGAAGACAGAAGAAAAGGATATATTAGAGATGCTGTTTGGTTTTAGTGATCGAAAGAGAAGTTGATAACTGTATCATATATTTAATGTCTGCTTCAGGGCAATATCAATTTTTAGTTGTGCACTCTTACTTCTTTAAATAATGACCTGCATTCTCCCTTATGATTTTTATTGCAATATTTGTTTTAAATTGTTGAGCTCAAGTTTTTAATGATGCGAAAGGGGAATTAGTTCAGGTATAATTACATCAATGAATTACAATTTATCAGAAAAATCAAAAAGAAGCCTGTTAAATTTCCACAGGTACTGCTAGTGTAATATTAATCAACCTGTTAAAAATATGGACAATATTTCTTACACTGCATCAGGATTGAACCTTACATCATCCAGGTAATAAATCTAATGCTTTGTTGGATTAGTCCGTCTCCCCTGCCGGTGCATATGGGTTCAGCCAAAGTAGTTCAATTTAAGCTAGTTGCTTTTCTCAAGAGCAGGGAGATATTGAAGATTCTAGAATAATCCACTTGAATAATCTAGAGTATTAAAGCAATTTAAAAGTTTTAAGATCTGAAATTTGCATTGCACGAACACATTTTTTCAGCCATTAAAATGGATAAATGGGATCTATTTCTATTAAATCAATTGTTTTCCTGTTTTCTCTGCATATTTAGTTATTATTCACCTGTGTAGAGTTAATTATATGAAAAGTGTGTTTATTCATTAGTTGGAAATAAAATAAATTAAAAATTGAATATGAATGAAATTGAAATGAGTATGAATATTTGATCCACCCTACTGTGTGTGTATATATAATTTTTTTTTTCTTCCAGTGTAATTCGGGACTGAATAGACTTTCTGCTGCCTGGATAATATCCCTAAAATAATTTGACACTGGTAGCAGAGCATAGTTTTAATCTATGGACTTCTGGGTTATGAGTACAGCGGGCTTCTACTGTACTACTCTGGTGAAACCTAATAAAAACTCTTCTGAAGAAGCCCATGTCTCAGAAATTCAGAACATTTTTATAAGGTACCACCAAAATAGACGTGTATTTTTTTCTGAAATTAAAGCAAAAAAAAAAAAAATAAATGAAATTTTCAGCACGAATGAATAGGTTATTTTATTAGAAAACTACAATCAGAATTTTAACTCTACTTTTTGCTTCTGCTTTCAAGCTTACTCTTGGTGCAATAATTTATGCTTAAAGCCATAGAGAAATCAAGCTTAATCCCAATATTGTCTATAGAATAAGTGTTAACAAAACCAACCAAGAATTGTCTAGCCAACAAATCTGTTTTGTTATATAAATATTTCTTTAATAACTTCAACTTGCAACTGGAACGGGCAATGTAAGAAACAGCTTTAACATCTTTTCTGAGATGAAGTATTGTAACTATTTAGAATATTTATATAATTTGGACTGTTGTCCTCATCTTTATTGCCATATTCACAATGTTTTGGACGTTTTTATGCTCTGGCCTTCTTCACGTGATATGCTGGAATTTTGAACTGAACCTTATTAGTCCACAGGATTAGATTGTTATAATTCCACATGCCATGAGAAATCATGATAGGCATTTGGAAACATTTGGTAAAAAGTGATTCCAAATACATGGAAGTAAACTTTTACTTTTTTATTTTTTTTAATGAAAAGGCATGAGCTTCAACATGTCTTCTAAAGTTAGAATCAAGGATTCCTTTTAAGTGTTTCATCACTTGGACTAATATGCTTTTCAAGACATCAGAGTAGACTCAAGAATTTGTCAGTTTTGTTTTTTATATTAGACTGTAGCATAACTTTATATAACGAATTGAAAGATATTCATTTTTTGTCCCTGGCTTTTTCATTTTTTTCTACTCCTTTTTGAATGTCATCTGATATTACGAATGCATATATAAGTCTGTTTTGTTTTATTGATACAACATGGAGAAATGCAGCAAAATTTAGTCTTAAATGAATTTATAAAAAGAAATAGTAACAAAGTGTGAATAAAAGAGTGAAGTTCTCAAACTTTAAAGATGTTGGATTATTTTTTTTTTTTTGTAAATGCTTTGATCTTAGATGACTACCTGGTGTCTTTGAGACCATGAAGAGGACACTTATAACTTTTTTTATGATCTCCCATTGCTTTGAGCTGAAAAAAACATAAATGGTGTCTCTAGCTCCTGCCATCCCCAACAAAGATTCACTGTAGGAATACAGCATTTTGTACCATTGTTGGTACAATGGTTTGAGTGGGAGCCGTATGTTCAGTGGGAATTTTTTTTAAATTTCTCACTCGTATTGAGTCCATTGTTGTCTTCTAATGGCACTGTCATATCTTCAAGAAATTTAATAAGTTGTGCAATTTCCACTCTTTTTCTTTCCTTTATTGTCAGTAGCAGAAGAGAAAAAAAAACAAGAATAAGTCTTTAGTAAGATATTCATTGGCAACCGAGAGAGCATAAAAAAATAGTTGATTGCTTTTGGCATATTTGGTGTTGAATCTGCCATCAAATACTAAATAAAATAAAGTACTAAAGTTTGGAAAAGCACAAATAAAACGAAAGTACTAAGTACTAAACTTTGGAAAAGTACAGCATTTCCTATTTTATTTCCACAAAAAAAAAAAAAGAAGGAATTTGTTAGATTTGAAAAATAACATGCTTGTAGCCTTTTCCCACTTTTATTTTTAAGCTTTCATGACATGTTCTTTAATATGGCATCATATTTTGAGAGAATCTTGGTAAGTGCTCAAAGTTTCTATTGTGTGTGTGTTTTTGGATTATGAATTACCAAAAAAATGTCAAAAAACATTTCTGAAAAAATAAAATTATGTTAAGAATATCAAATTGGCAGCTGATCTTAAAAAAACCGACCTGTAACCTGCTGTTAACTGTGGCAAGGAACGGCTTGTTAATTTAATGTTACCCTGTAGGAGTGCTCCTTGCACCTTCTCAGGCTATCCTCTACTGACATGAAGTGGAAAGATTATATTGACTCCATTGGTAGGTCTACTGTTAGGAAAGTTGGTTCAGTGTGTTGTGCTAGACAATTTTTCTCTCCAGAATCTATCTTAGATATTTATAAGTCTACCATTTGTCCATGCTTAGAATATTGCCGCCATATACAGTCCTGTGCTCCTGATAGATATTTTGTGATTTTTGAGAGTCACCAAGAATCCATAATGTCTTTGGTCCTGACAATTCAACTTCCTTCAGTCTCCTGTTACTGTAATATAGCTTCCCTTTACCTTTTCTATAAATACTTTCATGATAATTGTTCTAATGAACTTTCCTCTTGATTTTATAAATTTAAATGCAGTGTTAGACTGTCAACATAACCTCATCAATTTACAATTGAATTGGCTAGATGCAAGTTGAGTACTAGATTGTCTTCTTAGTCCTCCTTTTAACAGTATAAATGGCTACATGTAACCATAACTTCATTACCAACAGTTTCTTTTCTTGCCTGTGCAACTTTCTTCCTGTCATCTTGTCTTTAGTCACTTACCAACTGCCATAATGTAGCTTCCTTGTACTGTTTTTGTAAATACTTTCATAGTAATTGTTTGAATGAACTCTTTGTTACATAGATTTTATAAAGTTAATTGCAGTACTAGATTGGCAGAAAGGTCTCATCTATTCACAGTTGAACTAGTTAGATGCAAGTGTATATTCTATGGTAACTGTTTCTTCTCTTGCACTTCTCCCTTGTGAATCTGTCTTCCAGTTTCATATTTTTCAGCCATCTTTGATCTTCAAAAATTTAAATGCAATGTCAATCATTATTCATGCCTCCTTGATTCCTTTACTGTTGTTCTCATTCATTAATAATTTTTCTCTTTTTTTCTTTTTCTTTCATACTCAATAACCTCTTCTGTCCTGGCGGTTTTATTGACTTGCTTGGGATTAAAATAATAAAAAAAAAACAAAGTTGACATAGAGTATATTCACTCTTCTAGATTTGAACATACATTTTGTGTGTGTGTGTGTGTTTTTTGTTTGTTTTTTAAATTGAATTTTAATCTGACATTAACTCTCATTGCAATAAACGGTATTTTTAGTTGTTGTTACCTCAGTTTTTTATCTTAAACAGTACAATTAATACCAACTAGCAGCTTTATAATATTGGTAATTTAATAATACTAACTAATGCTGGTCACTTATTATTAACTGAATAATATTGGTAAACAGTAAAATTAATATCAACTGGCTTAGATTGAGAAGTTCTAAAGAAAAATGTGCCTCCCAACAGGAATTAAACTTCTATCCCCCTTTTCCATCAGGGGGAAACCACTTCTATCACCAAAATATACTGTTAACAATTCAGTCACAGGAGACAATCTTGACAAAAATATAGTTCAATTACATATTTCAGGGATCTATATCTGCTGGCTTCATTGACATAATAATTAAAAGGGACAGGATGTTGTGAATACCCATGATCGGCCATATCTTGAAGGAACATGGCACATAGAAGATATATTTCACCTGCACATATATAAAGCCATTAACATTTGTGCTAGAACAAAGTCATTGTGACCAAAGGTTTAAGCGTATGGGTCTTTTCCAACTGCTGATCACACCAGATTATGCGTTCTCTCCCAGAAACTGTAACGAATGTCTGCTCAGTATAGTTGCAATATAAACCACAAGTGAGCTCTGTGGGTGTGGAACAAACACAAATGTTTCTGAGCAGACGTCTGCAACAGGGATTGGCTAGCCTTCCTAGCAGATGTCTATGTTCTGATATGAGATTTAAAATATAACACATTAGATATACCATTTATGATATTCTTTACTTATATAGTTATCGTTTATAACGGTTGTAAATTATCCTACCTACGTACCCACTGATGATGACTCATGCAAGTCAAAAACTTGGCCATGATAATTGGAAATTTTGAAGCTGATTAGGAGGCTTTGAGGAGCAAGGAACTACCTCTTAATTGCTGTTGTTCCCAGGTCCACCCTGACCCAGGGTGGTAGCACCTGTTTAGGACCTAGCTATGGGCAAATAGTCAACCCCCAAAAAACAAATATTACCAAAGATTTTTTAAAAATAAATATTACTAGCAATAAATTTTTGAAAAAAAATATTACCAGCTATACATTTTTGAAGGAAAAATATTACCAGAAATAGATTTTTTGACAAAACAAAATATTACCAGCAATAAAAATGTTGTAGGCATTAAATAACCCATTGAGGTTGATATGCCATTAAACAAAATAAACCAAATCAATCTAAACCAAAGAATACATATTCTATTCATACGAATCTATCCTAAAAATGTTGTCAGCATTAAATAACCCATTGAGGTTGATATGCCGTTAAACAAAATAAACCAAATCAATCTAAACCAAAGAATACATATTCTATTCATTCGAATCTATCCTAAAAATGTTGTCAGCATTAAATAACCCATTGAGGTTGATATGCCGTTAAACAAAATAAACCAAATCAATCTAAACCAAAGAATACATATTCTATTCATACGAATCTATCCTAAAAATGTTGTCAGCATTAAATAACCCATTGAGGTTGATATGCTGTTAAACAAAATAAACCAAATCAATCTAAACCAAAGAATACATATTCTGTTCATACGAATCTATCCTAAAAATGTTGTCAGCATTAAATAACCCATTGAGGTTGATATGCCGTTAAACAAAATAAACCAAATCAATCTAAACCAAAGAATACATATTCTGTTCATACGAATCTATCCTAAAAATGTTGTAGGCATTAAATAACCCATTGAGGTTGATATGCCATAAAACAAAATAAACCAAATCAATCTAAACCAAAGAATACATATTCTATTCATACGAATCTATCCTAAAAATGTTGTCAGCATTAAATAACCCATTGAGGTTGATATGCTGTAAAACAAACCAAACCAAACCAAACCTGAAAATTTGTCTCAGAATGTCTTAGCTGCTTCATCAATCTATACTTGACACTAAGACTTTGTAGCAGCTATCACTATAGAAGGTGCATCCTGTGTATGACAAATGACATCCAGCAACAAGGGCTCTGAACAGTGGGTATTGAGGACCATGGAATCACCTCTTAATTGCTGTTTTTCTCAGGTCTAACCTAACCCAGAGCAGTAACACCTGCTAGGGTCCCAACTTTGTGCAAATAGTTAACTATCTAATCTCTTATCAAAACACTATCAAAGAATAAAAGTACATTTTTATAGTAAAAATATTACCAGCAATACATTTTGGTAAATGAAATTACTAGTGCTCCTACCTGCAATTCAATTTCAGTATTAAATGACCCATAAGGAGTTGATTTGCCACTAAATAAGCAAACAAATCATAGAAGGCATCCAGCTTGTAAAGGTCAATAACTTTAAATAACCGAGTAGCGTGATCTCTCTGGCCAAACAGATTGATGCTCCAATCTGCAAAGCAAGCCAGGCTGTGAGAAGGTTCTGTAACAATGCTAGACCAGCATGACATGTGCCTGTCAATCAAACTAAAAGGGCCCAGTGCAATGGTCTTTCCTTCTCCTCTTTATGGATATGAAATTTGAACCTTGTACTGCAGGCACATCAAGAAATTGGAAAACTTCCACATGCTGGCTCTTTGTACCATTGTTGCAGGCTGGTGTACACATTGAGAGATAAACACTTGTCTCTTGAAATGCCCACAACAAACATGGTAGACTCAGAATATGAGTCCACCTAAAGAAACGTAAAGAAACAGCAAGAACCAATATATATATATATATATATATGTTTTACTGAATGTGACAGACAAGGTGCTTTTATTTAGTTTTTTTATAGAATTTCTCATGCGATCTAATAATTTTTTTTCTTTTTGGATGATAAATTATGTAAAAACTGTCCGAATGTTCTTTTTATCCAAGCACTTTCGTCTATACATTTAGCCATTTTCAAGGATTAAATATTCTAACTGTTAAATAAAAAATAGTTTATTGTATGTATGTTCTATAAAATGTTTTTCATTTTTCAAAACACGGTCAAGATATTATGTCCATGTTCATAGTTAATATTATTAAGTGTTGGTTTTTTGTTTTTATTAATAAGGCTTCCATTATTTTTCACCTTTTTTTGCATGTAGATGATGCTATTATATTTGTGTTGTCAACAAGTATGTTACAAATAGTGTCTGGTAGGTCTTCATGAATATTTAAATGAGATCTAATTGAGCTATGGTCAGAAAGATGTAGAGTGAGTCTGGGTGTATTTAATCCTTGAAAATGGCTAAATGTATAGCTGAAAGCACTTGGATAAAAAGGACATTCAGACAATTTTTATATAATTTATCATCCAAAAAGAAAAAATTATTAGATCGCATGAGAAATTTTATAAAGAACTAAATAAAACACCTTGTCTGTCGTATTCAATGAAATAAATGATAATGTATTTACAACAAAAGGTCACAAGTGACAATGTGTGTAAGAAATGAATGTGGAAACTTATTTTTGTGAAGTGAGTGAATGTGTGTTTGTATTTGTCTATGTATTGTTCATGCATTTCCCAAAAAGGGAATGCGTTCTTCCATGAGAAATTTACATGTTGTTGTATACGTGGAAAAGTAAGAAAGGGCAACAAATATTAGTTTGGTGCAAAAATAATGACGTAATAATGTCTGAGTTCCGTCTGAAGTCTAGAGTGCCGTCTGAAGTCTAGAGTTCCGTCTGAAGTCTAGAGTGCCGTCTGAAGTCTAGAGTTCCATCTAAAGTCTAGAGTTCCGTCTGAAGTCTAGAGTGCCGTCTTAAGTCTGCAGTGAAGTCTGTCAGGAATCTGTCAGTCAGTCAGAGTGAACGAGTCAGTCAGTCGAGTCAGAGGCAGTCCGAAACAGAGTCACGTTCAGACAATTACTACTAAACCTGATTGTTCGTACTAACACTTTCTACTTCTCTGTATATATTCCTGTTTGTAATATATCTGTGTTATTCCATATCTGTCTTCGAGTTCTTTTGTATTGGTTCTACCTTGGACTATCACCGTGGTACAAGGAACCGGACCCTAACAGATTTATAAAATAATTGTTCATAGTATGGTATGAAATGTGAGGATGGACTTACTTTATGATGGTCAGCCTAATATGTTTGTGCATAGAGCAGGCCTTATTTGGCACCTGCTGACTCGTCTCTTCTTTGTGGGTGTGTCTATGCATGTGTAGATTAAACTGGTCTCTGAAATTGTTTTTTAGAATTTACAGGAGTGATAAAGAGAATTATTATTTTCTAAATGGTCCCAAAATAATGTAGTTGGTTTAAAACTGCATTCAAATATTTTGGCAGTATTTGCCTTAGTAATTATAGTTTATCCAACAAACCTTCTGATGGGATTTTATTGGTTGAAATATATATATAAAATTTAATTCCTATAAATGTGATAATTCCTATTATTGTTTCACTTCAGATATAGGAAAATTTTTCTGTGCATTTGAGAAAAGTTACTCAGGCTTATAAATTGCTTAATAGAAAGTGAAATTAAAAAAGTTCTACAACTAGATATTAAATCTTAAAACAGCATAATTGTCAACACTCGTGATTAAATACTTGAAAGATTATGGAAGAACTAATTTAAACTGTTAAAGAATTTAATATAAAAAAAAATGAGTCTTTTGATCACATGAGTTAAATAAGACAATATATCAAAAATTTAAGAAAAGCAAAATATCTTAAAAATGACAAAGTTAATAAAATATGAAATATTGGTAGGAGTTTTAAATTTTTAATATCATCACTTTATAATATTCCCCAACCCCACAGGTGTGAAGAGATGGCTCTAAAATACTTAAGCTGCCATCTGCATGTTTGAAATATTGATATTGAATTTTGTTCCACTGAAACCAATACAACAAAAATAAAGTAGCAACATCAAAAAGTTGTGAAAAGAAATAAATTAAAAAAAAATGTGGCTGCAATGAAACATGGCCGACAATGGTTTACTGCTTTATCATGTATGAACATATGGGTTTGATAAATTGTTAGAGCCATTGAATCAAAGAAGACAATTGTTATGTACATACCATATTCTAATAGATGCTTGAAATTTATCAGTTTTTATTTTTGTAGTAAAATACATATGCTTTCTTAGTGATATGATGCAGATAGAGAAATTATTTTTTGTTCAAAAGAATTGCTTTTGATTGCTGTTTGCAGTCAATATTGTTTAGATAGCTGAGAATATATCTTAATTGCTTTGCCAGTGTGGTTTAGAATCAACTGACTGCATCCCTTGAAGAGAGATAAGACTTCTATCAAAAAGGGAAACCTTCCAGCCAGGTAGTTGCAGACTTTAGCATAAACCTGACTAATGTCTATCTTTTTGATTCTAGTACAAATCAGACCAGTATCTACCTTTTTTCATAAACTGGACCTATGTCCATTGTGGGTATATCAAATAACTGAGTGAGACAAATATCCCTGCCTTGTGTAGTTACCTACCTATTGGAATAATGGTATTCTGAGTTTGTTAGCCTTGGTTAACAGTCTGTCTAGGAGTGGGATCACACCGATTTCTAAACCAGGGTAGATATGACACTTTGATGAAAATTGTTCAAGTGTCCAACAGTTTCGTTGTCATGATGAGTTGCAGCTCATTAGTCAGCCTCTGAGTAATGATTGTAAGCAGGATCCAGACCCACCAATGTCATTTTTTTCCCTGATGAGAATCATGGACAAAATATAGCATCTTGGAATGAAATATCAGTCTAGTTCATAATATCCACTTGCAGGCAAATAGCCTTAGAGAAAGAATGAATCCATCCCCTACCATGGGTTAAATAGAAGGGCTGACTGGGCTTTCAAGCATAGCTGGCAACTAGTCTAGGAGGAGGAGGAGGACAATCCTGAATTCAGAAGTATATAATGATTATCTTTGACCTCAGCCCTCAGCAACGAGGATAGGAAGAAGCAAAGCAAACAGATTTCAACCTAAATTTTTCTTTTTCTTTTTTTCTTTCTTTTTTTTCCTCTTCTTTCTTTTTTCCGCTTTTTTCCTCCTCTTTCTTTTTTCCGCTTTCTTTTTCCTTTTCTTTTTTTTCTTTTTTCTTTTTTCTTTCTTTTCTTTCTTCTTTCTTCTTTCTTTTTCTTTTTTCTTTCTTTTCTTTCTTCTTTCTTCTTTCTTTTTCTTTCTTTTTTCTTTTTCTTCTTTATTTTTTCTTCTTTTTTCTTTCTTCTTCTTTCTTTTTTCTTTCTTTTTCTTCCTCTTTTTCTTTTTTCTTTCTTCTTCTTTCTTCTTTCTTTTTCTTTCTTTTTTCTTCTTTCTTTTTTCTTCTTTCTTTTTTCTTTCTTTTTTCTTTCTTTTTTCTTTCTTTTTCTTTTCTTTTTCTTCTTTTCTTTTTTCTTCCTTTCTTTTTTCTTCTTTACTTTTTTTTCTTCTTTTCTTTTTTTTCTTTTCTTTCTTTTTCTTTTCTTCTTTTTTCTGTTTCTTTTTTTTCTTTTTTTCCCCCTCAAGCAAGCCAATAAAGCCACTAGCATGCAAAAGTTTGCTGCGTGTTATGGAATATGAGAAAAACAACTATTAAGGAGAAATGACAATATAAAAATAAAAGTTAAGACAAAATATAATAATTGATATCACATTTAAATTTCTGAAAATCTAACTTAACTGGGAAATAAGAAACCAGAAGAGATATCCGCAAATGAGAAGTGTGATAGAAGAATCTATTAACATAGAACTTAGTTACATTTAGCCATTTTAATTATAAAATGATGAGACCTAGCTGCCAATTTAGTACTGCACTGAAATTCATAAAGTCTAGGTAACATAGTGGAAATTTCATCAGAAGAATTACTGTGAAAGTATTTTTAGAAAAGGCACAAGGAAGCTATGTTATGGCTGTAGGAAAGGATTGAAACCAAGATACCAGGTCTGGACCAATAACATTGCAGATTCTTCATTAGATTTTTATCAAGAATCTCTATTTTTTGAGATTTTTGTTCTAGAGGCACAGTGGAATAATGGATAGTGGCTCAGATTGAGGAATCAGAGAGCCAAGTTCAAATTCCAGTCAAATCCATTACATTCACTTACATCCTAATACCCTTGGGAAAGGTATGAATCCTCTTCTTCTCCCTACAACTATCGGTAAATAGCAGGACAGACTGAGTTCTATAGCCATAGATGGCAACTGGTCTACTGCAGAAAGAAATGGCAACCTACTGCAGGAAAAAAAATCTGCCTTGTCAGTCGTGTATTGAAAGATACATGATTGCCTAAGTGTGTATCACGCATGGCACATAACTGAAAACTGATATTCAACATTATATAGTCCAGAAAATGCTGATAAATTATTAAATTAGTTAAGAGAAAATCTTTTTCTTAAATATACAGTGAGTACTAAAGACATTTTGAATCTTTACACATTTTTTTTTTCAGATTTAAAAAAAAAATTTTTTTGTTAATGGAGATTAACCTTAGCATAGCTCAGGAGAAAATAAAACAAAATGGATATTAATTTCATCTCTAACTATATAAGTAAATGCGAATATCAGTGTGTCACACTTTTTCAACTTTACTGCTAAAGTGCATAGCCCAAAATATCATATCATTTTGGAATCAGGCTGACTCCAGGAGCAAATTAAAAAAATTCCAGGCTGGATCCAGACATACAATCCTAAAATTTTGGATTCCCAATTTTCATTACTGCAATTGTTTTTGGTGATTTTTTTTTTTTATTTATTCATTTTTTTTTTAACATTTTTTTTTTTTTTGCATAAAGTTTTTTTGTACAATAAAAATTTTTATATTTGGAAAAGAATTTGGGTATAACTGAATGAGAAATCCAGCAAAAGTCACCTATAAAAATAATTGTTTGTATGGAAATTAAGCACTTTCATACATCAGAATGTTTTTTAAATTAAGTGGCAGCAGAAGCATTATCATTTGAACTTTTAAATGTTAAGCTTAGATATTAATGCAGTACTCAAATGCAGCAATCAATTTTGAGTTATTCTGTAGTTTATTGCATATAGCAGCAGTATGCCTCACAAAAAAAAATTCTGCCAACAGAGGACCAGATTGCAAACAAAAGATCCAAGGCTGCAGTGCGGAAAAGAAAATCCTGTGCAAATGAAAACCTAGGTTAAATGTCAGCCAGGAGAGCTTCCTGTGCTGAGAATATGCAAAGACTAAGGGACTCTCAAACTCCTGAACCAGCTGAAGGCCCAATCAAGAGCTTTCTGCAGGATCTAGCTTAAATGTCGCTCGATAGGGAGGCTTTTATCTAGTTATTAATACATTGCATATTAACTACCATCGCACCTCAGACATGACATGAACTCTTGATTTAAACGTGTTCATAATGTACACACCACTTTCCACCTTAAAACAATACAAGTGGAAGTGCTTATTCTGCTTGCAACTAGTATAATATGGAAGAGCCTCTAAAATTGAGGAGATATCACAAAGAAAAGGATTTAAAAAAGCAGAAGTTTTGGAGTGACATTTAAACTTTTGAAGATTGTAAATGACAGGAAAGCAAGAAGCTGGAATAGATTTCCTCAGGTGAGAAATGTGAGGTAATAAACTATTAGCATAGAACTTAGTTACATTTGGCAATTTCAACTGCGGAAAATGAGACCTAGCTGCCAATCAAATAGTAGTGCTTAAGTTATATTACATGCATAATATACCAGTTCAATTTTACAAATGGCTGATATTTGTTTAAATTCATGAAGTCTAGTTACCAAAGAGGAAAGCTTGTCAGAAGAATCACTATAAAGAGCTTCATAGTGACAGAAGTTAAAATATGGCAGTAGAAAATTGTTTTGTAAAAAATAATCTTAAAACTATTTCTCCAAGTGTAAGGTAGGTTAGTACCAATGTCCAGACATTATATTTTTAAAAAATGGTCAATACGGAGAAGAGCTTAATAATAATATTTATTAACAATTATAAAAACATGTTATAAACCCCTACGTAAATGCAATTATATTTCAACACTGTGTGTGCCTTCTCAGATGGGGTTGTTCAACTGGAGAATAGATGGTTATTTTATGCTTTAAAAGTAGTAATATCATCAATGAAAGCAATCAGCAGCCTGACGATTGCATCCAGCATGAAACAGCATGTCGCCTCTGAGTGTTGACTTCAATGTTCACTTTTATATTTATATTTACATACGCTCTATCTCTGATATTGAGCACTTTATCCCATAAATATAGCACACCTTAAAACTATATTTCTTCATATATATATATATATATATATATATATATATATATATATATATATATGTATATCAATAAAATGTGTGGTTAGCAGCACACCTCCAAGAATAAATGTTCTACAGTCCCTTCTTTCTTGCCTCAGTACATTTGTTTTCAACAAATCTTCTACTGTGGTTTGTATGATTGATTTTTTTTTCCAATCATTTTTCTAATCTGTCAGTTCCTCATCAGCCCACTGGGCTGTCAAGAATAAAATTAAGAATTATTGATTTATTCGTTCAGTACTTTTCAGTGGGATTTTCTAATCTGAATCAGGGAGACTGTTCATGGCAATTATTTCATCTGATATATTTTCTGAGATTGTTCACATTTTGCTTGAATGTCAATTTACGCAGTTCTAGACAAGGGGAAAGCAGAACAAAATACTGTTATTAAATAACATGTGTATTTCTTTGATTGATGGAATTAAATCTCTGTATTATTAATGTTTTTTGAGTCTTTCATTGTGTTATTGCTTATTTCTCCAAAATTCTTGATTGAATAATCTAGTACTGGAATTGGATTGGCTGATTTTGCATGTCAAATCTTGGTTATTTAATGCTGAAATCAGTTTTTTGTCTGTTTTTTTTTTTTTAATGTTTCACTTTGTAAGCAGCTACTTAGCTTGGGAATAGATAATTATTGGTCATTTATGAGTTGTTAAGCATTTACTTGATTCAGAATAGGCAAATATTGGATATATTTAAATTTGTCAGCATGTGGTTGAAGAGAAAATAAAATATATTACCCAGTGCAAGGATTAAGCTCACAACCTTCAGTTAACCAGCTAGAAGCTTTACTATAAAAGCTAATGTTTTTTCTTCCTAGTCAATTTTTTGTCTATTACTTGGCAAACATTTGTCATTCAATTTTAACTCCCCGCTCCCATCAGGATTTTTGCCAGTTGCTCAATTGTTGAGAAAATCATGCAGAGAGTGAGAGAGAAGAAAAGAAAACTAAATTCAAAATATTACTTAAGTTAAGCTACACATCAGTTAACTTAATTCAGAGATGCCAACATACTGGGCAATTTGAGTTGGTAAGCATTTACTTGATTCAAGGTTAGGAAAGTATTGGTTATTTTATTTGAGCCTAAGAACATTTACTTGATTCAGGGTTAAGAAAGTATTGGTTACTTTTATTTGAGCCTATCAGCATTTACTTGATTCAGGGTCAGGAAAGTATTGGCTGCTTTTTATTTGAGCCTATCGGCATTTACTTGATTCAGGGTCAGGAAAGTATTGGCTTCTTTTTATTTGAGCCTATCAGCATTTACTTGATTCAGAGACAGTTAAGAATTGGATCTGTCTATATTTCTGAGATGAGGTATCATGTACATTATTCGGACATATTTATTACAACGTTTTGGCCGTTGTAAGCTCCGGCCTTCATCTGGTGGTTGGAATGTCAAGCTGAACCCTTTATTTCTCTTACTGGGGTAGACTGTTCTAGTTCTACGTATCATGTTTAATATCAGTTATCTCCTATTAATTTCCCTCTGAAAGTTCTCCACTGCCTTATTGAACACACACTCTCTCGGTTACTGGATCTAACTAATGTCTTAATCCACTGTGCAATGAGTCCTTGTGGACATCTGTGTATGAATTTCTGGGTATTATAAACCTAATGTCTTCAGCAACTACTTTTTTTAACAGTGCTCATATTGCAATTTTTGCTGTTATCATTTTATGTTTTTACCAGAGCTCATATTGCAATTTTTGTTGTAATTATCGCTTTTCTCTGGCACTCCTTCTTACTGGTTTCCATATTGTATTCATTTCTATGCTTGGTTTGCTCAGGAGATTTTCATGGCCTAGCATGTAAGAATTGGATATATGTATTTTATTTAGTAATCCTTCACTTGTTTAAGGAAGGGGAAAATATCAAACATTTATGTTTGCGTTTATAATTATTTACATTGTCTGGGGATAGGTAAATATTGATAATTCTTATTTGAGTATGTAAGCATTTATTTGGTTCAAAATCGATAAATACTGATCATTTATATTTCAGGTGATCAAAATTTAGTTTATTTGGGCATAGGAAATATTTGGTGCTTATATTTTAGTCAATAAGCATTTGATTTATTTGGGTCAAAGTAAGGACTTGGTCACTTGTACTTGGGTCCATATGCATTTACTTGATTCACAGACTGGTAAAAATAGGAAATTTATATTTTACTAGATAACCTTGATAATCCTTTACTTGGTTAAGGAATAGTCAAATATTGGTAAATTATATTTGACTTTGTAAGCCGTTAATTGGCAGTTGATTCTGCCATGTTTGGACACCACTTGTAGAGGAGTTATAATTCTGAGTAAATCATTAAAGAAAACCCTGAACATTTATTTAGAACAATACTTGTAAGAATGAGCAACAGCAAGATGTGGAAACAATAAAATTAGTATTATGTATTATCTGGTTATGTGGTGTTGGAGAAAAAAGAGACAGTAATATTATCTAAAACTGAGCTTTGGGTCGAATGTAGATCAAATATATGTCGGAATCTGACAGAATGATAATATAAAGAAGCAAAGTGTATTCAGCCTTCTTCAATTTTTTTTTTTTTTATGAATGTGTGTAATGAGTGTCCAGATAATTTAGTTTGAAAATACAAGAAGTGTCTGGGGGTTTTCTTATCTCAAATTTTTGTCGCATGTTATTCCAAAACCTGGAAAGGATGAGACGGGCCCTGAAAGGTAGAGGCTGATAGCACTAATGAGCTAACTATGTAAAACTATGGAGAGAATGGTCAACAACAGGCTGACTTGGTATCTAGAAACTAACAGTGTAATCAGTGACTACCAATGTGCTTTTAGGAAAATAAAAGAAGTACCATGGATAACTTTGTAGGCCTCAAAACCTTTGTAAGGTAGCCTTCATTAAGAAAGAACATCTCCTGACAGTTTTTTTCACTTAGAAAAGGCGTACAATACAACATAGAAATTTGGCATCTTGAAAGATTTGCATGAACTGGGTCTAAAATGAAGACTGATTCAATTCATAGGAAAATTTCTGAATCAAGACTGGGTTCCACAAAGAAGCATTCTTTAGTTGAGCACTATTTTCATAAAAATAACTCTTAGTTAAAACCCTAAGCCCAGGAGTGAGACGCCCTCTATATGCTGATGAATTTCTGTGTACAGATCTCGACATATGAACACCATTGAAAGACAACTCCAACAATGGCAATCAAATACACAAATGGACCATTGAAAATGTGTTCATGTTTTCTGAAATGAGAACCAAATGACTATATTTCCGCAAATTAAGAAAATTGCATAATGACTCCTGTTTAAAGTTGGACAATGCAGAAATCCTAGTAGTGGAACGCAAGTTTCTAGGCATTATCTTTGATTAAAAAATTAACACATAAAACATCTAAAATATTCAAAAACAAAAAAGCTACAACTAGTGTGTGTTATGGCTCATACTGAAAGGAGAACAGATCAACTAACATTGATCAAATTATACAAATCGCTGCTTTGCTCAATACTGAATTATGCTAGTTTCATATATGGGGTGTCCAGAAAGTTGAACCTAAAAACTATCAATGCAACCTATCATCATTAGTACTTGGGTCTTTTAGAACATCCCCAGTGAAGAACTTATACACAGAAGCTAATGAAACACTTCCACACTTATGGCACACTAAACTGGCACTACAGTACTATGTAAAAATAAAATCATGCCCTATTAACCCAGCTTACAGCAGTACATTGGGACAGAATTACTGTGATCTATTCTGACAAAAAGATAATGCTATACAACACTATGGACTCAGGATGAAATCCAATGCTGAAGAGTTAGGTACCACACTCACAAATATACAAGAAACATCTACAGCAAGTATTCCACCATGGACTATCAAGCAACCCAAAGTTCAGCTATAATTACCTAATCTCCCAAAACAAAAGACGCACCTACTAACATTTCAGAATCAGTTCCAGGGCATATTGGCAAACTTTCCTAACCATTTATACCGACAGGTCAAAATGTGAGGACAAGATAGGATGTGCAGCAGTGAGCCAAAATATTACCAAAAATAAGGTGACTCCCAAAGGGAAGCTTTATTTTCACTGAAGAGTCTTATGTAATCAAGCTAGCTCTGAACATTATCTCAGAGAGCAAACTAAAAATATTTTCTAATTTTTTTTTCAAACTCACTATCCATTCTATTGGCTTTGAAAGCAAAAAAATCCAACAACTCATTTATAAAAATATTATGCAAAATGTGCATAAAGACTTCAAATTATTCTCCATTCTTAGCCACATCAGAATTAAAAGGTAATAATGAAGCAGATTTAGCAGTCAAGTTGGCTTTAGATGTAAATGTGGATACAAAGACTGAAGTTGGTTTTATTAGGGTGCATAGCCTAGTATAATAAATTTTCATTCATTTTTTTCTTTTAAAAAGTTTTATTATTTAACTTTCAAAATACACCCGCTATTTTAAAAACAATTTCATGGTTAAAATAACAAATACTATTTTAATAAAAATGCAATTTTTTTTTTCATATTTTTAACATTTTATATATAAGAATCCAGTTTCCAACAAATTGCAAGGCCAAATGCTTCAAAAAGTTGGAATTTAGCTCCAGAAAGAAATATTTACACATAGCCAGTTATATGTTGCATGCTCAAGAGTAAGAAATCCTAAGAATTTTTTCTTCACTGTTAAAAAGGTAAAAAAGAAATGTTCTTAAAAAACATTGTTTACCATGAAGTCTTATTAAAGAAATTATTAAACCTCAAATTTGGGTTTTGTCAAAGTATTTTTCCAAACAAATCAGCTTCGTCAAATTTGATCAATTTGTTTGTTGAATTGTATAAAAGGTAGTTTGTAAATCTCAAAAAATGTTAGCAATAACTTCAATACTATTGTGAGGATTTCAACATGTGTGTTACAAAAAAGTTCTAGTATTAAAAAAAATAATTAAAATAAAGCTTTCCTTTTAAAACCCAGAATCTTTTTTTCTCACTTCCTACTCTTCTCTCTATGTACTTCTCTCTCAACTAATAAGGCAACTCTCATATAAAAAGAAGACTGAACATAGCTGCAAAGTGGCAGACATTTGCTTTTCCATGGTCAAGTTAGTGGGACTAGATGTCTCCCAAAGTTAGAGAAGCTCTATGCATAACTTCTATATAAAAAAAGAAAGAATGAAAAAGAAATCAATGTTGGAAAATAAAAATTTTGGCCAATTAAAAAAAAAAAATAGTTTTGATGTTAGCTAAAATCAAGCTTTGCACCAAGTAGTCTGGAGCTCTTTTTTAAATGTATATAATGTAAAAGTTATCAAGTCAATGGAAAGAAGATACAGCCATAGGAACCAGCCAAACATGATGCATGAAGAAATTAAGTGATCGTCTGCTTAAGCCATTTTTCCACCCTTCTGAGGACTAAGAATACACAGCAGACTGATGCTGCACATATCTCCAAAATGACCACACTCCCAACAGCTGCCAAAAAAACAGTAACTACTACCAAAGTATGCTACACAAGTGAATTAACTTTCTCCAACCCAAATTACGAAGGATTCTCTACAATCGAATCCAAATGTTATAAAATAAAATAAGTCATACCTCGGCTGATTTACAGGCAAATACTCAAGAGCGAGAACAGGATGTGAACGGGACAAAGCCCCATCACAAAATGAACATTATCTTCATTTACAAATGTTCCCGACACTCGAGTTCCAGTCGAAAAATAAAATAATATTTAAAGTGTTCTATTTTTCGTCCAATAAAAATGCTTCCCTCCTAATTATACTTGCTTCGTTTTTCGAGCCTGTTAAGCCATAAAAAACACTATAAAAGGGGTCACAGGGAAGTTCAACAGGCAGTCAACAGGTGGGCCCCGAAGAGATCACAGCAGGGGAGTGCCAGCGTCAACATGTGTGAACTACTATGAGAGATCGTCCTAGATCCGAAGCCGGCTTATGAACTTTACCACAAGGGAGCTGTCCCAAACCCTCAGGTTCCTGTTGAAATAAACCATGCAAATCTATTTCTGCTGTTGTTGTATTTCTTTCTTGCAACCATACGCTTATCTATAACACAAATAACTATTCAACATCTTCAGATACCTTGATCTAATTCCCCATCCTTCTTTTAATCCTTTCTGCAAAGTGGCAGATATTTGCTTTTCCCTTAAGCCAAAGCAACAGTAATATGGCAGAAAGTTCCCGAATTGAGAATTGGGGTTGACAACCCAATGAGTATAAATATCTTTATTAAAAAAAAAAGGAAGAACAGGATTATACATTACAATAGACTTTATTATAAAAGTCAATATTTTCACACTTGCTATTAAACAATTAATGTTGCTAAAATTTCCAGGCTGTGTTTATATAATCATCACAATGTGTGAGTTTCAGGTTAAAATATCTCTCCTCCTTCTTACAAATACTGATTCTAACTTGTTTTTCATTTTGTCGGTATTCATTATGCAATTTTAACTGTAATGTAAATTCTTATTTATAACAAGTTTGTAGAGCTGCCAACAAAATAGTAAATACTGCCAAAGTATGCTATGCAAGTGAATGAACTTTCTCCAACCCAAATTACGAAGGACTCTCTACAATTGAATCCAAATAAATAAACATACTCAAAATCATCAACAAAATCCAAAGACAGATATGCAATGTGATAGGTCCTGATTTGGCATCTCATCAACAGTTACGTTCTCACAGATGTCTCATCATTTCCCTCTGTCTTTTCTACAAATTCTTTCACGGTAACTGCTCTAACAAGCTACTTTCGCTGGTTCCCAAACTGCACAAAATAAAGCGTACTACTAGATTGGCATTTCAGTCCCCACCTTTTCATTGTTGAAACTGTTAAATATAGCCATCTCTTCTACTCCAATAGCTTGCACTTCCCATGTGTGAAACTCCGTTGCTCTTTCTTGCTTTTCTGATAGCTATAATCTTCAATTATTCAAATGCAATGTCAATGAACATCTTCAGGTGCCTTCATCTTGATCCCCGTCCTTCTCTATATCCTTTTCCTCTATCATGCTTCTTTACTCTTGCTCCTACTCTTTGTAACCCCCTGCATGCTAGTGGCGCTCCTGCCTTGCTTGGGGTGAAATCCTGAAAAAACAAAATATATATTATTTGTTTATACCTTTAATTTAGTTCGTTTATTCCAAAGTTTCCAAGAAATTTTATGTCTGGTACTCTTCCACATATCCCCATGGGAATCCATTCCACAGTGTCAGTTAAGGAAATGCTTCCAGAAAGGAACTTTCATTTTGAAGAGTGGAAATAAGATTGATTCAAGTTTATAGACATAGTGCACGATGTTGTAGATCTAAAGGTGTGAACTTGTGGAATGAAAAAAATGGAGCTTTTAAGACTTACCATGGAGAAGGAACAAGGTTGTTGAAAGGAAAATAAATCCTCCCCTACACGAGCACATTAATGATTTTGAAGAAGGATGGAAAGTGCAGACTGAAGAACTCTAGCCCATATATGGCGGCAACACTCCATTTTTGCCCTACTCTGACTCTTGTAATGATAAGACCTAGCAGAAGGTATCAAATACTTCCAGAAACTAGATCAGGAGCTGACTGTTTTTTCCAGCCATTTCAATATAATTCTCATTTATTATAGGTAAATGGTAAGTGAAGTATGGGTGACCACACAGTTAGGTTTGTTCATTTTATTACATAAAGCCTTGTTGCATTATTTAATGTCAAATTTTGTAGAGGGCCCCCAGTGGGGAAATAGCCCTCTCATTTTGTAGAGGGCCCACGGTGAGGAAATAGTCCTCTCATTTTGTAGAGGGCCCCCAGTGAGGAAATAGCCTTCTCATTTTGTAGAGGGCCCCCATTGAGGATTGAGCCCTCTCATTTTATAAAGGGAACCCAGTGAGGATTGAAATCACTACTCAGTAATACTGGCCAGACTATCCTTGTTATCTTTTACTCAATGCAAAGGTGAGGTGCCTGATTAAGTGTCAACAGTAGGGAGAATATCAGTGAAAAGTTTCAATGCCAATTAAGACAGATTGTTTTCACATGAATGCACTCAGGAAATGTTGGAATTTGATTCTTTAAGTTGTAAAGAAAGAAGCAGATAGAAAACTTATATAAAGCAGATGATCTTTAGTCTTGACAAGCACTCTATATGATTTGTGTGGTAAGGATTTTATAAATATCTTTTATATAAATGGTTTTCTCATGTATCCTTTACTTAAAAAGGCTTCATGTCTACCATTTCTGTAAATGGGGTTTTGTTTCTATCATTTGTGTAAAAAATGCTAAATATATGCTCTTTATTCAGATGGACTTGATGTATATCATTTATTTAAGTCTTTTATGTGCACTTTATTTAAAATGGTTTCATATACATTTTATGTAAAAGGATTATATATAAAAGGAATTTATATATACCATTTATGAGCTTCATGTTTGCCCTAAATATAAAAGGACTCCATCTATAAACATTATGCAAAAGACATGATTTTCATAAAGGGTTTTTTGTCTGTATTCTTCATGCAAAAGTGATTATATATACTCTTAATGCCAAACTGTTTTTGGTACACTCTTGATCGAAAATGAAATGTATCAGTATCATTGATGCCAAAATTGTGTGCCCTCTTGATACAAAAGGATTTTGTGTGTACTCTTCATGTAAAAGAGATTTATCTCCACCCTTGATACAAAATGGTTTTGTGTACCTTTAATCCAAATCATGTAAAAATAAAAAAATATTCAGTTTTTACCAATGATAGTGATTCAATCCAGTTTGCTGTCCTGGGTATGATAATAAACAACACCCACATCCAGGGTAAGACAATAAACCATGGCCTCTGATCAGGAGGTTTTGAGGAGCATGGAAGCACCACTTAATTGCTGGTATTCCCAGGTCCACCCGGGGTGGTAGCACCTGTTAGGGTCCCAGCTATGGGCAAATAGTTAGCCTCCCAACTGAAGTAAAAAAAAACTTATGAAAGTGTAAAACTAGATTTTAATACCAGAAATACTTTGTAAAAAATTATTACCAGAAATAAATTTTTCAAGGAATAAAAAACTATTACCAGCAATACATTTTTTAAAATAATATTACTAGCTATATATTTTTGAGGAAAAAAAAATATTACCAGAAATAGATTTTTGACAAAACAAAATATTACCAGGAAAAAAGTTGTCAGTATTAAATAACCCTTTGAGGTTGATATGCCGTAAAACAAACCAAACCAATCAATCCAGTTTGTTGATAGTTGAAGGTAATGAATTATCTAAATTGTAATTCTAAATATCCTCCCTGTTTCAGTCAGTGAACTCTAATTTTTCGAGAATTATCAGAAATTCTAAGTTGAAATATTAGGCATTTGTCTGGTGCCCCTGCTGTTCATCACAAGATCCTAGACAAAATCCAGAGACAGATATGCAGTGTGATAGGTCCTGACCTGGCATCTTGTCTACAGTCACTTTCTCACAGATGTGGTGTGGCTTCTCTCTGTCTTTTCGACAAATATTATCATGACAACTGCTTTGACAAGCTTCATTCACTGGTACCCCATCTGCATGAATTTAAGCATGCCACTAGGCTGGCATCTCAGTTCCACCCTTTCACTATCGAAGCAGTTAAATGTAACCACCTCTTCTATGCCAACAGTTTCTTCCCACCAGTGGAACTCCTTTCCTCCGACTTGCTTCCCCGATAGCTATAATCTTCAAATATTCAAATGTAATGTCAATTGACATCTTCTGATGCCTTGATACTGATCCCTACCCTTCTCTATATCCTTTCTTCAAACACCCTCTTTACTCTTGCTTACACTCTCTGTAACCCCTTGCATGCTAGTGGCACTTCCTCCTTGCTTGGGGTGAAATGCTGAAAACAAAAAAAATTCCTGGAATGGACCCATGAAAGCAATGTTGGCCGAGCTTTTCAATGTTGGCTGCTGCCACCTTCACACTATATTCCATGTGAAGCTGTGTATTTCAGAATACAGTTTTGCCATTACTGGAAACCTTCTTGGAAATCATTTCTCAGAATAACTTTCAGCAATATAGTCATGTGTGGTGGGGATATCAAGGATTTCAGCAAATTGTCTGTTCAGGATATTTTTAATTTTTCAAATTGTAAAAAATTACAAGGACTAAGTCCAGTGATTAAATACATGACCTAATTTTGTAGAGAGACTTTTTAGCATAGAAGACATGACCTCCTAATACTCCATTTTTCTCCTCCTTGAAATTTCTGGGAGAATATTTTTGTTTTGTTTTATGGCTTATCAGCCTCAATGGCTTATTTAATGCCGACAAAATTTTTATTGCTGGTAATGTTTTTCTTCAATAAGTCTATAGCTGGTAATATTTTTTTTTCAAAAAATCTATAGCTGTTTGTATTGCTGATAATAATTTTTTCTTCAAAAATTATTGCTGGTAATAATTCTTTTTTCAAAGTATTACAAAGTATTTCTGGTATTAAAACCTATTTTTACACAAGTTTGGATGTTAACTATTTGCCCATAGCTGGGACCGTAACAGGTGCTACCACCCTGAGTCAGGGTGGACCTGGGAACACCATCAATTAAGAGGTGGTTCCACATTCCTCAAAGCCTCCTGATCAGAGGCCTTGCTGCTGAACGTAGTTTAACGTCTTACCCAGGATCTAGGGCAACTGTTTAGCTATTCAGTTCTTCTATTGTTTGCATGTGTAATCTTAAACTTGAACATACCAAGGTTCCCACTCTGTTCCGTTAGGTAGAATGAGTGGCCATGGTTAAATGTAAATGGAATGTCACAACTGGCCAACAAACTTTGTAATAAACAAGAAAAAAAGAACAGGGCAAGAAATAATATAAAGCAAGCAAACAATATATGCAAGTCAAATAAATGGTAATAAGGCAAAGCAACAGTAATATGGCAAAAGATTCACAAACTGAGAATTTAGTAAGTGAACATAATGTTCTGACTTCAAGACTGTAGAAGTCAAATGACTCGCCTGCTAACATGGTTGCCTTCTTTTATCTCCTTTTAAAGGCAAACCAGCTATATGTACCTCATATATAGGAGATTACCTAATACATCAGGTGGGTTAGTCCACTTTGCTGGAAAGGACCTGCCTAACATGCAAGCAATATATGCAAGTCAAATAAACAGTAATATCGCAAAAGATTCACAAACTGAGAATTTAGTAAGTGAACATAGTGTTCTGACTTCAAGACTGTAGAATTTTTTGTTTATTTTTCAACATGTCTATCTGTCATCCAGTCTTTGAATGTATAACAGAGAATTTGGTCAACCTGTCAAGGGACCCAGAGTTGGTTGTGCATGGTGCAATAAACACCAGCATTGATTTCCACTTCAACAATTGGCTGTTGAGAAAGGACATTCTACTTAAAGTAGGTGGTGTTGACAAAATTTGTGTACAAATGATACTGGACAGCTATTAGACAATAGCAGGTGCCTGAGACTGAGAGATATATAACACAAGTTTTGGTTTTTCAGTCGAGAAGGAAGCACTTTTGACATTGAGTTTATCAATTTACTTTAAGAAGATAAACACAGAATATTATGAGCTAGTATTATTATTTGATGAATTATTCAGGAAAATATCCCTATCTTTATTATTTTGATTAGCATGATTGAAAATTACATGCTACAATAAGTAACTGAAGAAGTCTAGAGACGATGCCACTGAAAATATTATGAGTGATTCTTTTAAATAATTCAGAAGAAAAATAAGTGATACTTAGAAGCATCTCAATGGTGATGGAATCGTCTGCTTAGATTCAACTTGGGCTTTGTTGGCAATGAAAAGTTAGACAAGCTGAAGAACTCTAAAGCTTTTAAGATGAATATTAATTTCCTTCAGATGCACTTAGCTTTCTCTGGGTTGCCATTATGGAAGGTGGCACCGTGTGAACCATTTAGACAGTAGGTGAGTGCAGTATTGGCATATGAATGGTATGAGTAATGATAAATGGGATCTGAAACCATGTTTAAAGTAAATAAAAAAAAAAGTTTCTTCTCCATCTGCCATGGGACTGTGGTTAGAAGTTTCTGCTATATTTTGGTTAATTTATTCCAGAATGCTACAATCAATAATAATTCTTCCAATATGCAACATAGTTGATATTCTTCTGCTTGCTGTTTACATGAAAGCTTTTTTTTCTCCCAAAGCAGATCATCTGGTATACAGGTGGGGAAAAGTAGGGTTTCCTTTTGAGCTGAAGACCAAAATTGATTGGGCAATCATTTCCATTATTAATTAATGATCAAAATCAGTTTTATTGAATTACTGAACCAATGGATATGTTACTGAAAAAAAAAAAAACTATACTTTTTTTTAATGTGCTTAATATTTGCCATTAAAGTAAAAATTTGGATATGGCTTAAGAATTAGTAAAGAACATTTACATATCGTAGAAAGTTATACAAGAATAGGTTGGGAATATGTAGAACAATGAGGGTGTTGCGGGCTGTTGTACCCATTGTGAGATAAATGCGTGTGTCTCCTGAAATGCCTACAACAAACATGGCGGACTCAGAATATGAGTCCACCTAAAATATTGAAAAGAAACAACAAGAAGTAATATATAGGTACAAACAAATGAAAATGTATTAATAACAAAGGGTTACAAATGACAATGAATTTAAGAAATGAAGGAGGAAACGTTTTGGTCTAAAGTATGTGAACTGAGTTAATGTGCATGCAGACATGTGTGTGTATGCATTGTTCATGCATTTCCTAGCAAGGGAAAACACGATCTTCTGCAAGAGATCTACATGTTGTCATATAAGTGGAAAAGTAAGAAGAGAGTGATAAAAAAAATTATCGCAGTGTATTTATAGTACCGAAAAATGTAACGCTTTCAAAAATTAAGAGGAAATAACCTGACAAGAGCTTAACCTTCACAAGAGCAGTTTTTGAATGTCCGTTTGCCATCATAATTTGTAATCCTTACTCCTTAATAATTCTTCTAATTTTCTCTCACTTTATTAACCCTTCATTAATATCATCAGTTGTTTAAATAACCTAAAAGATTTTTTTTCCTTGTCTATGAATAGTCCAGTAGGTTTCTGAATACCTCTGCTCCGCAAACCTAGCCTATCAGGTAAGAATAAAACCATAAATTCCAAGATGACTTTTAGAAATTTATCTTGGTTCATTATTTACATTATTCAGACTATTGTCATCTTTGTTGGCATAGTTATTACAACGTTTCGGCCATTGTACGCTCTGGCCTTCTTCAAGTGGTTGGAATGTCGAACAGAACCCTTTATTTCGCTCACTGTAGTAGACTGTTCTAGTTCCACGTGCCATGTTTTAATGGATGTCGGTTATGAGTTATCTTCAGTTAATTCCCCTATCCAAGTATTTCATCTTTGTCGCCATATTTATTACAATGTTTCGGCCGTTGTACGCCCCAGGCTTCTTCAGGTGGTTGGACTGTCGAACTGAACCCTTTATTTCGCTCACTGAGGTAGACTGTTCTAGTTTCACATGCCATGTTTAATGGATTTCAGTTATCAGTTATCTCTGAAAGTTCTTCACTGCCTTAACCAGGTATTGAACTCACACTTTTTGGGTCCTGTCACTGGATCTAACCAACGCCCTTATCCACTGTGCCATGTATCCTTGTTATTGAAGAAAAACTGCTACTTTCTCACAATTATAAGATTGTTTTTACTGTGCCTTTTCTATAAATACTTTCATGGTCACTTGAAGGTGCCTAGACTTTTTGAATTTAAGAGACTGGCATTGAGATCTGATCAAGATGCCATTGTGCTGGCCAGACGTAAACATAATTTCTATGCTAACAGTTTCGATTCACGCACTTCTTGCTTGTGGAAAAAAAAAAGCAAAACTTTAAAAAACAATTTGACCTTTCCATTATCTGAGAGCAATTGTTCCAGGGGCCTGTTCTACAACCTAAGAAATTACAAATAGTTCCTGGTTTTAGTCATATTTGTATGAATTACCAGCCATTTCATTTATTTGGTGAAAATAAAATGAAACCTATTTTTTTGCAGATTTTGTATTTTTGAAATTTAGGAATTGCCATTTTAATATTAGCCTTTTAATTTGTTTTGTTTCTTTTTCAAAATAATTTTTTACACTATTTACATTATTCAGACTATTGTCCTAATCTTTGTCTCCATATTTATTATGTTTCAGCCGTTGTACGCTCCGACCTTCTTCAGGTTGTTGGAATGTTGAACTGAACCCTTTATTTCACTCACTGGGATAGACTGAAGAAGGTCGGCGCATACAACAGCCAAAATGTTGTAATAAATATGGTGGCAAAGATGAGGACAATAGTCTGAATAATGTAAATAGTGTACATAATACATCTTCTCAGAAATATAGACAAATAATTTTTTATTTTCATTTATCGATAAAATCCAGAAAGAATGCTCAAGATAATATATAACAAAGATAAGAATTGTTATATCTTCAGGATGTTGGCAATCATGTCTCTCCACAATTTCCTCTCCTTTGTAGCTCTTAATAACTTGTTTTTTTGCAATCTCTCCCAAACCCTACTCTGCCATCCATTCACTCAAACTTGCCAGGTACAAAACGCATTGTTTTCTTCTCACCCACTTACCTTCAATCTGTCTTGTGAGTATTGTTGCGTTTTTTTGTGTATATACATATGACTAGTGAGACAATCCAAATGACTTAACTTCCTTTATAGTCTACCAATAGAAGCTTAACCAATCAGGAGCCGCAGAACATTGTATTCGTTGTGTATAAAGGCGGCCATCTTTGTTTAACCTACCAGAAGGACCAGTGCTAACTTGACAGGCAAAGAGGATAGAAGGAAGAACTACGCTCTGCTAAGATATCTACTGCGAACCTGAACTACGCTTTCCTACTGTCTCCGAAATATTCACTGCCAACCTCTGGATTCTATACTCGAAGACAACCGTCATGAAAATGTCTAACAAGTATCAAATTTTCCAAGCCCACTTTCCTTATTATGTATCACAGAAATTTCAGTTATCTCTTTCTGATGTTAAGCATATATGTCCTTTTTTTTTGCCGTTTTCTCTAGAACATTGTCGTTACTCACATGTTCGGCCCATGGTATTCTCTGCATCCTTCTGTAGAATGACATTTCTGTTGCTTCAAGTTTCTTCTTCATCTGTGATGAGATTGTCCAGCATTCGCTGCCATATAAGAGGCCTGATATTACATAATAATTAAATACTCTTATTTGTTTCTAATGATATTTTTCTGTTTCTTAACACTTTTCTCAGCTTTTTGGAAGATGTCTTTTGCTATGCCAATGTTCATTTAGATTTCCATGTTGCACTTTCTCTTCCTCTGTTAATAAATTTTCCAGATATCTAAATTATTGCATGTGTTTGTTTTTGATATTTCCAATCTGAAATTTACATATTAGGCTTTTGCTAACAACTATGTTTACTGACTTCTTGCACTTGATGTTTAGTCCTTTCTTCTTGCTTTCCTTCACTATCTTCTGTAGGAGTTGTAGTTTTCTTTCTATGTCTGCTATCGACGCTGTTTAATCCGCATATCTTATATTAAGATTTTGCTGTTAACAATGATTTAATGATGATTGTAGGATTTCTAATTCTCTTGGAATTACCTCATTGTGTAGGCTGAATATTAAGTGAATTATTCTCCTGTTAAAGTAATCTAGTAATTGTTAGGCTTAGAAAAATTTCTAAATGTGTTTTTAATTTTATGAGAGGGTTAGTTTTCTTGTATAATTTAAGATTCATACCTGACACAAAATTAATACTGATAGATTATATCATTGGAATAGTAGAACAGGTCGATTTTGAAACCATAGTATTTCACTCAGTTTAAAAGTTGGTCTTTGACATAATGAATGACGCAAAATATTTTTTCTAAATTTTTAACGTTTTTTAAGGAAATGAGTTTAAATTATTAAGTTTAGCTTCAAAATCGTAATGTTGGAATTTCAATCCAGTGATCATTGAAAGCTTTATAAAATTTATAAAAGCACAGCCTTATAAAATTTAGAATTTACTGAAGATTTACAAATTGTATATGGACAAAATGCATGACACAAGCACATTATTACTAAATCTCTGTACCATCAAATAATGTTTTCGTTTACTTCAAAGGGAAATTATATTGAATAATTTAAATATATTATGATGTAATATGTTATTCAGTGCAGAAATTTTTTATGTGATTTTCAATAAACAATGCAAATTTAAAACATTTTCTCTTATAATTTCTGCCTAGCAATATTATGGTGTTGTATATACTTTTATCTTTTTTTTGTTTTTTATTAATTATGATCTAACAAGATTATGATCTTTTTTATAATCTATTACTTACTATTTTTTACTTATCGATTACAGTAAAAAAAAAATACTACTCAGATAACAAGTTCATGGGCATGCATCAGGGAAAAATAAATCCCACAAACTCACATTGAAAGTCTACTCTGCCTCTCTATCAACTGTCCAACTAGGACAGGTTGATTTTGGAACCATGGTATTGCACTCAATTTGAAAATTTGGGGTTTCATATGATAAATAACACAATATTTTTTTTCAAAATCATTACAGTTTTTTAAGCAAATGAGTTTAAAAGATTAACTTTAGGTTCAAAATTGGAATTTCATTCTGGTGATCAGTGAAAGCCTTATAAAATTTATAATTTACTGAAGCTTTAAAAATTATATGCAAAAGATGCATGACACAAGCAAATTACTTCATTTACTTTAAAAGGAAATTACAGTGAACAATTTAGTTATATTATGTTGTAATATGTTATACAGCATTGTAGTTTTAGTAAACAATGCAAAGTTTAAAAATTTTGTCTTATAATTTGTGCCCAGTAGTATTGTGGTGTTATATACACTTTTATCTATTATTTTTATTAATTATAATTTAACAGATCTTAATTATTGAGTAGACTTTTTTGTAAACATTTACAATTTTTTTACGGTTTTTATTTATTGAATACAGTGAAAAAATTGCATATTTTGCTTGTGGTGATTCATAATTAGAATTCCGTTTTGAATATATTTTTCGTTCAATGTATCTAATGCAAAAGATATTAACTTTATTTGGATTTATTTTTGAAATAGTAACATTTTGAAGTCACTTTTGTAAGCAAAAATTTGAAAGAAATTAGGTATTTCTGTACATTTGTTTTCAGATGATATTTAAAATTAAATGCTCAACAATAAATAAGAACTATCAATCTAATTTTTGACACCAGTGCCTATGCTATGAAACCACAGATTTCAAAGTGAGTGCTATGCTGATTTTCTGAAAGAAATGAAAAATGAACCTGCCCTGCTGAGATAGAGCCCTATAACCAGGATAAACACCCAGGTGTATGGGAAGCATATGAAATGACCTTTTATCAGCCAGTAAATCATATCTGATCATGTGTCCTGTAAACCAATAAAGGTTGTAATGACATATGTACTGCAGCAATGGCAGTGGTGTGTCTAGGACAACATAGTCAGTGCCCATCCGACTTCATGCTAGTTTTCATTCCCCAAGACAGATCGCCACATCAAGGCAAGAGAGCCTAGTCTATTTAACATATAGCTGGCAGTGAGAGACGAGAATGTGTTCCAGGGATATTTGTGTGAAAGTGAATGCAATGAACTTGACTGGAATTTGATCTCAGCTCATTGATTTCTTTTTCTGGATTGCTAATAATGGTGCTACACATCCAGGCCACTAAGTATGGTGAATTTATTTTTTTATAGAAAATGACCAAAATGGCTTTTACATTTTTCCTTTTCTTTCTTCATTTCTTTTTTCTCTTTTCTTTTTTCTCTTTTCTCTTTTCTTTTTTCTCTTTTATTTTTTCCCTTTTCTCTTTTCTCTTTTCTTTTTTCCCATTTCTTTTTTCTCTTTTCTCTTTTCTTTTTTCTCTTTTCTTTTTTCCCTTTTCTCTTTTCTCTTTTCTTTTTTCCCGTTTTTTTTTTCTCTTTTCTCTTTTCTCTTTTCTTTTTTCCCGTTTCTTTTTTCTCTTTTCTCTTTCCTTTTTTCTCTTTTATTTTTTCCCTTTTCTCTTTTCTTTTTTCTCTTTTCTTTTTTCCTTTTCTTTTTTCTCTTTTCTTTTTTCCCTTTTCTTTTTTCTATTTTCTCTTTTTTCTTTTTTCTCTTTCCTCTTTTCTCTTTTCTTTTTCTCTTTTCTTTTTTCTCTTCCGTTTTCTCTTCTCTTTTCTCTTCTCTTTTTTCCTCTTTTTCTTTTTCTCTTTTTTCTTTTTTCTCTTTTCTTTTTCTCTTTTCTTTTTCTCTTTTCTTTTTCTCTTTTCTTTTCTTTTTTCTCTTTTCTCTTTTTCTCTTATCTTTTTTCTCTTTTCTTTTTTCTCTTTCATTTCTTTTTTCTTTTTAATTTCTTTTTTCACTTCTGATTTTTCATTTCTTTTTTCTTTTTCATTTCTTTTTTTTTTATTTCTTTTTTCCAAAAATTTAAATATATTTTTTTTCTATTATCTGTTTGTTTTCCAGGTGAGTTTTTTTGTGAATAATAGACACCTTGCAAACTACCAATTCCAAGCCCTGAAATAAAGATTCTATTCAAGCAAAAGGTAAATTTTCATCTTTTCTGTTAATATGAAGGCATAAAGAATAAAATCTGATGAAAGAATTTCAATCAGCTCACTTAAATGAAACCAGACTAAAAAAATTTTTTTTTTCAAGAAGACAATTTTTGGCTGCTAAAAAAATGAAGCCGAAGGCAACAAAGATTTACTTTGCTGATATCATATATGTTTGTCTCCAAGTTCTGTTTATTTAAATTTATATATATGTATATATATATATATATATATATATATATATATATATATATATATATATATATTGACAACTGCAATATTCAAGATCTCTTACACTTCATTTATTGAATACAAATTCTATCCCACAGCATTTAAAGACACATATAACTGCCTTCCTTCACATTCTCAAGGCCCTCTATGTCAAATGCAACCAACCAAAACTGAACAAATCTATTACAAGTATAATAGCAATGTTTTAAAATGCATTTGAGTTGACTAACAATTAACACCATTTTGCAATTTACCATCTCTTGTTATCCCGCTTGCACTGGAAATGCTTGTTTACAAAATATCATAATCACAACAGTTAATTTAAAAATAATTACATCTGAGCGCATTCATGCAATCACTATCACACCAATTACAAATGCATTAAGTTCGTCTTCACAATTCAACCCTGAGGAGATAAAAAAATGCTTGGGTTAAAAAAGATATGGCGCCTTCCTTGATGAATTCCAACTTGACATCAAGAAGTTAATTAGTGAACTAGAAGGAATTATTATAAAAATAGACATATTGTCTATATTATTTAATGAAATACACTTATGTGAAGAAAAATATATGAAAAAAACAAACAAAAATCCTAATATGCAATTATGCTGTTTTAATGTTAATATAATGTCAACGTCGGACATTTCGGTCTAATAGACCATCTTCAGGACATATTCATAAAACATAATTAACATTCGGATTTATGAAGCAGACATCTATCTATCTCACGCACGGTGAACACTAGACCTGGCTTCTTTAATATTTCGCCTTTTCTAGCAAGAAAACGTACATATAAGTTTTAGATCAAAATAAAATTCTTTTCATTTTTCATTCAAAATACTCAAATTTTAGGAATACGTTTTCACAACATCGCCCATGTGACGACAACGTGATCATATTTAAATGGAACGCTGATCTTATAAAAGATTTCAGTTATCTGTTTGGATTGGTCTTGCTCTTATGTCCATCGTCTTTTTCATGTTGAATTCAATATGGTCTGATGTTAATTATGTTTTATGAATATGTCCTGAAGATGGTCTATTAGACCGAAACGTCTGACGTTGACATTATATTAACATTAAAACAGCATAATTGCATATTAGGATTTTTGTTTGTTTTTTCCGTATATTTTTCTTCATACTGTTGGATCGATATCCATATATTTGCTTACACACACACACATACACACACATATATATATATATATATATATATATATATATATATATATATATATATATATATATATATATATAAAGTGTATTTCATATATAATGGCTTGAAAATGTTAACACCTACCGAACAAAGTACTGCTTTCATTTAATCACCATGAGGAATCTTTTCTACCTACCATCAGCATTGCTGATGCTAAATTCCAGGAGAGTAACACACTCACAATCTATTTTGCACATTTATAAATAATACCATTCATCTGGGCATTCAATACCACTATCATATTTTGTCCAGTTCTCCTGCTATCCATCTCATGGTTCAAAATTCAAACAAGGATCTTTAATGCAATGGATTCTGAGCAGTTGACTTCAGTCACTTTCTCACCAATGTAACATGGCTTCCCTCTGTCTTTTCTACAAATATTTTCATGGAAGCTGTTCTGATGAGCTATTTTTTTCCTGGTACTCTGACTATATAAATTTAAATGTGCTACCAGATTGGCAACTAGGTTTCACCATTTTACTGTTGAACTAGCTCGATGCAACAGCTACTTCTACTCTAATATTTTCTTTTCTCACACCACCCACCTCTGGAACTCTGGTCTGATCTGTTTACTTCTCTGATAAATATAATCTTTAAAAATTTAAAATTTAAAAATTTAATTACAACCTCAATCACTATCTTCCATTTTCATAAACCCTGTTCCTTACTTCAATCCACCATATTCATGGTGTTATCATTCTGTTTTAATTTCACTCCCAGTAAACCCCTGCATTCTAGTGGCATTATCACCTTGCTTGGGGTGAAATGATATCTGAAATCAATGACAAAGTGGAAAAAGTTTTCATGCAATGCAATTAAAAGATGAAAAACTTTATCCCACTTTGTCATAGATTTCAGTAAATATTGTTCTTGATATATAAAAATTCTATATATCATTTTCCTGTCTAACTCTGTTTTTCTCGCTTTGTCTATCACCAAAGAAATTTCATTAAAAAGATTCAACAAGTCTGTCTATTTATTTTTTTTTTATATTTTTCCAACTTCTAGAACAAAAGTTGAGTTTTATTTTCATTGTGGATAAATTGTCTGTAGTTCATATTTTTTGTTTTTAATTTGTTCGTTTACTTTTGACTTTGCAGTTATTATCAAGAACTAATGAGACGTCTGTGTGGTAGTTTTAACTCCTTTTTCTGGATCTAATATTCATTTGGACAGTGGATGTTTGAAAGGGTCTATCATAACGTTAGAATATTTCTGGAAGTTGGAAAAGTATAATAGAAAATTTAACAGACCTTGTT
>OZ010593.1:22579671-22597171 GCA_963932145.1 Acanthosepion lycidas
TCAGTAGTACCAATAATGGAAAATTAAGTTAAAAATTTAAAAGAATCGTTTTTGGAATCGGAAAATAGGCACAAATTTTTCCGATTCCGATACCGTTTCCGATACCACAAAAAGTTCCGATTTTTCCGATTCTCGATTCCGATTAATCGTCCCAACACTAATAGATATATTCAAAAGTATATCGCTCACTCAATGGAAAATTGTATCTCAGCGAATTGATACACAGGCAAGACTGAAATTGTTGCACTTTTGGCTTCGTATTTCGCTTTGTTGTTATTAATGATGCAGAGTTAAAACACTATATCATCCGATAAAATGTTACAACAATGTCTCTTGTTAGTAACCAAGATTGTAGCAACTGAAACACATGAAAGCTGAAAACATTGCTATTTTTCCTACTCACAAATTTCCCGACAATTTATTAGAAAATTTCTGACGGGGGGACAAAACTGGGGTGGGGGGTCATAAATTATTTCTGGGGTGTCATATGCCCGCCTGCGAAACCCTGTGTCTCCACCACTGTTTTCAGACTATTTTTGGCACCTTAGCTTGGTTGAAAAATTTTGTTGGGGGTAACATTGTGTCACCACTCCTGTGCTGGCACCCGGCTCTACTTTTCTCTTCATTAGTCAGGCACTTCTTTTTCAGCTTTTGCAAACCAAGAACTCCTAGAAGCAGCTTTTCTATCATGGACCTTCTTCTGCTAGGTGGTATGTTCATTTGCATGGATGAAATCCATTATCATATGTATTGATGTTTGCAAGGCTCAAGGGTTCTTTCAGGCCAAACTTACAATGATTCTTTGGCTTATGGACTAGATACTTCCCATCAGCAAGTACTCCATTCAAAAGCTTCTTTGAAATTGTCTCGTCACTCATAACCACACAACATAATCTATACTGGAGAATTGTTGTGCACACACACACACACACATATATATATATATATATATATATATATATATATATATATATATATATACATGCACCCTTGGTCAAAATCTTAAGACCAGATACAAAAGGGTTAAATATATATATATATATATATATATATATATATATATATATATATATATATATATATATATATATATATATATATAATACTGTTACTTTAATCAAAATATATTGGTGAAACATTTACATTTAATTAGAAAATGCAGTTTAGCAACAAACAAGTGAACATTTTAAGCTTTTAAACTGATTAATTTTAATAAACATTGAAAAAGGGATTTTTTGGTTGGTCATGAAGATAAGAGCATGTAAATAAAAATAGAAAATACAGAACAAATAAGTCACGACAACAATTTAATATTCAGTATATCCTCCATTTTTGCAAATTACTTCAAAAATTCACTTTGGCATACTCATTAACTTCTGCATGAGGATGGTTGGGATGCTCGACCAGGATGCATATACTGCAGCATGAAGAGCATCCACAGTTTCAAATTGGGATCCATGTTCATAAACATCCTTTGCCATACATCCGCAAACATTCTTAATTGGGTTTCAGTCTGAAGAGCATTGTGGATTGCAGCATTGTCATGCTGGGAAATCCAGTTTTCTCCACATAGATAATGGCCTTAAGTAATTAGCAATGCCTTTCTTAACCTGTTAATGTAACTAGTAGCCATTTCACTACCTTTTACCTCATGTAACTGAAGAGTTCCATTGTACGAAAATGAACCCCAGACCATAATTGATCCACCTTCACTGTGTCATGTTGAGAAAATTTCTTTTGGGATAAATTTTGCATGCCAGTAATGCTGAAAACCGTCTGGGCTATCAAGATTGAGTTTTTTTTCTTGTCTGAAAACAACACTTTCTTTCATTTATCCACATACCAAGTTTGATAATCAGAAGCAAATTGCAAACAGGAGGTTTTATGGTGAAGAAGAAGGTGAGGCTTCTGCAGCTGTTTCAAGTTCTTAAACCCTTTCTTATTTAAATACCGTCAAATTGTTCGAGAGCTGCATTCAGCATCTGTATTTGCTTTTATCTGATTTGATGTTAGGCTTGAATCTCTCTTAACTAAAGACGGTGAGATTTTATTGGGGTGATCGCTTGATTTTTTAGAAGCATACGCATCCGGATTTTTAATGAAGTTAGCAATGACAGTTCTGCTATGGCCAATTTCATTTGCAAATTTTAATCATAAAATGCTTTTTTTTCTTTTTGTCATAACATCTCTAATAAAAAAAATCATGGCTCACTTTTTTAACCATGTACAATAATTTTCTTTATTTAAAGTACAAAATGATTAATTATTGGGACAATTTAAAAAATTACCAAGGGTGGCTTCAACTATTTTTGAACTGGAGCATGTGTATATATATATATATATACATATATATATATATATATATATATATATATATATATATATATATATATATATATATTTATATATATATATATTTATATAAAATAAAAAACAAAAATAACAAATAGAAAACATTTATCTAACATGGAGAAAAATAAAGAAATTCTACTTCTTTTACTTTTCTAATTGATTTTCATTGGTTAATCAGGGTTCATGCGAATTCAACTTAAACCTATGTTAGTATAATTTGTGGCATTCCAAATTCAATATTTCAAGAAATTAAGTTTCCAAGCCTACCTGGAAAAACTGTAAATATATTTTTATTCAAGGAAGTGTATAATAAATTCTAGTTGGTCCATGTGGTATTCCAGTGATACACACTTACAAATATACATTATAATCTATCAGCATCTTACCTTTGTAGGATAATTTGATTTTTTTTTCTTAACAATCATTTGACCCCAAACAAGGCTGTAATGCCACCAGGATGCAATAAGTTACAGGGAGTAGAAAAGAATAAAGAGGATTTAATGAAAAGAAATGACAATAAAAGAACAGTGTTCAGGAAGACAGAAGATGGCAGTTGGATTTGCATTTAAATGGGGAAATATTTTAAATGGCTGGGAAGTAAGAAATCAAAAGGGAGTTCCACAGATAAGAAATGTGAGAAAAGAAAATATTAACATCAAACATACGTTTGCATCTTGCTAGCTCAACATTAAACATTGATACGTAGTTGTCAATCTCGTAGCATGCTTAAATTCATGCTGTTGAATCAGCAAGGAGGAAAGTTAATTAGAGCAGTTGTCATGAAAATATCTGGAGAAAAGACAGAGGGGAGCCATGTCATTTTGATGAGAAAGTGACTGAAATTTAGATGCCAGAACAGGACCAATTATATTACAGATTCTTCTTTAAATTTTCTCAAGAAATCTTGAGATTAACTGAAAGATTTTATATATCTACATGTTATAAGGTTGTACTGAACAGTTATCAAGCTAAAATGTTTTCCATGTCCTGGGTAAGGCGCTAAACTACATCCAGCAGCAAAGCCTCTGATCAGGAGATTTGAGCAGCGTTGAACCACCTCAATTGCTGGTCTTCCCAGGTCCACCTTGACCCGGGGTGGTAGCACCTGTTAAGGTCCCAGCTATGGGCAAATAGTTAACTATTACTAGCAATACTTTTTTGAAGCAAATTATTACCAGCAATACAATTTTGAAGGAAAGATATTACCAGAAACCAATTTTTGACAAAACAAAATATTACCAGCAATAAAAAATTTTGTCGGCATTAAATAAGCCATTGAGGTTGATACGCTGTAAAACAAAATAAACCAAACCAATCTAAACCAAAGAATACATACTCTATTCATACAAATCTATCCTAAAAATGTTGTCGGCATTAAATAACCCATTGAGGTTGATATGCCATAAAATGAAATAAACCAAATCAAACCAAAATGTTTTCCAAAATCTGATAAATTTGGGGGAAAGTGTTTGTTGGTTAGGACAATATCTTTTCAGCATGTTCTTATATATAGATAGGTACAGATGATATTCTATAGTGGCTACTATTGAGATAAATCCATCAAAAGTGTATCTTAACTACCTGTTTTACATCACAACTTTAAATCTCTTTCCTTAGAAATGATGGCCCTTGGGCTGCTGATATCATGAGAAAGCTGAATTTTGACACCATTACAAGTGTAGTTTTTAAAAATTTTCTCAAGGAGAAAAATTTAAACTGAAGAATACTGAGTTTATTACAATATACAATAAAGCTGAAGAAAACATTCATTATCCTATCTAAAACATTCTTTTCTAGCCTTTAGATCTGCAAATCTTTTCATGGCCCTTTCTATATCTTCTTTACAAGATCATTTTTTATTGACATAGAAGCCAAAGAATTTATCTGTCTTGACTGATGGATGACAGCAAGTATGTTTTTTGTAAACTTTAGTTTTGGAAGATCCCAAACACATAATATGGCAACATGATGGCACATCCTGAATATGACAATAAACTACATCCACGTCCTGGGTATGACGGTAAATTGCATCCAGCAGCAAGGCCTCTGATCATCTGGTTTTTAGGATTGTGGAACCACTTCTTAATTGCTGGTGTTCCAAGATCCACCATGACCCCAGGGTGGTAGTACCTGTTAGGGTCCTAGCCATGGGCAAATAATTAACCGCCTAACTGGGATCAAAACACTATGGAAGTATGAAAAGAGGTTTTAATACCAGCAATATATTTTTGGAAAAATTTATTATCAGCAATACATTTTTGTAAAAATAAGATTACCAGGAATATATTTTTTGAAGAAGAAAAATATTTCCAACCATATATTTTTTGAAGAAGAAAAATACTTCTAACCATATATTTTTTGAAGAAGAAAAATATTTCCAACCATATATTTTTTGAAGAAGAAAAATATTTCCAACAATACATTACCAGCATTACATTTTTAAAAAAATAAAAATCTTGTCAACATTAAATAACCCAATAAGATAGGTACACCATAAAACAAACCAAACCAAAGCAGCATG
Source organism: Acanthosepion lycidas (assembly GCA_963932145.1). Taxonomy (NCBI): domain Eukaryota; kingdom Metazoa; phylum Mollusca; class Cephalopoda; order Sepiida; family Sepiidae; genus Acanthosepion; species Acanthosepion lycidas. The sequence goes on from OZ010593.1 coordinate 22,584,545, forward strand.
ATGAGGCTCCAGGTGACTGCCATAGTTGCCAGTACCTTGAGCCGGCCCTGGTTAAGATGACAAATAAATACTTTTGAAATTTGATCTTTGACAATTTATCATCTCAAGTACCATATTTGACAAAATATAAGATGCATGGATGTATAAGATGTACCCCAATTTCATCAGGTCAAATCAAGAAAAAATTAGTAATTAGTAAAATTAGTAAACAGGCAGAATTTTAAAAGATATTTTTAGTAGATAAAAAAAGTGCACCTTATATGCCGCCAAATACAGTATTTTAAAAATTGCAATACATGAGCTCTTTTATGCAAATACTTTTGCCAGGATTAGTATGGTTGAAACTTAACAGTTGAAGGCATCTTACAAACAAGCCAATGAATTGTTTTTATTTTTCCTTTTTTTTTATCTAAAGTTCTTCATTCAATGAGATATTCCAAACATGGAGTCCTTGTTCAGTTTGGCTGAAGCAATTAATTGGCATACTAGTTTATCCCTTGTAGAATGCCAAAAGAATAGAAAAGTTGGGAATAAAAAATAAAAAAAATCCTCTATTAGTTTTATTGGCTGGCTAACAGCCACTGGGAAAATTGTGGGTGTAAATTGAAGAAATAAGAAGAGACAAAAAAAAAGTTATAAGAGAAAGAGAGATAGGAAGAAACGACTGAAAGAGAATTTACTCTAGAGAATATTTCATTATAAAACAATTGGTTGCAGGTTTTATTTGCAATGAAATAAATACCACAGAAGACAGAGTGGCCACAAAGCTTATTACCTGTCTGTCATCTGCTCTAATTCACTGTTTAAGCATTTCCTCCGCATACATTCATCTTTTTCCTTCTTTTTTTCATATCTTTCTTTGCGTCAATTCTTACCATTTTTTTTCCTTTTCTTTTCTGTTAGTTGCAAAAGAAATAAATCAATCTTACTTGTGTTTTTTAATCTTCTTACCTATAGTGGTAAGTGCACTTGCCAGTCATACAGGAGACTGGGGTTCAATTCTCTTCTAATAACTTTAATGTCTACTACTTTGTCTAACAAACTCCAACATGGATGCATATCTGACCACTACGAGCATAGACTCTTCAAGCCAGAGGCTCATTATCTATCCTCCATGTCCTCATAATTCTCACTTTCTACCACCTCTTTACATTGATATCATTAACCCTTGTAGTGAAAAGTGTATAAGATTGTACTTTCTTCTCTGGCTTGTTAACAATTCCTGCAATCTGTTTCCTTTAGTCAAATCCTCTGCAACATGTGTCTCCTACTCGATACAGAATTAACCATCCTGTGAGAGCCCAGGCTTGAATGCACACACCATCCATCACTTGGCAACTGTCTACCAACCAGCCAAGCCATGCATTTTGGCTCCACAAGAAATTTGTTGCAAGTTTCCCCAGTACAAAGTTGCCTCACTATGGACTGGTCATACGCATTGAAAAGGTCTGTTGCATATGCAGTCACGAGGGCTTGCTTTATCTGCTCTGCTTCTGCCCTCTACTCCTTGCTTAGTTGCCAGTATATGGTGAGATCCCCACTTTTCAATTGTAGCAGCAGGACACAAGTGATCCTTTTCATGTCGTACAGTTCACGTACCAACTAGATGTTCTCAATCTACTACATGATTAGTAAATTGGTGGCAACGACATTAAATTCAGGGATCACTTGAATATCAAATGCCTTCTCCACCATCTAAATTCAACCCTCTACCTTGAGTGGCTCACAATCTTTGTATTGCATTACCTTCAGTCTAAAAATAAATTTAAAAAAAACTATCCATCATGTTTTTTGTCTCCACCAAATGTCTTGCTTAATCATCTTTCCTACAGTCTGTCTTTAGGCTCTCTCTTCTTCCTCTTCCTATGACATTTACCTGTATTAATTTTCTGCTTTATCTACAAAGGCAGATCAATGTCTGTATCCAGACATGAAAAACAATAAGAAAGGCATATCACGTTGAAACACTAATCACCATACGATCACCAAAGTTAGGCAACACAGAGCTAGGTCTTTACTTAGATGAGTGAACACTTACCAGCTGCTATAACCTTGGATGTGCAGATGATGTAAAGGATAGTGACTTGGAATTGCTAAATGGAGAACAGAGTTCAAATTCCAGTGGAGTTCATTATATTCATTTACGTCCAAATGCTCTTGGTAAAGGTATGCAACGACCACTTCTGCTCCCAGCTATGGGTTAATTAGCATTCAACTAAGTAAGCCATAGCTGAGACAGTATTAGCAATACCACCTGCTATAAGCTTGGGTGTAGAAGTGATGTAAAGAATAATGACCCGGGAATTGTTAATCAGAGAGCAGAGTTCCAATTCCAGTTGGGTTCATTGTATTCATTCTCTGATGTGGTAGTGGCATGTTGGTCTACCTGTGATGGTCTGAACTGGTGGAATTTTTGTTCCAATCCAATATTATATGTGAGATGTTATCTTGGATGAGCAAATGTGTGTCTGCTGATTTTAAAGATATAGAGTAGAACCTACAAAGATTTCAAAAACTGAATCGATAAATGTTTTTATCATTTGGAAAGAATGATATATTACATAACAGCTCATTTTTTATTTCTAAAATATTTTCCTGTGTTTGGCTACAGACTTATTGATCTGCCTTTGTACATAGAAACTGGTCATTTTAAACACAAATTGTCCATGCAGTACAAGGTCCAAGTGTCACTCAAGTCTGAGTTTGTATGTGGATAATGGCTGACTCTAGACTTGAAGAAGTTAAGATTGTAGATGTCAGGGAAGCATCCTATTGGGAGTTTGCTCCACAAAGTAGCAATGCTTAGAAAAAAGCTGTTCAAAACTTCTTCCTTATCAATGGAATACAAAGAGAATGAGGATGAGTTTAACCCTGTGTATGTGGCATGGTGGATCTTAGCTGTAAAGGTCTGAACTGGTGGAACTAAAGGATGTATCTTGTCAGAACATTTTCCATGATAGTGGCAAAAGGCTTGTGATATTGTCTGTGGGAAAGAGGTTGTAGGGTGGAAAATAATTCATCACCTGCAAGGCCAGATAGACACTTTTTATGGCCGGAAAGTGAAATTTAGACTGCTCCAGCCCAGATATGGCAGCAAGTTCTCCGTTATTGCTGTAATCTAAATCTAAAAACATGGATGAATGCTTTCTGAAGTAGTACACGGAACTAACCATTTTACCAGAATCTTTCACAATGGATGGTCACAATGAATTCTGTGATGTGTATTTTGATTGGTTAGAAAATCTGTTTTGTGATCAAATTTTGTTTTGCCAGTTGCTGATTGTTCCTAGAATTCAGGCAATTAAATAAAAGTGAATTTGTTAGTTATTGTTAAATTGTGAAGTAAACACTTGCAAAATCACACAAAACAATGATAAAATTATCATGCATTAGGTTGGTGCAAAAATAATGTCGTTTTCTCACATAGTAACACATGTGAGAAAACGACATTATTTTTGCAACAACCTAATAGCTGTTAAAATTTTTTTTTTTTGTTTCCTGTCATTGGAAATCATTAAAAACAATAATTATTACAATTATATTATTAATTTACACTGTGGACATTTCATAGTTACCCACTATGTCACTGCTCTTCTATCATTCTTTGCTTGTATCTTATTCTTTCCCTTCTCCCTGCCAATATTTTTTGTCTCTGTGTTAAATAATAGTTTAGCAGACAATTATTTTTCTAGAGGAAGTGTATCACTGTTCTGACTTCCTAAGCTTGACCTTTGAGATGAGATGGAAGAGAAAACAAGGAAGTCGATTTTGATTGGTTGATAGAGAAAGGTTTTTTTGTTTCTGAACCATTAAACAATGTAGAAATGTTTTCTTTTATGTCTGAAACGGCTCCCCAGTGGAGGGAGAGTGACCCTCACTGGATAGATATAATATGTTGATATGAATGTTAATAAAATATTTAAATTAAAATTCCCTCTGTTGATGTTTAATCTCTGAACCCAAAAACATTCCGCCATTCAGCTGGGAGAAAATGGAAGAAGAGAGAGAATTCAGTATTGTATTAAATTGGCAATGTTGACCTCCCAGCATGAGAGAAGATACCTTAAAATAATTTGATGCAAGAGCCTCCAACCTACCAGCATGTTATTTAAATGCGATGCAAACCATACCATCTGTCTTTCTTTTGCTCTCTCTTTCCATAAAGAAACTAATTTTTTGTGCCTTTCTGTCACTAGTTGTGAAATGGCTCATCATAGTTTTATGGGTTAACATTTTGTCTAGTTTAAAGAATTCATTGTGGTGCCCCAAAAAAGTAGAAAATTTTTTTTCATTCAGCAGATTCCAATTATGCTAAAATTTTGAAGTCTTTCCAGGACCTAGAATTTCCAGAATAGAAATGATTTCAAGAGTAGTGGCAGCTGTCACAAAACTAAGAACCATAGTAAAGAAAAGAACATCTGCCTGAAATTCAAGAACAAACTGTTGTGAACATCGGCCTTCTCAATCGTTCTGTAAGCCTGCAAATCTTGGATGTTAACGACAGAATTTCAGCAAAGTATCCAAGCATTAGAAATGAGATACTGCTGAACAAATGACACGGTCGAGACAATTCATAAGAGGTAACAATCTTTCACTTGCTATCCTACAACGTACCACTTTAGGCAAAAGAGGCAAACATGGAAAAATGTGCTGAAATGCCACTGACCGGATGATCATTCATAGACACTGAAATATTACTCACAATTTAGACAAATAGGAGCCAGTCAAGTGCTCAACTGAGCAGTGACCTTATGACCACTTCCAGAAATGGGATTCATGATGCTTTTTATTTTTTTGTTACTTTTTTTTTTTAACCAAGTTCAACCCAGGCAAGGTAGTAAAGCCACTATGACACAAGGGGTTACTGGGTGTGGAAGAATTAGAAAACGGAAACGTTACTAAGTTGTGAGAGCAGGAGAAATCAAGAGGACACTAGATAGTGAACGACATTGCATTTAAGTATTTGAATATTAAAGTTGACTTGAATGCATGGAACTGGAAAAGAGTTCCACAAGCGAGAAGTGTGAGAAAATTTTTTTAGCATGGTTACATCTCTCTAATTCAGCAGTAAATTGATGTGACAAACGTTGTCAGTTTAGTACTGTGCTTAAATTCATGGATTCTAGGCACCATAGCAAAGAGCTCATCTGAACAATTACTATGAAAGTATTTATGAAAAAGGCAGAGGGAGGCAACTTGATGGCAGTGGGAAGGTGACTGAAGCTAAGATGCCAGATCAAGACCCAAAATATTGCTGGTTCTGGTTTGGATTTTATCAAGGAGCTCTAGATAAATAACAGAAGCACCAGCCCATATGTGGCAGCAATATTCTTAGCTTGAGTGATTGGCAGATTTATAGATATGTAAGATAATCTGGAGAGAAAAATTGTCTAGCACAACACAGTGAAACAACTTTTATCATCAAAATCTTTCTGATCTTTATAAGACTAGAATTTTCTTTCTTGCAACAAAAAATCCTCACAGTATTTAGCATTGTTGAACTTAATGCTAAAATTTTTTTGTTGAGATTTACAAACACTACCTTTCATTCAATTTTGCAAAACCAATCAATGAAATTTAAATAAGCTGATTTATTTGAAAAATGCTTTGACAAAACTCTACTTTGTAGTTTAATAATTTATTTAATTTTATAGGACTTTATGGTAAACAATATTTATTAAGAAAATTTTCTTTTTCCTTTAAAGAGTGAAGACTAAATTCTTAGGATTTCTTACTCTTGAGCATGCAACATACAACTGGCCATGTGTAAATATTTCTTTCTGGAGCCAAATTCCAACTTTGAAGCATTTGGCCTTGTGATTTGTTCATAGTTCTCACAAATTCAGGGCAAACTGAATTCTTGTATATATAAAAACGTAGATATGCAAAAAAACAATATTGCATTTTTATTAAATAAGTATTTATTTTAATCATTAAATTGTTTTTGAAATTGAGTATTTTGTAAGTTAAATAATAAAAATTAATTTCCCCGCCCCCAGAAAAAAACTTAATGAAAATTTATTGAACTAAGCTACGTGCCTAAGTAAAACCAACTGTACTTTGTACCACCTTATCTGTTTACATTTCTTCCCAAAATTTGGTTTTGATCAGCCAATGTATGGCTGTTTTAGAGGATGTGATGGACAGACAGATGAATGGAAGTCACAGAATTTTATATATAGATGAAATACTGGACAAGATTTTTTTATAAAATTGGAAATATTTATGATTATTTAGTGTGAAAATTTTACCTGTAAACAAAAAATAACACATTTTATGTGAAAAACTTTGACATTTTTAAAAATTTTCCCCAAAAATAAACAACTGGTGTTCAATTGAATTTTTGGTATTCATTTCATAAAAGAAAATTTTTTTTTTTAAATTTTTAAATTTTGATTTAAAAAAAAAATTAATTTTGGTTTAAAAAAAAAAATGATGTGCTTACTCTCTCTGCTTTAATTAATTGGAGAATTTATTTTATTCTGGACTAACCCTGGTGACATATAATTGAACAAAGACTGGCTTCTAACATGCAATGTCACTAAGACTAAAATAGTGATATCCCACCATCACTGTGCAAACCCTGAAATTACATATAACATGATAGATGGGTTTTCTTTCAAGGAAGCTCATTGCCTTGAACACCTGTTATGATTAAAGCTCATTCTAGGCTTCAGTAAGTATCTGACACCTCCAGCTATGCTTTATAAGAGTCAGATCAGACCAAAAATGGAGTATTGCTTCCATACTTTGGTTGGAGCTGCCTAGTCCTCTCTTGCCTGTTTGGATAGAGTTCATAAATAATCTACATGGCTTTGTGAATGAATTGTTTTCCATCCTACAAACAACTTTCCAAGCCTCTCAATACTCTATAGCTATTTCCATGGCAATGTTTTGACGAGCTACATTCCTTAGTTCTGCTAGTCCTGAAATTTGCTGGAATCCAGCTCATTTGCCAATGGCCTGTTTGGTGGCTTTCCTCAAGCAGCAAGTGGGCAACCATCATATTTAATTTTAGCATGATGATTACAAAGTTATAACTGAGCTGGTGGCTTTAAGCAGTAGAAGGGCACTATATTTTGTGTGTTTGGCATATGTCTGCTCAGTTTGAAAAATAGGCTTTTTTGATATGAAACTTTCAAATGTTTGTAGTTTGTTAGTAAAGTAGAAGATACAAGTTAAATTGGCTTAAATAACAAATTTACCAAATTTGTCTGTATTTTTGAATTTACAAAGTCCAGTAAAAGAAATGTAATGATAAAGTTTATTTGGTAATAATTCTTTCTTGTGTGTCACAGAAGAGGGTATATTTTGAATGAATTTGTCTTACAGGATTAAAGTCCCTGAAATACAGTACTTTCAAATCAGGTTGATTTATGGAATCTATTTGAAAGTGGTAAAGAGAAGTAGTGTATAAATGAAGGTTGAATAGGCAAAGTTCTTTTTTACTGCTATCAGTTTCCTTTTGATAATAATAGCAGTTTTTTCTACCCTTACCAAGTGATAGCAGTTTTTCTCCCCCTTATTGGGCGATAACAGTTTTTTTCTCTCCCTTATCAGGCGATAGAAGTTTTTTCTCACCACCCCTGATTGGCGATAATAGTTTTACCTCCACCCCCATCAGGTGATAACAGTTCCCCCCTTATTGAGCGATAGCAGTTTTTAACCCCCACTTTATCAGGTAATAGCAGTTTTTTCATCCTTATTGGGTAATAGCAGTTTTTTTTCTCCTTATTGGGCAGTATCAGTATTTTTCCTCCTCATTGGGTAATAGCAGTTTTTCCCCTCCTTATTGGGTATAGCAGTTTTTTTTTGCTCCTTATTGGGTAATAGCAGTTTTTCCCCTCCTTATTGGGTATAGCAGTTTTTTTTGCTCCTTATTGAGTAATAGCAGTTTTTTCCTCCTTATTGGGTAATAGCAGTTTTTCCCTCCTTATTGGGTGATAGCAGTTTTCCCCTCCTTATTGGGAAATAGCAGTTTTTTCATCATTGAAGCATGGTTAAAATGTCTAAGCTCTAATAAAATGGCAGGACTACTGACTTGTGTTGACCTGCGTCATGTTCTGTATAGCTATGGTATTAAGTTTAATTTCAAATTATTAGGCATATAACTGGAGCAGATACTTTTCATTGGCTGAAAAACAATTTAATTTTTTGGTTTGGATTAAAGTTTAGTCTGTTTGTTTTTGTTTTTTTAAATGATTTCTTATATGTGCACGTCATGGAGAGTAGCACTTTTCATATATGTTAGTCCAGTCTTTACTAGAAATGTTTGATCAATTATTGCAACACATAAATTTGACATTCCAACAGTTCTAAAATGTTTTGCATATTAAAATAATGAGTTTTCTGTAACTCAATTTCCTTGCAACCACTGTATAAAGGCTTTGGAACATAATATACATAATTTGACAATTTAGATTAAAATTGGTTTGAATTTTCACATTTTATATTTTTATTTCAGTAAAACTGAAATGTTAGCTTGTTTCTGTAACAATTTTGCATGAGGAAATGTTTTAATTTAATAATAAATATGCTAATATCATAAATAATCATTGTTAATTGACAAACATCAGTTAAATGAAATATTACACATTATATCACAACGTGTATTGTTCCAATATCTGCCAGCAAATATTTAAATGACTAATATAGTAGGAGATAAATTTTTAAGACTAAATCCTTTTATTTAATCTATGGAGCGGGTGGTCAGTTCAAAATTCCCTATAGTTTATCCAGATATACATCTGATGAAGGCCAGGGGGTACAATGGCTAAAATGCTGTGTGAACAACAAAGATGTGGACATCAGTTCGAATTAAAATATTGTAAATAATAACTTTTCATCTCAGAAAATGTTTTGTTCTGATTTCAACTAAAGAATGAAACAATTCAAAAAAGCCAAAAGAATTTGGGCATTCAGAGACAATATGAGAAGATTTGGAATTTCATCCTAATTGCACTGAGCGAAAAGATACCTTCCAAAAGCTAAACAAAGTATGAAAAAACAGGAAAATAGCAGTAGAAACAAAGTAAAAAATAAAAAAAAGGAAAGTGCTCAACTGTTATATAAAACTGCTCTTCCAAGATGGCAGTAAATTATAGACAATCTCCTCACAGAGGAATTGACTTGAGGCAACAGAAATGTGGTTCTACAGAAGGATGCTGAGAATACCATTGGCTGAAAATGACACTTTTAAGTAAAATGGAAACGAAAAGGAAAGAGTTTAAATTTCTATGACACATAATGAGGAAAGAAGACTTGGAGAATTTGACTCTCACATGACACATTAAATGCAAGAGGGACAGTGAAAAGCAACAAATAACCTACTGAATGAGATTTTGTAAATGTTTGACAGAACGGACTTGAAGGGATAACAAAAACACAAACCTTTTTCAAAGCAACTAGGGACAGGAAGTTATGGAGATCCATGATCACCAATGGCCTGAAGTGATATATTGTATTTCTAATAAGTAATAGATGCAAAATAATAGGCAAAAAAATGTATAAACATCAGGGGTTTTTTGGGGTTTTTTTTTAGTAATTCACATTGTTAAACAACAGGAAATGAAGAAAATATTTTAATACAATTTATTAATAGGCAATATAAAATATCTGATTGAACACAGTCAGTATTTAATGTTTCTAATTGTAAATACACATGACTCATTAGGTGTGTGAAAGTACAAAAAGTCTTTTAAATAGTCACAAATAATTTGAGGAGAGTGATCTCTGAAGGAGGCTAATGAGCAACTTTTCTTTCCAGGGAAAATGCCAAAACTTTGCTCATCCCATCTGTAGGTGAGTTATAACTCTGAGTAAATTATTATAAACTCCTTAACATTTATATATACAAAAATCCTCATAAAAATTAGAAATATCAAGACATAGAAACAACAAAACAAATATTATTCATTATCTGGTTCTATAGGAGACATGGTGGAATAATGAATAGCGGCTCGGATTGAGGAATCAGAGAGCAGAGTTCAATCTCCAGTTGAATCTATTACATTCACTTATGTGCTAATAGTCTTGGGAAAGGTATGATTCCTCTTTTCCCCACCAGCTATGGTTATATAGCAGGACGGACTGGGTTCTATAGCCTTGGATGGCAACTGGTCTACTGCAGAAAGAAATGGCAACCTACTGCAGGAAAAATCTGCCTCATCATTCCTGTATTAAGATACATGATCGCCTAATCATGTATCATGCATGGCACATAACTGACTGATTGATTGTGGTGTTGGAGAAATGACAGATATAATAAAATTATAAGTTTGAGGTCAAATGTAAATCAGATATAGTTTGGGATTCAACAGAAGGATAAGATAAAGAATAAACAAAGTATATACAGTTTTTCTTGTATGTTTTTTATCGATATGCATAATGAGTGTAAAGATAATTTAGTTAGAAAATATAAGTGTCTGGAGTTGTCTTACCTCAAATATTTGGAAAAGGAGATAAAATGTTTGTTGACGCACATGTTAATGACCTGTTCATGTGAACTGCTTGTCCAATAGTGAGAATGTTGTGCATGTAGAAGACAAAAGTTGGGTTGATTCTCATTGGTTTAGAAAGAATTAATTAATGACAATTGTAATTGTTATATTTTATTATAATTATTTTTTACACTATAATTTTTTGTTTATTTACTATTTTATGGACACAGTGATAGTATCATTATTTTTTTTTATGTATTTCTTTATGGGCATAACACATCTTGTCTATGAAAAAGGCAAAACCATAGGACATAATTTTGGGTAAACCATGATTTAAATCAAAGCTTGTGGCAATATCATGTTTCAATAGTAATGTCACTTAAAGAAACAAAAGTTAATTTGTTACTATTATTATAAAACTTGATTAGTCTTAATAGGTCACAACACCTGTTTATCAGTTTTTATCAATTCTTGAGAACCATAAGAAAGTTTATGAAATTAGTATTTTTATTTAGACTTAGTTAAATTTATTTGTTTATTATTTATTACTATTTCATGTTGTGACTTTTCATTTATTATCTTTTCTAGTAATTCAGTAAACAAATATTTTTCAGCATCCTGGTTATAATGATAAACTACATTCATGTCCTGGGTATGACGATAAACTAAGTCCACATCCTGGGTATGACGATAAACTAAGTCCACATCCTGGGTATGACGATAAACTAAGTCCACATCCTGGGTATGACGATAAACTACGTCCAACAGCAAGGCTTCCGATAATATTATTTTTTTAAAAACGTATTATCTGCTATATGTTTTTGAAAAAATAATATTACCAGCTATACATTTTTTGAAAAATTAATATTACCAGTTATACGTTTTTTGAAAAGAATAATATTACCAGCTATACATTTTTGGAAGAAAAAAATATTAACAGAAATAGATTTTTGACAAAACAAAAATATTACCAGGAAAAAAAAAAAAAATTGTCGGCATTAAATGACGTATTGAGGTTGATATGCCATAAAACAAAACAAACAAATAAATATTTTTCATTGCTTTTTATTTTTAAAACTATTCATTTGCAATTTTTACATCCCCTAACTGCAACGTGTAAAGTGCTCTATAGCTTTGGTCAACGTAAAAGGATACTGGAATGTGTGCTGTAGATAAAATTACCAATACCAACAATGATCATAGATTGCAATAGGATAACACTTTGTTCATGGGTGAAAACAAGTGTAACAATCAGTCAGCGGAGGTGTTGTTAAACTGAAAACAGCTGAACTTGGATTTTGGAACATTTATTTTTGACTGACAATTATCTGTATTCTTCAATGAACAACCCAGACAAAGAGAGGTCACTGAATGAAGATAAATTGCTTTTTTAGATGAAAACATACCAGTACACTGGAGAGACACAGATGAAGCAGGCCTCAGAGAAAAATGAACAGGGAAGACACCCATTAGATTGTTCACCTATGCCTCATCTCAAATTAACTCTCTTATAGTAGTAGGTTACAACCCAGGAATAAAATATTGTTTACTGTTAGAAATTTTTTTGTTTTTCACTCTGACCAGAGGTTAATTTTTAAACTGGAAGAAGTTGCACTTTGTCATTGAACCCAGTGTCTGGTCTGAGCTGTAATATAACAAAGGGCATGTGTATATATGGTTGAGGGAAAACAGTTTGTCTATATATGTATGGAACTTAGACAATAGGGTATTTAAGCAACAAGCCAGATACATTAGAAGATATAGAAAAGAGAAGAGAATTATAGTCTTACTTAATAATTGAAATGGTTGTTTATTGCATCATTACTGTAGCTATGACAGGGATAGCAAGAGAAAATGGAAAACAGATGTAGATATGAAATCATTGCAGGAAATTGGCACCAACTGGCATGGTGACTTACATTTTGTGCCTCTCGCAAGATTGTCACAAGATGCTTTCATCCCATTTGAATCAAGGGCAGATAATTAAGTTTTGTGACAACTACATAGAATGGTTTTCTTTTCTACCTTTTTGTTTCTAAGAAACAAGTTTTATATAATTACCAGCCTGCAGGCTCAAAATACAGAATTAGTCTGTTGCTGGACAAGTGTGAAGACTGCAAATTCAAAATTTGGTAAAATAGAGAAAATAAGTAATTTTTACTTTTAATTTTATGCCTTTATTGCATGT
>OZ010593.1:22599671-22619671 GCA_963932145.1 Acanthosepion lycidas
CTTGTGTAAATGGATAACAGGACTGGGCTTGGGAGGGTATTAAGGAACAAATCTTGTTTAGTATTACAAAGGATAGCAATCTGTGGAGAGACATGGTAGCCAGTGTACTAAAGAGATAAAGCTGATGTTAACTGAGATTACAATATCAATTATTTGATAACATACATGGTTTGCTGGATATATGAATGATTTCAGATTTAATCTGGGTCGGTTGGCTCTGGTTGGTTAGGGGATTTTGTTTAGTGGACTATCAACCTCTATGAGTTATTTAATGCTAAAATCTAAATATATTGAATAGAATTTTATAGCTTCAACTAAATATATTTTGAAAACAATTGTATTGTATTGTTGGTAATTTTATTATAAATAGGTATTGTTGGTAACTTTATTTAAAAACTAGCTTAAAAGCCACTCTGTTGGGCAGCATTTAAGCTAGATCCTGCAGAGAGCTCTTGATTGGGTCTTCATCACAATAGGTAGGGAGATGTTGATGCAATAGGCCATAATAGGCCACAGAAGAACTCAAAACTGATCGCAGGATTTAAGTATTGCATTAGTATTTAATCTTGCTTTTTAAAAATTCAGCAATAATTCTTCTGTCACTACTTAATTTAACAACAATTTGATGTATGTAGGTCGTTATTTTCATACAAACAACTATTTTCATTTCATGGATGACTTTTGCAGGATTTTGCAATCACCAAAGACAATCGTAGTAATGAAAATCTGGGAATCCAAAATTTTACGATTACAGGTTCAGATATAGCCCAGATTGTTTTTAGTTTGCACACGGAGTCATCTTGATTCCCAAGTGGTATATTTGGGGCTATTGCCTCTAGGAGTAAAGCTGAAATAGTGTGACACACTGACATACACATTTATTATATAGATATAATCTAAATAGTTAGAATAACTCATCTCAGAAATATAGTGTGACACTTTCACAATGATTGTCTGGTTTCAACAGGTTGTGTATTTTTTATCAATCCAAAGATCGAATGAGCTATTAACAAATTCAATGAAAAGAGGAAATTGCACTTTCTACTGTGGACTCTATGAGTATACAACTCTCTAGCAAAGGAAAGAAACCACTGTTTTATTTAGATTAATCAAGGCTATCAATAATGCAACTTTGTTTGGTTAAATGGAAAAATATAACAATGTGTACTATAAGGTGAAACAAAATGTGTTTTAGCCCAATAACAGCAACATGGTACCTTCAAGGTGGTTATCAGAACAGAGCAGCCAGAAGAAAGCCATTTCTTAAAGCTGTCAATATTTACTGAATAGGAGAGAGTGCAGTTAAAATAATTCACATTAATCTTTTTATATCCGAATTTTGTATAGGAGAAAGTCTTTTTTTTTTTTTTAGGCAAGAATTTCCCTTGAGCAATGTGTCAAGAGCTATAAAATAGGGTAATGTTTTGGCTGTGATGTAGAAAGCAATTATAGACTGTGTGGAATACTATAAAGTCAGAAAAAAATCTCTATCTCTGAAGTACACCAGCAGAAAGTACTAAATGACTCAACTGAAGTGTTACAGTAATAGCAAAAGTAATCTATAAGAAAATGTACTCACTAATGACACATAAAACCATTAGAGAATGTATTTAAAATATTGGATCTTTGCAAAAGTTTTTGACCGATTTACATTGTTTTTAATTTTCTAATCAGGCACAAATTTTTGCAATGATCTAATAAAACAAACGCGATCCCTCATCTAAATATTTGTAGTGATAATGTTTGAAATGGTCAGATCGATAAGCCAAACAGTCTCTGGAATGATAATGGCTCTTCTAAGAATTTTTTGAAAGTCTTTTACTAAGTGAACGATTTGAGAAATATATATTTCATATACAGTCATAAAAAATTTAAGCAATAATTTTCATCCAGTAAAATTTTAAACATTGCTTTTAAATAAGATGTGAAGCTATTTAAAAGGTCAAGCTTAAAAAAGTAGAAAAGTGTCCTTAAAACGCACATTGCCTTCCTTTGCAGTAATTATATTCAGTCATAAAACTCAGCCGTTTGTATTATGTCTCTATTAATGTCAAAACTTTACTGTGTTGTAACTGTGTAACCCTAGTGAAGTTGACATATATTGACCAGCAAATTTTTAATGACAGCCCAAATGGTTACTTGATGATCAGGCATGGTAAACAACAGTGTGAAACATTTCACTATGAAAAAAAATAGGTAAAGTGATTCCGAGCATTATTTGTCCTGTAAATTTCTGTGGTTGCTTATTGTTCTAATGGAATTTCCCACACTCCCTATTGCCTATTGTGGACTGACTATATCAGTAGATATATATATATATATATATATATATATATATATATATATAGTGTGCACAGGATATACCTGGTGAACTTGCTTCAGCAATTAGTTGGAGATTCGTCTCCAGCTAAGTTAGTCGAACTCTCTGCCTTCGGGCAGAGAGGAACCCAGACGAGGCTATACTGAAGGGCAGTGTCTCATCTGGGGTAGTAGACAGCTACCTAACCCCGTTTTTACAGGGTCTATGGGAAACTTTTGCCCAAGCCCACAGACTCGGATACCCCACATTAAATTTGGTCTTGTGCCACATCTGACTTTGTGGGGTGATTGGCAAATATCCTTGCTTTGGTAATTACTAGCTTGCAGACTGATTCCGTGTCTTTCAGTAGTGTATTCACTTTACAATAAACCTCTCTTTGTTTCTTTTACACCTGTGTTGCTGTTCCTTTCACTCAAGTACCACCTTTGTCTGTTTGTAATCTTTTTTAAGGATACAACAGTTTTAGGCTGATATAAAAACCAGATGTAGCAGAAATATTCAATGCATAGGTAAATGGTATACTTATAGATGCTAGCAAGAAAAATTGTCTAGCATGACACAGCCAATTTTACTTGCAGAAGACCTGCCAATTGATAAAATATAATCTTTCTACTTCATGTTGCAGGGGGTTGGGGATGTTAGATCAAGAACATACAAAGAGTCACTTTCATGGAGATTAGCATCAACCATGCTGATGAAAGGCAAAAGTTTTTTCTAAAATGATTAAAGAGAGCAGTTTCATTTTGGAGTCATTAAAATTAACAAACTATCTTTTTGCCTCAGTTAATAACATATTAGATATTTATTAGGTTGGTGCAAAAATAATGATGTAATAATGTCGTTTTTTGACATAACGTCAAAAAACGACATTATTACGTCATTATTTTTGCACCAACCTAATAAATGTTTGCACTTGTTTGATTTTAATATCTTCAATTTATAGTTGGCATCTAGGGTCATTCATTTTGCCTATGACCAGACATTTCCTTAGAATTAGTCATTTCTTCTTGATCTCCTTTACTATTTTCTGTCGGAGTTCTTGTAACTTCCTATATTGCTAAAGCAGCTAAATTTGTTAATTCTTTTTTTTTTCATAAAATGCACGTGTGTTCAGACTGTCAGATCAATTATTTCGAATTTAGAAGGATTATGAATTATAAGAATTTATAATACCAACAAAAAGTATCTTTATATCAGTGAGGACAAAGAATCATGAGTGATGTGGCCTGGGAGCCAACGTGAGAGGTAGCTAGAAAAAGTTTAGGAATCACAGAGTTAGATTTTTCTTCCACTTCAATGTTGTCTTTGATTTTAAGTAAATACACACAAAAAAAATATTCTTGTCTTTAAAATAAAAAAAAATCCTTCCTGTTTAAGTAGAGGCAAAAAGATTGAATTAAAGAAAATCAATTTGGTATACAAAAAGAATTATTTACACTGATGTATATTCAATATATAATAGGTGACAACATTAGCAAGATTCAAGATTGTCAAGAAAAAGATTGGGTATTTACAGGAAATTCTTTAGTCAATAAATCAGAAAAAGTGAAGAGTTTTCTGTTTAACAACTAATAACTGTAAAAATAAATTGGAAAACACTTGTGTTAAAACAGAAGACAAAAGAAGCCATAAAGGTCATTTGACACCAGTATTAAATCCAATAAACTGATTCAGACTATTAGATTACAGTAATGTCCTTTTGTATTTACCTTGAAATTATTCTGAATAATTTTGGGAAAGAAACTAATAGATTTGTTTCTGTATTGATTCAGACAAAAAATATTGATTATTTTAAATTGTTAAAAAATGATCTAATTCAGGACAATTCTCTTACATTCACTTTTTTAATCTTTATTTAATTATTTTTATAATTATTGTTCTAATGGAATGCCCCACACTCCCTATTGCCTATTGTGGACTGATTATATCAGTAGATATATATATATATATATATATATATATATATATATAGTGTGCAAAGGATATACCTGGTGCATTTGCTTCAGCAATTAGTTGGAGATTCGTCTCCAGCTAAGCAAGTTGAACTCTCTGCCTTCGGGCGGAGAGGAACCCAGACAAGGCTATGCTGAAGGGCAGTGTCTCATCTGGGGTGGTAGACAACTACCTGAATTTTAGTTTTTTTTTTTTTCTTTTTCTCTCACCTGACTTCCTGCATGTATTCTATTTCCTAATATTCCATTTTTTTTGTTATCCTCCTCATTTTTAAGCTTTCTTGCACATTAAGTCATTGTTCATTCTTGTGGTGCGTACATTTAATAGAAGTTTTTCTAATGAGGTTTACTCGACGATAGAGACTGGCCATTACCCCAAAAAGTTGATATTGGCACTATGCCGATCTTAGTATGATCCTCCCACTTCCTTTAGAGTGAGGGATTTAACTCCTGTCTCCCCCTACCCAAAGCAAGCACAACCAAAATTCACTCCTGTTTTATTATTCACTCAACCAAACCAACAGAAAACCTTGCCTGTTTTAAATATATGTCAGTAATGTTAAACACCTTCCTGGATTTTCATTTTCATCTTTTTCTCTCACCTAATTTTGTGCATAAGATCTATTTCCTAGTATTTTTTTTCCTCCTCATTTTTAAACTTTCTTGCATATAAAGTCATTGTTAATTTTTATAGCATGTTCATTTAATAGAAGTTCATTTTGGTGTTTACTGACTGGGGATTTGCAAACACAGTTTGAAAGAGTTGGTATTTTGGCTGATACCAAGTTAAAACTTAATTATGA
The DNA here is from genome assembly GCA_963932145.1 of Acanthosepion lycidas. NCBI lineage: Eukaryota > Metazoa > Mollusca > Cephalopoda > Sepiida > Sepiidae > Acanthosepion > Acanthosepion lycidas. The sequence continues at coordinate 22,604,747 of OZ010593.1, forward strand.
CAAGCTTTTTTTCTGACGACATGATTGGCATCTAGATCCCACCATTTTACTGTTGAAACAGTTAAATGTAACCACCATTTATACTTCAACAGTTTCTTTTCTTGCACTTCCCAACAGTGGAACTTCCTTCCGCTTACTTGCTTCCCTGATAACCACAATATTCAAAAAAAATAATTCCACATCACTCACCATCTTCTGTATCTGTCTATATTTCTGAGATGAGGTATTATGTACATGATTTACATAATTTGGACTATTGTCCTCATCATTGTTACCATATTTATTACAACGTTTAGGCCGTTGTATGCTCCGGCCTTCTTCAGGTGGTTGGAATGTCGAACTGAACCTTTTATTTCACTCACTAAGGTAGACTGTTCTAGTTCCACGTGCCATGTTTTAATGGATATCAGTTATCGGTTATCTCCTGTTAATTTCCCTCTGAAAGTTCTCCACTGCCTTAACCGGGCATTGAACTCACACTCTTTGAGTCTGCCACTGGATCTAACCAACGCCTTTATCCACTGTGCCAAAGGGAAATTAACAGGAGATAACTGATAACTGACATCCATTAAACATGGCACATGAAACTAGAACAGTCTACCCCAGTGAGCAAAATAATGGGTTCAATTCGACATTCCAAACACCTGAAGAAGGCCGGAGCATACAACGGCCAAAAGATTCTCTTTTGGCTTCTTGCTTACCAGTTAAGTTTGATCTTCAAAAATTTAAATGCAATGTCGATTGTTATCTACTGTCTTAGTAATTACTCTTCTATTATTCTTGTCCCTCAACAATGCTTGTTTTCTAATTTTTTTACACCAAGTAACCCCTTGTCTTAGTGGCTTTATTGCCTTGCTTGGGGGTGAACTCTGTTAAAAAAATAACATCATGACTGGGAGTGAATTTAAGAAAATAAAAACAAAAACAAACTATTTAATCAAATGTCTTCATATATGGGATTACATATAACTTATATCTACTTAGTGAGAAAGTTAAGCTTCACAGACTAAAGTGTATAAAATAGTGACATCATCCTGACCAATCAGGGTTCATTATAGAAAAATTTTTTACTAATCTGTTTTTTTTCTCCATGATTCTCATAGAGGAAAAAAATTCCATAATGGATAATTTTTTCACATTCAAATAAATGCTCAGCACATTGTCAACCATTGATATTTAAAAGCATAATGAAAAATTACAGTAATGGATAGCAATGCACAGCTTTGTATAAATACTTGTACCCCTGAACAACATATAGTTTTGTACTACTTGCACCCCTGAAGATAATCTTGGAAGTAGATCAAACGTACTTGTGAAATGAAAATAAAAGAAATTGAAATGGTTATAGCAAGTTTCTCTCATTCTTTAATATCAATACACGGAAGGCGATTTGTGAGTACGAACAGATTCGCATTAAAAATTAGCAGACATAATGCCTTTAATTTAGTCAATCAGATATATATATATATAGACATACATACACAAGAGAGACTATATTTAGGCAGGAAGTATTCATTGATCATCAGGAAATATCATTAATCAAGTTTGAGTAAATGGAACTGACAAGATCTGTCTGTGTAATTTCTTACTGAATATTTTTTCGGAATAAGTTGTCGTATATTGGGATCAAATTTGTAGATAACTCTGAAACTCATGCTTGTTCAAATACTTTCAACCACCTCTGTCATTTTCAAGTATCATGTTGTGTCTGTGTAGTAAGAAAAATTCTGTTGGCTACTTCCTGCTATTTTTTAGACAGCAAAAAGCTGAAAATTCAAAATACACAGCTGAAAATTTAAATTTCACAGCTGAAAATTTAAAATAAATTAATAATAAACATATATATATATATGTGGAGTAATGGATAGCAGATGAGGTTGAGGATTCTGGGAGCCAATTTTAAATTCCAGTCATTACATTGACTACTGTACTGATATACTTGGGAAAGGTATGACTCCAATTCTTTACTTTCAAGTTATGGATAAATATGAAGACAGACTGGATACTTTAGACTTGGGTGGCAACCATTGCCAGAGAAGGGCAACTCTGAATTCAAAATCTGGGGAGGGTCATTTGTGGACCTTATGTTATACTGTGAACCAGTTCTTTATTCAGCTATTAAAAAAAGTGTGGTCCGAGCTACACAAGCCTTCACCATTATAATCAAATCACATATATATCCACACACACACTAAGTGTAATATGGGAAATTTCTCCATATATACACACACACAGAGTCAGATGGAAAAGATATATATATATATATATATATATATATATATATATATATATATATATATATATATATAGTTTAATTAAGAAAATTACTTTTAACCTGTACCACTGAAGTCCCGTTCTATGATCACAGAAATATATATATATATATATATATATATATATATTTATTATAGTTAAACAACCAGATATAAGCAACCGTATATGGAAATAAATAACCATTAAATTTATTCATGAGATGTAGACACAACAGTGCTTAATGTGGTTAGACAGTGCGAAGATATGTATTAATAAATATACAAATACCTACATTTTGGTGTGCAACTTAAGTTTCACTGGTTTTCCAGCTCTTCATGCACAAAGTGTGTGTGTGTGTGTGTATATATATATATATATATATATATATATATATATATATATTATAAATTGATTTATTTAAAATATGTTTTTTTTGCTACACAGTTCTAACCATGTTTCAAAAATGGAAGCTAAAAGCTACGAATTTAATTTTGTAATTGAATTAAAGACATTAGTTCCATTTCATCCTCAAGTGAATTTTTCTTACTGTTCTTTCTTTTTATTTATATATACATATATATATATATATATATATATATATATATATATATATATATATGTATATATATATATATATATATATATATATATAGAGAGAGAGAGAGAGAGAGATATAGATATATAGATATATATGATGGCAGGCATCATCAATAAAACCATTATTTGTGCAGATAAAAATTCCTACAATGAACAAAATGTGTAACATAGGAGTTCATATTATTTTGTCATTTAATTACCCACTCTAAATCAGTATGCAATATTTTTATCAATGTAATATGATTATAATATTTTACCCACAATAGGACATCATCAGGAGAAATGTGGAATGTCTACAGAAGAGCTTTTCTATTCACTTAAGAATGATTCAGCAAAGAAAAATGAGCCAGACAGAATTTATTAGCAGGATTCACTGTCTGGAACTGTGTGACTGGATTTGAATATAGATGCTTACAAGGACACAGGAAATAATTTATAAGCAGAATCAACTTCAAAAGTTGACATACTCAGTTCTCTGATATGAAAAGAGAATGCCATTTCAATATTGGAAAATCTCTCTTTGTAATTTCCATAATATCATTAAATTACGATCGTTCTGTATTTTGGTCAGAGTATCTTTAATGCACCAAAGGAGATTCTTTATAGAGTTCGGGCTGAATGCTGATATTTCATTATTTCAAATTGTGTGTGGACTTTCTGTTCATAAGTTAATGTAAGATAGATGGAAAGGTAATAGTTTTATGGATAAAAGTTTGCATCATTTAGAAACTGTTCTTTGCTTTTATGGTAGGTAGATTGATTTTGTTTAACACCATGTCAACATATGTGGATTTTTTATTCCTTAAATCTAAATATATTTAAATATACATTTTTTACTAATTAACCCATAGCGGGGGGAGAAGAGGTAGATTTATACCTTTCCCAAAGGTACTTGCACTTCAGTGAATATAATGAACCCAACTGGAATTGGAGCTACTGGAACGATTTTGAGCCATTACCCAACCTATACACATCCAAGCTTATGGCACCAAGTATTCCCAAGTGGTCACCCTTCTAGGTACTGACCAGGCTCGATGTTGCTTAACTTTGGTGATCATACGGGAAATATTATTTAGCCATAAGTCTCTACTTTTATGCTGTCCTGATTATGATGATAAACTGCATCCAGCAGCAAGGCCTCTGATCAGAAGCTTTTAAAGAGTACGGAACCACCTCTTTATTGCTGATGTTCCCAGGTCTACCTTGAGCCGGGGTGGTAGCACATGTTAGGGTCCCAACTATGGGTAAATAGTTCTGCCCTCCCAGAAACTGGTGTCTGAATACTAGGAAAGTGTAAAGTGGGGTTTTATAATAAAAATGCCAGCAATACAAATTGCAATATATAAAATGCACATTCACAGAAATTGATTCCTAAGAACTACAAATTTCCCTCAATGGGGCCACCTGTTTGCCGTAGGTGGTGACTTGTGATGCCTGGTAACTCCTGATCCAGTATAAAATGACCAGGAGTCTCCACAACATATCACTTCGGTTTCTACCTAGGATAGACAGGCGGATGGAATAGCCCAATCCATTCCAATCAGCTAGTCATATAGTGGTAAGCGCTAGTTGGGATATTAGATAATGGCATTGGCATGGTTGCAGATCCTTACACCATACTATACTTGGGTAGATATGGTGGGGGAATGTGTGTGCTTGTATCCACTTTCATCACAGTTATACTGTCTGACCCTGATGGATCAGAGCAAATGGGATTAGTCTCCCCTGATAGTGCCCCTGAAGAAAGAACTCTGAGGTGGGTGGGGAATGCAGTGAATGCAAAACTCAAAATTATATGGCTATCTGTTATAAATGAAGCAAGAGACATGAGACTTCTGAAACAAAGTGAAAACAAAATATTGGAAAAAAAGCAATTTCCAACTTTTATAGACATAGAATCACTAGATGGCAAAATATCAAAAGTGTTTCTTTTTGTGTTGCAAAGGTTTATGTCAGCCATGATTGAACCAAAACCTTTAAAAAAATAAAGAAAAATAATACACATTTAATTAAATTAAAAATAAAAAAAGACGCAGAAAGATTCCTAAAAATCAAGCAAATAGACAACAATAAAGTAAAGGCTTACTCCCAACAATTTCTTAATTCATTTAAGGGAGTAATAAAATTCCTAGAGGTGTCACTCTGCTCACCAGAAAAAAATTAAAAAGGATGAAACCCTAAAAACAAAGAGTAACAAACGTCAAAAGAATTCAATTAAAAAGAAATGACACATCAATAAACACAAACACATTTTGACATTCAACAAACCTACTCTACCTAAAGAAATAAAGATAAGACACTCAATAGTCAAGATAGAGCCATACATTCTTAATCCCTATAGATGTCACAAATGTCAGAAATATAGTCACCCACAAAATCTTTGTATGAGAGCATCAGTCTGTCGAAAATGTGGGGAACTTGAGTTGGATCATGAAGAGTCACCCTGTGAAAGGCCTTCTACTCAGCAGATTCTGAAGAGTATGACATCTGGAAAAAGGAAAAGGAAATAATAGAAATAAAATACATGCAAAACATCTCATTTCAAGAAGCCAGAAAACAGGTTGAATCTTACTCATTTCCAACATCATATATCAAATCACCAAAATTACATCCAATAGAACAATGCAATAAGAAGCCAAGATCTTAGAATTCTAATAAATGAATTAAAATGTCTATTAGAACTACTAAAATGTAGTACATCACACATAAATCAAACTCCCATAGACAAAACAAATCCTACACACATTTTTTCATTTGTGTTGTTGTGCCAGTCTATAAAGTTTGAAGAAGGTTTCATTTGTTCAAAGCCCTTTTTAACTATTGGTCTGAAAAGAAATTTGTATATTGCTAACAGTTGAGATCGTTCTGAACAAGTTTTTGATTCAATCCATTGGCAATATACGTTCCTTGTCCTTTTTTATTTTGCATACATACTGAACTTGTTCTCTCTCCACTTGCAGACTCCCAGCTAACATGAAACTTTATTGCAATACTATAGACACATTATATTTCGGTTGGACAATATGTAACTTTCTAGTGATCTTAATATAAGTTGCAATCAATTATTTTCCTGACCCCAAATTGACATCTCATCCCAAATGTTGTCACAATGTTATGCTAATAATACATTGTGCTGTACGTGAAAAGTTCTACACTGGTCAATTATTACATCAAAATGAATTTTCTTCATTTCAGAATATGTATGGATGGTTGGTTGATTCAATGGCATATAAACTCCTTATGGTTCATTTAACACCAAAATTTAATTTTCTTGTTAGCTTTGAAGTAATAAAAATATGTTGTTCTGCTTTCACAGTTGAATACATGGTAGATAATACTCAGCCTTTATGCATATACATGTTTGTGTGGACATATTCACTAGAGGTGATGATGTATGTATTTTATGTTGTACTCTTGTTGAAGTTATATTTTGGAACAGTTGATTTATTTAAGAAATTGTAGGATATTATATGGATTAATCTCAGGAAAGAGTTCTTTCATGTTGGTTGTTTGGTTAGTGACATCATCCACAATGGGTTATTTAAAGCAGAAATCTAAATAATTGTATGGCTTCAACTACAGATAAAACATATTGCTGGTCATTTTAGTATAAATTGTAAAAATATTGGTCTTTCTTTTTTTTTATATATATAAAAATGTATTGCTGGTATTTATGCTATGAAAATGTATTTTTATACTTTCATAGTATTTTTGTTTGGCAGTTTCACTATTTGCCCATGACTTGGACCCTAACAAGTGCTACCACCCGCAGGTAATGGTGGACCTGGGAGCAGTAGCAATTAAGAGGTGATTCCACGCTCTTCAAAACCTCAATCTCCCAATCAGAGGCCTTGCCGCCAAATGTAGTTTGTCATACCCAGCACTAATATGTATGGTAATAGTAGCAATACTAATAAGAGCTGTTTCCTTATAATGAAACATTTGACATTCATTGACTCTGCAGTTTGTACTACCATCAGTTGAAATTTATAAAATCATTCTCTTAAAACAATTTTTCAGGAAAATAGATTTCTCAAGTCCAGTAGCTGCTATCACTCATTCCAGTATTGATGGAGGTTTCCTTAACCTTTCTTTGAAGTAGTGTTGAATGTCAACATCTTGATTGTTATTACAATGGAACCTTGTTTCACAAATTTAACTCCTTCCTGAAGGCTGTTCATAACCTAAAATGTTTGTAAACTGAAACTATTTTTCAATGTAGAGAAAAAAAGTCAAAATACAATAAAATTGAAAAAGAAAAACACGCCACAGCACAGGGTGTTGACTTAGAAACTATTCCGTTCGGGTTAACTCAGTTCGGCAATGTTGTTCGAGAACCAAAATTTTGTTTGATAACCGAGGCATTTTCATCCCAAATTTTCTGTTTGAAAACCGATTTGCTTGACAGGTAAGACATTCAAGGACTGAGATTGCACTGTATTTTCTCTTCAAATTTCATATAATATCCATTTTAGTTGTTGTTGAAAGTGATGTGGTTTTGGCTATCTGTACAGTTCTTTGTTTATTATTCTACAGTGCCAGTCTATAAGATTCAAACAAGGGTTGTCTTCGTCAAGTTCCACAGGCTTCCTCACTCAAAAGCCATTTTTCACCATTGATCTGAGAAAGTGGTTGTATACAGTTGACAGTTTAGATATTTCTGAATGGATTTGATGTTATACATGACATCCATATGAAAGCCTCAATCTGACAAAGCTATTTAAGAATATGACTCTAGTTTTCATGTTAACATTTTGGTTTTGCAGCAGTTTGTGGTGGTGAGTGAAACTACTTCTTGTGCAGCCTATTCAGTGTTCAATTTCCTGGCCTATTCTGTTGCATTTACTTTTACTTAAATGCCCATGGAAAAAAAAAACAGGAAGTCATCTCTTTTTTGTTCAAGCTGTGTGTTAGATAGTAGGGTAGACTGGCCTCTGCAGCCTTTGCAAGGTAAAGACAAATCTGAATTCAAATCAGTGCTGAAGGTAACAGAAAAACCATTCCAATATCTTTGCTAAATCATTGTTCTGTCTTAAAATTTTTCTTGGTTTTCTTGAAATAATTACATCAACATTATCGATTCTCATGTCTACTTAGCTTCATTTAAAAGGCCAATGTCACAGAATTTTCTAGCTATATTAGTCCAATTTTTATTTATTCCATATCAATGAAACCTTATTGTTATGAGGAGGGCTTGTTTTAACGACTAGGTGAGTGACATATTTCTCCACTAGTTTTAAAGTTGGTATTGACCAAGTAAAACTAAGGATTGATGTGCTGGTAGCGTGATGGTTATCGGTGCTGAAATTGGAACAGACTGATTTCAAGTACCAGTCTAATTGTATTCCCGATGCACTGATGTCCTTAAGAATAGGCATGAATCCACCTATTACTCTAGCAATGGGTTAATAGCAGGGTAGCCTTGGGTGGTAGCCAGTCTAGAAGAAAGTACTCTGAATTCAAAACCAGAACAAGTCTACAGGAAGTCACTCTCTTTCGCCAATGTCATGGTAATTCACAAATAAGGTAAAAAGAATATGAGGAGAGCCATGATTGTGTATTGCCTTATGAATTATGGCATGAGAAAAATAATCTTGCAAATTCTAGAAGAGAAAGCAATCGAACAGTTATTATATTTATATCAGAATTGACATAAATATATATATATACATATATATATATATATATATATATATATATATATATATATATGCAGAAAATGTAATCAATGGGCTAATTTCAGATTCTGACCTATTAGCCATGGTTAATGGTCCAACAAACAGAATTGATAAAGTTTGCAATAAGCAATAACAAGAAAAAGAAAAGAAAATGGAACAAGGCAAAAGAAAATGCTATAAAGCAAGGAAACAATATATGCAAAGCAAATTAACAGTAATAAGGCAAAGCAACGGTAATAAGGGAAATATATATTTCATCTCTATACTCACCATATATTGCAGTTTTTATACTCCTACAATGTTTGAAAATCACAGGAGTATGATAAACTGTTGGTTGTAGGAACTGTAAAAGTTAAGTATTTTTTTATATTATATATATATATATATATATCTATATCTATCTATCTATATATATATATATATATATATGTATGGGTATATATATATATACATATATATATATATATATGTATGTGTGTATCTATATATATATATATATATATATATATATATATATATATGTGTGTGTGTGTGTGCGTGTGTGTATGTATAAACGTGAATGGCATATTCATGTAAAATAGAATGCATATTTCTTGTATGATTTGAAATATTTAAATATACATAGGTATATTGTAGAGTGAGTGGTGATGGTTAAATATAAAATAAATGATGGAATGGTCCAACAAACAGAATTGACAAAGTTTGCAATAAGCAAGAACAAGAAAAGAACAGAGTAAAAATAATATAATGCAAGCAAACAATATATATATATATATGTATATATATATATATATATATATATATATATACAAGGCAAATTAACAGTAATAAGGCCCAAAAATTAATAAGCTAAGAACTGGTGTTGACACACAAAAGCAAGTTCGAACAAGCGAATGTAGCATTCTGACTACAAGACATGACAGATCAGGACTGAATTGGATGAAACCACAAACTGGCCTATTTTATTGGCTAGGAAAAAAATCCCTGTATTCATTTCCTAAAAATTGTGGAGGGGCAACTGTTTTGCTGTCATTCCAGATTGGAACCAACAATTCACTTTTGCATTTATTTCTGTGGGAAAGGCATGAATTAATCTCTATTACTCTCCCCACACCCAGTTCTGGGTTAAATAGCAGAGAAAACTGGGCTCTCCAGCCTTGCATGGCAGCCAATCTAGGATAAGTACAACTTTGTTTTCAAAACTGCGGAGAAAGCGACAGCAAATCTCTCTATTATGAAATTGAGAAGTTTTGTCAATTCACAGATAACTAAAATAATTATTTGGAAATCTAGAATTTCTAAAAGAAAATGGCTTTTAAAAATGCGCATTATATAGTTATACAGTTTGTAGAGTGCATAGATACCATATTCTGATTTTTGACGGCAATACTTTGGTCAGTGATACTCTGATCTTGGGGAGATGTGGTAATCTATGTATAAATATTTGCATATGGGTACTATGCTGATATATATATATATATACTACATATTATTAGATTATTGTTATGTACCATACCTATGGACATTAATGGGTCTGTACCAATCATCATAAATATGTTGGGCACTGTTGTAATGGGGGGGGTAATATGCTGTCTAAGTAGTCCACCACTAGCAGTGGTTTACCTACTTCATGCCACTGATGAATATTGTATTTTGTTGATGTTATAAAGATTACCGTTTCATCTCCAACCTCCATTTTGGCTATTCCTCATTCAGTAACCTTTTCTAGGTTACAACAGATAGATAGATAGAACCTGAACTTAGTGTTATATACCATACCTAGGAACACTAATAAGTATGTCCCAATCCTCATAAATACACTGGACACTATGATAAGTGAGGGCAATATGCTGTCTAAGTAGTCCCCAGCTAGCAGTGGTTTACCAACTTCACGCCGCTGGCGAGTATTGTATTTTGTTGATGTTATAAAGATTACCATTTTGTCTCGAACCTCCGTTTTGGCTATTCCTCATTCAGTAACCTTTTCTAGGTTACAACAGATAGATAGATAGATAGATAGATAGATAGATAGATAGATAGATCCTGAACTTATATAGTGTTATACACCGTACCTAGGAACACTAATGGGTATGTCCCAGTCCTCATAAATATGTTGGACACTATTGTAAGTGGGGGTAATATGCTGTATAAGTAGTCCACCACTAGCAGTGGTTTACCTATTTAACACTGCTGGCAAGTATTGTATTTTGTTGATGTAATAAAGATACCATTTCATTTCCAACCTCCATTTTGGTTATTCCCCATTCAGTCACCTACTGTAGGTTACAACAATTATATGTAAACAACAAATAAAGCAAAATGCTATTGATTTATCTTTTTTAGTCTGGTTCATTCATTCAAGGCTTTCTCACTCATGACACAAGAACATGTCTGGTGGTTTTAACCATTTATCACCGAGTAAGTAACACAGCAACAATAAGACAAGGCCACACCAACTTGTGATACCTGGGTTACATTAATTTTTTCCTATTCAGAGTTCTGTGGATATTTTAAGAAAAGCATTTCTGTATTTAAATTTAGTTTTACTATCAATCCACCTAATGAGTGGTTACTATATCTGTGAAACCTGAATAGAGATGGATAAGTTGGGCATTTAATTTTATTTCTAACTATTAATGGTCTATCTCTATCTTAATTATGAATACTTGCTTTAGAAGCATTAACTTCCATAAATACACCATTTTGTTGATCAGTTTTTTTTTAAACCATTGTTATTATTATATCGTAGATTATACTGAATATATTAATATGGGTGTTTTATTTTTGGCAATCTTTGTGATCTTACATTAAAGTAAGTTTTCTTTAAAAGTAAATAATAATACTTTGAACATTGTAAAAAAAAAAAAGAAAAAAATAGAAATTTGGCAGTGAACAAGAGCTTCATATTGAAAGGTTAAATGCATAATAATAAATATGAGAAAGTTTTTAAAAACATCCTGAAGTCCCAAGAGATTAAAAGCTTAATCCATTGATGACTTTAGACTCGGAAACCAAAGAATAGGACAAACAACATTGAATATAAATATTTCTAAAAAGGTCTGACAAAATAAATGAAAACTAATCGATTTTATTTTCAATATCCCTGGAAAATAAAAATTTGCAATGCCAGTGTACTGAGTCAAAAATAATTTCCCATTTTGTTTATTAATATTATACTTTATTTTTTTTGAAGAATAATTACATTTTTTCAATTTTGTTTTCACCATTTTTTGCAATGACATGTTGCCACTTATTAGGCTGATCTTCTATACGTTTTCTGATTCACAAATGCATTTCACCAGATATGTCGGCCTAATGAAACAAAGCAGAACACATGGTATAAAAAAAACATCATCCAGTCCACAGATCAAATCCCAGCAAAAATCCAATCATTCAACAGCCAATCACAGACACTCCTACCAAAAAAAAAAAAAAAATTGGATGTTCCTGTACTTGTTAAATTAAAGATATAAAAATGGCACTCCTTTCCAACATCAAGCAGTTCATCTTCAGCCTAATCCCATGACCTTCAGGCCATCAAACATGTCACTGGGGTTGATTTCAATCCCCAAAAAAGGCATAGATCAAATTCCACCAATGACTACACTTGCCTTCACTAACTGACCCCAACTGTGACCTCAGCCAACCAACCTAAAAAATCTGTCAACTCCTTTCTCTACCAACAACACCCTTATACCAAATAATCACTTTCCTTACCAACATCAACTACAGAACCACATATGAACATTTTTACTGCCTTTCACACAACTATGTAAATATTCTGAATTTTAACCAACACATATTGTTGAAAACTTAATCTTTGTTCCATTTTTTTGCAACCAAACACTCATTATAACACTTTTGAGTAAACACTTCTGCAGTTTTAAATGTGAAAGAGTTTTCACTGGAATCTGGTTTTCATTAGAATAAGTTTTCCCCATCAAAGAATTTTGCAGCAATGAAAAAAAACTTGATAATTAGTTAGTACAGGATCAGGCGAATATGGCAGATTCGATAGAGCAGACCGAATGCATTCCAAATTTTTCTTCTATGTTATTCTTGCTTTACATATACTTTTAGTTAAATAGCAATACATGTCCTGTTGGCATTTTGTTTGTGGCTGTTATATACACACCTTCATGTTGTGGATTCTCTACATTTGTAAAGTTTACTTTCCAGAGTTAAACACTGAGGATGTCTTGAATCTGAAATTGAGAAACACAATCACAAAAGAGATATTCTTAAATAATATTATGATTTATAACACAAGCAAATATACTTTTAAGAACTGATTTGTTTTTTTTATGGCTTATCAACCCTTTACAGGTTATTTAAAGCCAAAACATATTTTGGATTGGAAGAATAATTCTTTTTTGGCAATTGATATTATATTAACAATTTTGCGAAAATGACAGTGATTTGGTGGGGGGATAATTTTGGGGAAATGACAGTGATTTGGTGGGGGGATAATTTGGGGGAGATGACAGTGATTTGGTGGGGGGATAATTTGGGGGAGATGACAGTGATTTGGTGGGGGGATAATTTTGGGGAGATGACAGTGATTTGGTGGGGGGATAATTTGGGGGAGATGACAGTGATTTGGTGGGGGGATAATTTGGGGGAGATGACAGTAATTTGGTGGGGGGATAATTTTGGGGAGATGACAGTGATTTGGTGGGGGGATAATTTTGGGGAGATGACAGTGATTTGGTGGGGGGATAATTTTGGGGAGATGACAGTAATTTGGTGGGGGGATAATTTTGGGGAGATGACAGTGATTTGGTGGGGGGATAATTTTGGGGAGATGACAATGATTTGGTGGGGGGATAATTTTGGGGAGATGACTGATTTGGTGGGGGGATAATTTTGGGGAGATGACAGTGATTTGGTGGGGGGATAATTTTGGGGAGATGACAGTGATTTGGTGGGGGGATAATTTTGGGGAAATGACAATGATTTGGTGTGAGGATAATTTTTGAAAGATAAGTAATTTTTTTTTTTCTCAGGCGCAAGTCTTACGATAATACTTTTCCCATTGGAATTTTCACACCTGTGAATATACCAAATCGACTGTATTTGAACTCAGCTCTACATTTTCACATCCCAAGTTGCTATTCATTACACTGCCTGCCAATCCTGTTGTTTTTGTTTGATTTTTTTTTTAGATTTTTAAGATTAAATTGAGAAATTTCAATATTTGTTTTTGATAACAAAACTTAAGGCAAAATGTACTGACATAATTTTCCTTCTGTTTTCCTTTTTTCAGTGTTTTTTTTAATGAGTAAGAGAAGGTCCATAGCCCGATATATAGCTACCTGAATATTGATCTGAAATCATCACTGTATAGTGTTTGATTGTGAGGGATTCACTCATATCATAGCAGCAGAAATTAGACTTGTGTTCACGGGGAGATAAAAGCAGACTTGATAAGAAATAAAATGAACACAAATAACAGGAAAAGTCTGGTAAATATTGATACCTATTATAATTGATTTAAAGAATTTGAAATAAGTTTACTTGAAGCTTTGTAAATATCATTAAAATATATCACGAGTAAAACTATTCAAGACATGTGTGGCTGAGTTAGAGGGTGGCTCCATCTGGCGTGGGGGCATAATTTCATTAACCAAAGAGCCATAATCTGGACCTAAATAAATGTTTAAATATTTTCTTTTTTTCACAAAATACATGAATTTTTTTTTACAATAATGTTTCAGATTTAATTATGTACAATGATACAAATAAATATTTTCTTCTATTGATTATTTACATACGCATATGAGTGCTTTGTTTACCGAAAATATTTTCTGTCTGAGACATTTGGCCTATTATTTTTTTTTCCTTCTCTTGATTACAAAGATCTGATATTGCTTGAAGGTTATTTTACTCAGCACCAAATTCTTATTAAAACAAATTCTCCAAAGAGAATTTTCAAACTGTGTTTTCAGTCAATATAACAAACACTTTCACAGCAAGAAATAAATTGCTTTTCATTTATTCACAAGAAGTTGTAGAATGCAAACAATTTACATTTGAACAAGGAAAGGCAATTTTTAATTATCTGAAATTATAATACAAGAATAGACAATTTAAGATAATAGCTAAAAGTTTCTTAAGCATTTGGTAAAGGATGAGAATGAAAGAATATTATATCCTGTGGCTTGAAGGAAAGCTCTGCAATATAAAGGTTTTACAATTACTTTAAACAGGATAAAATTCAATTTTACATACTGAAAAAGATCTTTAAATGCTGTAGCTCTGAGGAAACCATAGGAATAAAAGTTTATCTTTACCCTTAAACACGGCAGAGTTCAGTCTTCTACACTGAGTAGAAAGAATATTCATTAATTCTAAACTAACATTGTTTCAATGGTATCAAACATGGCTGCAAATTGTA
>OZ010593.1:22624671-22684671 GCA_963932145.1 Acanthosepion lycidas
CCAGAATTTCATAGACGGACATGTCCTTTCTTCACGAGGTATCAGCAATTGACTTGCTTATATTTCTCGATTTTTTTTTTAATGCACTTTTTATTGGTGAAAGTTTCTTTTTCAGTGTTGTGTATGTGCACATACAGCCATGTGCCTGTTTGCACATATGTGTAGGGTGTCATGAATAGTTTTTCTTTTCTTCGTGTTTTTTTTTTCTCTCCACTCCTTAGCTTGCCTCTTTTCTTTAAATTGTAGCTATTTGTTTCTATTTATTCTCATTTTTTTATTTAGACATGTTATTTCTTTTTTGTGTTGGGGAAATTGTATTTTGTCTTTTTAAATATATAATAGATATTAATGCTTCAATGATAATTATTTTTGTCTTCACTTGGCTTATACATACATACATTATATATAAGTGGATACTGAGGTCAATTGGACAGTGACAGCATCTCATGCTTGAATGCAAATTTCAGGCCATGCTGTGCATGCATATATTATAATTATTTTTTTTTAAATATGTATCATGACACAGAAATTACTATGTTTTGAAACCAAATCTTATACTTTTAATTTAAGATTTAAGTTTTGGTTTCAAAACAATAATTTATGTGTTGCAATGAATACATATTTTAAAAAATAATAATTATAATATTATGCTCTACTGTGTATTGAGCACTGTTTTTTTTTTTCAAAATAAATGCTAAAGGACTCTGGATTGTAAATCTGACCATTCTTTCTTAATATTTTGAGATATATATTTGGGCAACAACCTTTCTTTTAAACATCTTTCATTAAAGGAAGATTTAATTCTTTTAATTTTTTGAGCATCCTTACAGTTTTCCATTTTGTAGAAGTAAAGGAATGACAGAAAATTTCCATAATTTTCATTGTTAGACATTTTCAAATGTTTTTTTTTTTAAACAAAATCCCCTTAAAAATGGCTAACAAAATGTCTGAAAGCACTTGGGACAATGGACAAAATCTGTACTCCCTTAAATCTACAAAATGGAAAAACATAAAGATGCTGGAAAACTAAATGAACAAAACATAGAACAATATTAATTAAATCTTCCTCGTCTGCCATATTTAATGATATATATATATATATATATATATATATATATATATATATATATATATTTTAAATTAATTGATTTAAAATATGTTTTTTTTCGCTACACAGTTCTAACCATGTTTCAAAAATGGAAGGTCTGAATTTAATTTTGTAATTAAATTAAAGACATTAGTTCCATTTCATCCTCAAGCGAATTTTGGAGTAACTTTTAAAATTACTGGGTTTTAAAGACAGCTAAAATCATAATTCACGTTTCCAAGGTTACAGATTAATTCACTTCCACTAGACAGGGGTGTTTGCGTGTTCTTTATGTCTGTATTTTGATGTATCCGTTATTAGCTACGTTTTGGTACCATATTTTAAATCAATTAATTTATAATATTAATGCTCTGTAAATTTACATTGAGCACTATTTTGTAAAAATAAAAATATCTATAAGAACATTGGATTATATATCTTACTGTTCTTTCTTTTTATTTATATATACATATATATATATATGTGTGTGAAAATATTGTAGAAAATAGGAAAGAAATTGGTTTGGTAAATAATCCAAAGTTCCTTAGTATTTTTGTAATTATTTTTAAAAAATAGGGCTCGATACGAAAGTAGAGCATAAATATAATTATTTATTTAAAAATATGATTCCAACTCGCTACATAAGAAGTCTCATGTTTCAAAACAAGAGCCGAAAACTTCAAAATAATATTTGAATTAACTTGAGTTAAAGTAGGCTCTGTTCCATCTTCAAGCGAAATTTCCCAAAAAATTTCGCTTGAAGATGGAACAGAATTTTGAAGTTTTCGGCTCTTGTTTTGAAACATGAGACCTCTTATGTAGCGAGTTGGAATCATATTTTTAAATAAATAATTATATATATATATATATATATATATATATATATATATATATATTAGGAATGGAGATATTTATCTAAGATTTCTCGAATATTCAGGCTGGTAGATGCAAATAAATATGTTTAATATATAAATAAAAACGGAACATCTAATCAAATATGGGTATCCATTAAAAATAATGTTTAAGCAATAAATTAGAATATATATTAATAAATATGCATTTTATTCCTCATTGGTAGTATGACTTTCATGCACAACACAATCTTCAGGTGCTGTGTAGAGTGTAACCTGAAGATTGCATTGGACATGAAACTCTGACACATGCTACTGGTGAGGAATATATATATATTAACCATTACCATGCTAATTACATTTTAGAATTGTTCACCTTGCCACTGCATTTTTTTAGGGTACAAGAACATGAACACCTACTGTTTTAACATTGTTTAAACTTTCATTGTATTGTGTGTACGGATTTTAATTTTTGTTCACTAATAAAAGAATAAGTGGGTAATATTTTGAGGCAATACATTACGTTTTGCATGTATGTTTTAATGTTGAAAACAAAATTGTAATGCAAAATAAAAAAAACAAATATTAGGTTGGCGCAAAAAGTAATGTCGTTTTCTCACGTATGTTACTATGTGAGAAAACGATATTATTTTTGCACCAACCTAATACATTAAAAAATACATAATTCAAAATACTTTAACTTTTATTGCTCCTTATGGAGTTCTGCGGTGCAATAAGAAGCAAAATTGCTGAGAAGGCTTTCATTTTGTCAAAAAGTGACATGTTTAGTCATGTTTACAAGAAGACACTAGCATTTGTTTGGTCTTTCTTTCACTTGACTCATATTTGTCTCGTCGACATGTTCTCAAGTAAAGCCTTCAAAATCATCGTCGAAGTCGTAATCAAAGAAAACCTCCTGAATAAAGGTTTTGTTGGATATTGATGCATCCATTTTTTTGTTTGCAAAAAATTGCAAAAAAATTAACATGGGTTTAATCGGTGTTATACCTTGTATAGAGTCTACAAGAATTCAAAATGGCGTTGGAAGACAGAAGTTTAGCCATGTTTCAAAGAAATAGTAGGTGATTTCCAGTTTCAAATACCAGAAATAGAAGTTGACAAGTGTTTATTTACAGCATCCATCTTGAGCAACAGAATGCATCTAGCGCTGTACAGGGAGAGAATTCTATGGCGAAAAGTTTCACCTGCAGTGTGGTAAAGGTTAAATTTACTCAGTAGAAATTTAAATGTAATCTCAAAGACTTAATACTGTCCTCCTGATTACTCTTTCCTCTTCCCACACATTGTTTGTCCCTAATTCTACCACACCCTTTTTATCTTAGTGGCTCTACAGTCTTGCCTGATGGGGAATAGTGATTTTTAAAAAATAAATAAATTTATTAATATATACTTAATAGTTCCATTATATCACATTGAGAACTATTTCATTAACACCAGCACTCAATGCGCAAGATATGTTCTTCTATTTTTGTTACTTTTAACAGGATCATATTTTTTAGTAGTAACATTTATATACCTCAATGTATGTGACTTACCTCAGATGATGCCAAAATAGACTTTTCACTCTATGCCTATCAGTGAAACTATATGCATCAGTTGGCTAACCTTTTAGTCATCTGGTGAAGATCTGCACCTTCACTAGATGTCAGTAGCTGCTATCAGCATATAAACACATTCTATACCAAGGATATGTACATCTGGGACAAACTGGATGACAAGTAGATATATAAGCAGCCACCTGAGAGGAAACAAAAAGTCTCTTATTTTCTTGTGAGAATGTATAGTTTACATTCACAAAATACTCCAAAGCCACATATTAAATTGCTGACAGTAAAATTTGATAAAAAAATGCCATAAATGGAACATTTAGCCTACATGCGATATGATTGCACCTCATATCCCATTTTGCCTTCACCATAAAATGGGGACCAAAAGACACTGAAAAATGCAGTTGTAAAGAAAAGAAAAAGAAGAAAAAAAAAACTGTCAACTTATAGTAGCAACAAACGTCTGCAATAGATTCCTTCTGTCTCTCAACCGCAACACTTGTAGCCAAATCACAGTTCAAACGATAGTCCGTCATAACAGGCAACGTAGAAATGACAAAATGAGGTCACACATTCAACCTTCACTTCTCACCAGCAAAAACACGTGTTCACCCACCAAGCTCAGATAATCTAAGAATGCACATAAGCAAAAAACAACAACTTTTGTTCACCAAGAGATCTTTCTGATTGGTCACGCCATTCAGGGGAGGGAAGAACATTAGCATAGATTCTGGTCCTTAAACTAGATTCTTGCTAACAACTTTTTGGTAATTTTTCTTCGGCAAATCGCACACAAAACCTGAACTCTTTTTCGAGGTAGCTGATTATCTCTTTCACTACACTCCCCCTGTCGCATAAGTGACACTCAGGGGCAATAACAAATTTTATCAAATGTTTGCTTTTAGTGATAAATACATTATATGTTCCTTTTTTTATGCTTTAAGAAAATATCCAGTTTTTATGTGTTGTGTATCTTTAGGCCATAGGCGATCACGCCTCTCCACAATTTCCTCTTCTTTATAACTCTTAATAAATTTTGTCTTTTTGTTATTTCTTAACCTTGTTCTGCCATCCATTTACTCAAACTCACTAAGTAGGTTATGCATTGTTTTTCTCTATCCCCCTTGCCCTCAATCTATCCTGTGAGTATCAGATTTTCCAAGCCCTCTTTCTTCATTATATTCTTTAGAACTTTCAACTGCCTCTTCCTGATGTTAAGTATAAATTTCCTTTTTGTTTCCATTTTCTCTAAAACTTTGTTGTTTGCTCATACATTCAATCCATGGTATCCTCAA
Source organism: Acanthosepion lycidas (assembly GCA_963932145.1). Taxonomy (NCBI): domain Eukaryota; kingdom Metazoa; phylum Mollusca; class Cephalopoda; order Sepiida; family Sepiidae; genus Acanthosepion; species Acanthosepion lycidas. The sequence continues at coordinate 22,629,473 of OZ010593.1, forward strand.
CATCCTTCTGTAGAACATTTCTGTTACTTCAAGTCTCTTCATCTTTGAGGAGATTGTCCAGCATTCATTGCCATATAGGAGGACTGATATCAGTACTCTTTTCTTTGTTTCTAACAAAGTTTTCTGTCTCTTAATACTCTGCTTAGCTTTTGGAATCCATCTTTGACTATCCCAATGTGTCTATGCTAGCTCAGTGCTCAAATAAAACCAGTCAATTCCCTTCCACTTTGAAAAAGACAGTATAATCTTTATTCCACTTGTTTACAATAGGATAAAATTGGAGATATTATTTGATCTCCCCTATTCGTGCTAAATTCTGTAGTTTGCTAAATTTTATTTGCTGTAATAGCAAACAATGACTCATACAAAACAGCTTCTGAAGCTGTGTTTTATAACTTATTTTTTGCAAGTAATTTTTTGGTTAGTAATTTTTCATCAAGTTTTTGCTTGAGACACTTTTAACCAATTAGCTTTGAAGAATGGCACACTGTCAGAATAATCATTCATCCTCATGTATGAACAAGAACTTATTCAAAGAACATGTTTTATTTTTATCCAATCAGATGTTAAACAGTGGAAGACTTCCAGCTTGAGAGGTCTGAGCTGCCTATATAAACTATAAGTATTTGGAGATTCTTTGAGTCAAAGCTAAAGTGTAAGGAGCATTGGGTCATGAAAATACTTTATTATACAAGAAAACTAATCATAATAAAAATGAAATCTCTCCAAGAAATTGTGGTAAACCAAAACGGCTGGAATTTAGAATAAAAAAAATATCCTATGATGACTTTAATGTGCATCTCATACCTTTGGGGCTTGTCTTTTATTACCATTTGTTTAACTAGTTAGAATACAAAAGCAAAGTTCTCATTTATAGACATTCTCCAACAATCTCTTTCTCATGACATTTATTTTTCACTGTATTGTTGACTACATAATATTCATAATACTGGTAGAAGACATATTGTTTTGAGGTTTCCAGGTGGAGTATTTTTCATTTATACTCAGATTTTTGTCTTTTTTTTTCTTTTCTAACAATGTTGAGGTTTTTCATTAAATTGTAGAGTTTATCTTGCATGTTAGAGTTTGGCTGCTCAGTCTTAAGCATTTGCTTAACTGTTCATTTTATCAGAATTGTAATAGGCAGGGTTTTGCATCTGTAGTCTGTGTGTGACAAACTCTTTCTTAGCATATTTAGTCCCCACTGTATTATTGACTATGTAATATTCATAATGGTGGTAGGAAAAAATTGTGCTTTGGGTGCTCTGTTTTTTACAGATGCTTGCTTAACAAATTATTCTATCGAAGTTATAATGATCTTGCAAAGTTTTTTCATTTGCTTTTTTTTTTCAAGCATTTTACCCTGAGCAAGGGAGGAATTCCACTACCATGCAAGGGGTTACAGAGAGTAAGAGTAAAGAGGGGTGTTTGTGGAAATGATAATGAGAATGATGGGAATCAAGATCAAGGAATCAGAAGATGTCGACTGACATTACATTTGAATATTTGATTATAGCTATCAAGGAAGCAAGTAAGAGGAATGGAGTTCCACTGTTGGGAAGTGTGTGAAAAGAAGCTGTTGGAGTAGAAGAAGCAGTTATATTTAACTGTTTTGACAGTGAAAGGGTGGGACCAAGATGCCAAGCAAGTAGCATACTTAAATTCATGCAGTTGGGGCACCAGTGTAAGTAGCTCATCAGAGCAGTTGGCATGAAAATATTTGTAGAAAAGTCAGGGGAAAACCGCATCATGTCTGTGAGAATGTGGCTGGAGTTGAGATGCCAGGTCAGGACCTATCACATTGCATATCTGTGTTTGGATTTTGTCTAGAACCTCAAGATGAACAGCAGGGGCACCAGACCATATATTACAACAGTATTCAATGCAAGAATGAATGGTAGATTTGAAGGATGGACTCGAATGAGAAAAACCTTCTGGTATGACACGGAGAACCAGTGGAAAACGTGAGACCAAGAAGTTGCAGAGAGATACTCTTGTTTTGAGCATCAGCCATGCTGATATCAGGCAGGGAGGGTTCTCTATGGTGGATAAATGAGATCAGTTTTGTTTTGGAGGCACTGAAGCTTACAAGCCATTTCCTGGCCAAGTCAACCACAGATTGGAAGTCCTTTTCGAGACCAGGTTAACTTTGCAAGCAATGCTAGATTTATTATTGAGACAGTAGTAAATGGTAGTGTCATCTGCATAGATGTCTATTTGAGAACTGAAGACATCAGGAAATTTGTTGTTGAAGATCAGAAACAGTGTAGGACCTGGGATAGAGCCTTGGGGAACACCAGCATTTGTATGAAAGAAACTGGAGAAGAACCTGTTTAGGATGACAACAATCTCTTCTTATCACATTTATTTCACACTGTATTGTTGACTATGTAATAGTCATATTAGTAGTACGTTTTTTTTTAAATAATGGAAACTTTGTGTCACAACACATCTACAAATGCAATGAAGGTAAATTTAAAATTATGCCAATGTATTAAACAATTATTCTTACCTACAAATACAAGAAAAAACTTCATAGGCAAATTTAAACCAGCACTAAACAAATCATAACCATACACACATAAACACACACCATACACACATAGTGGCTGATTACACTAGTCAGATCCCCCCACACACACACCATATAAATATGTATGAGAACGATTATATGCACACACATACTGGCAAACACACTCTAGACAGATGATGTGCATGAGCAAACACTACACAGCATACAAAGTGTATGTATGTATACACACACACACAATTTCCTTGTAATAAAATAATATATATGCATGGAGAAGCAGTATGTATTCAGAGCTCATAAAATGCTAAAATCAAAGACCTCCTTCCTTACCCATTTCTCTGATTAATCCTAATTGTTTTATTACTTCTTAAGCCGAGGAACATTTTCTCTATAAGTCCAACAAGAATTTGGGTTACTACCACACAGACAAGGTGAAGGTTAAACATCAGAAAACATAAGGAAAAAATGAATTCCTTTAAATAATATGTGAAAATGACCATTTTTTAAAAATTTTTACCATAGTTCTTATGTTCAAGAAGGTTTTATTTCTGGTGTTAGTTTATTAAATGATTTGATGAAAATACTTGTTGGTATATTCAGTTGAGTTATTTTTAAAGACTTAGGGTCAGATTGTTATTGTAAAAATAGTATTTCTCAATAAGGAGATCAATATTTGTTGGTTTAGATACAAATTGAAAGGTTTTTATGATTTTTCTTTTTGAGAATGTTGCCATTTGTCAACGTCATATATACAAAAAACAAATGAAAAAAAAAAGCTTTTTTTAAAAAATGAGGCATTTCTGTACAGCAAAAACGGTAGCTAACCAAGAAAAAGTAAAGTCATTTTCAGATTCAGCGCTCTAAAATTAGCTAAAAAGATGTTTGGTATCTCGATACCATTTCAAAATCTTTTTTTTTTGTTGACCCATGTAATTGTGTTTTTAAAATAATTATAATGGATTAACCACTTTTAATATTTTGGCAACTTTTATGGAACTAATGAAGGGAATAATGGAAGGATTTGCAGAATTTATGAGATTTTACTTTAATTCACATCATTAACCCACTAATGCCCACCATCCTATTTTGGGATACTTAGGCTTATAGATAGAAACCTAGAATTAATATTTCATATTTTTCTAAACTTATAATTAATAGTGGATTTATTTTTAATTATAAAATCAATAGCATATTTTACATGAAATACACTACAAAGTAACCTGAACAGAATTCCACAGTCCGTCTTTGCTTATCATCGCTCAATGTAAACCTTCCTATTTAAAATGCTCCACATTTTTTCACTCAGATTAAGTTTAGGAAAACAAGCTTGCCACTTAAGGATAATATGAACCTATTTTATTCAGATCTTTATTAGTTACCTTTCCTAAATGTGACAGAGTACTGTTTTTTGGCTTGAACAATGGCTCCATGTGTGCCTTCAGAAAATCAGTTTATATCTGAGCGCTCATCCTGAACTGCTTCACCACCTATAATCCAATGCCAACAACATCACACCACCTCCACTTGTGAAATCAGACTTTGCCAAAGCCAATGATATTTAGATCCATCTACCTGAACTGCAATTGTCGTGTGATATTTTTTAGTTAAAACAACTATTAAAATTGTCTTTGTGTATATTTTTTTTTGGAATGAGCTATATAGATAGAAAACTTTATGTGATACCAGAGAGGTAAATTAGTTTGTATGATCATACTGTAGAGCTACTTGGGCATCATTAAAATGTTATGGCTTGGGGTATAAAATCGGAAAATTATGTAAAAATTGGTTCCACATGACTGATAACTGTCAGGCAGTCCCCCAAAGCAATAAATTTTTAATTGAAGAAAGAACATAAAAATGTGTTATTTATGAAGTATTAGGTTGGTGCAAAAATAATTTCGTTTTCTAACATATGTTACTATGTGAGAAAACGAAATTATTTTTGCACCAACCTAATAATTAAAAAATCATTACTTCATTTTAAAATTGTGGTTTATTCATGTTTCTTTAAATATAAACATTGTCATGCTTACATTTCAGTCATTTCATTATATTTCTCATAGTAAAAAAAATTCTTTGAACATTCTTTCATAGAAAAAATTATTTGTGTTTCCTTCATGGAAAGAATTCTTCATCTTTCCTTTATAAAAAAAAAAAAAATGCCCCACTTTTCCCCATGGAAAGAATAATTACTCTTTTCTCCATGGAAAGAAGTCTTTGTCATATTGCTTCATTCAAAAACTTCTTCCTCTGTTTGTTATTCTCAATCTTAGTTTAACCAGTTTTTTCCAGTTCCTCTTTGCGGAATCTGTTCAGCCTCTTTTTTTGCTATTATTCTTCCTTGTAGAAAGAATTCCTTCTCCACTCTCTTGTCATTTTTCTTCCAAGTAAAATACAGTCTTCTATTTTTTTTTCCTTTTTGATCATTATCCCAGTGGTAAAGAATTCATCTTGTTTCTCTTTGCGATTCTTTCTCCTCCTCTCATGCCCAGCCTTACTTCTCCCAAGTGGAGACAAGGATACAATTCTGAATAATTCATGAAATTCTGGCAATGCACTTTTCTGAGAATTTCAGGCAATAGTGAATAAAGATGAAACTAGTCTAAATTATTTAGAGAATCATGCCAAATGTCCAGAGCAAAGGATTGTACTATAGATTGATTATACAAGCAAGTAGTAAATGAAAATTACACTCAATATTGTATACAGAATGGCAAAGACTATGATACTCCTGTAACATTGTTTTAATTTGCTATTATTTTCAAAATGTTTACTGCCTCCATGATCATAAATATATATTTTCCAAGATATTTTTACTCATTTGTAGGTCACATAATTTGGTACATTCATTTCAGAGAACTAAATTGAAATGTAGATGTTCTTTTCTTTGACTATCTTGAAAAGAAACATTTTCCCAGTAGCATTTTCAAATTTCTGGTTTTGAATGAACCCACTATTTTGTAATAAAATTAATAATGGGAAAAAGAAACTGAGGTAAATCTGTTGATTCCAGTGGAATTTGTCAGATGGTAGTTCCAGGTTATTTTTGTTGGAACTTAGTCAATAGGAAATCTTTCTATAAGAATTTGCCAATGGCTATTTCTTCTTTCCATTCTTTTCTTTCCATTCTCCTTTTTTTTTCTTTTTTCCTTTGTCCTTTGTCTGTCATTTGTTCATTCTTGTTTCATGTTTGTTTGTTTGTTTCCTTCTTTCTTGTTTTGTATTTGTTTCTTTCTAGTTTTGTATTTGTTTCTTTCTTGTTTTGTGTTTGTTTCTTTCCTGTTTTGTGTTTGTTTCTTTCTTGTTGTGTATTTGTTTCTTTCTAGTTTTGTGTTTGTTTCTTTCCTGTTGTGTATTTGTTTCTTTCTTGTTTTGTGTTTGTTTCTTTCTTGTTTTTGTCTTTTTCTTTCCTTTGTTTTGTATTTGTTTCTTTCTTGTTTTGTGTTTGTTTCTTTCTTGTTTTGTGCTTGTTTCTTTCTTGTTGTGTGCTTGTTTCTTTCTTGTTTTGTGTTTGTTTCTTTCTTGATTTTGTCTTTTTCTTTCCTTTGTTTTGTATTTGTTTCTTTCTTGTTTTGTGTTTGTTTCTTTCTTGTTTTGTGTTTGTTTCTTTCTTGTTTTTGTCTTTTTCTTTCCTTTGTTTTGTATTTGTTTCTTTCTTGTTTTGTGTTTGTTTCTTTCTTGTTTTGTGTTTGTTTCTTTCCTGTTGTGTATTTGTTTCTTTCTTGTTTTGTGTTTGTTTCTTTCTTGTTTTTGTCTTTTTCTTTCCTTTGTTTTGTATTTGTTTCTTTCTTGTTTTGTGTTTGTTTCTTTCTTGTTTTGTGCTTGTTTCTTTCTTGTTGTGTGCTTGTTTCTTTCTTGTTTTGTGTTTGTTTCTTTCTTGTTTTTGTCTTTTTCTTTCCTTTGTTTTGTATTTGTTTCTTTCTTGTTTTGTGTTTGTTTCTTTCTTGTTTTGTGTTTGTTTCTTTCCTGTTGTGTATTTGTTTCTTTCTTGTTTTGTGTTTGTTTCTTTCTTGTTTTTGTCTTTTTCTTTCCTTTGTTTTGTATTTGTTTCTTTCTTGTTTTGTGTTTGTTTCTTTCTTGTTTTGTGTTTGTTTCTTTCCTGTTGTGTATTTGTTTCTTTCTTGTTTTGTGTTTGTTTCTTTCTTGTTTTTGTCTTTTTCTTTCCTTTGTTTTGTATTTGTTTCTTTCTTGTTTTGTGTTTGTTTCTTTCTTGTTTTGTGCTTGTTTCTTTCTTGTTGTGTGCTTGTTTCTTTCTTGTTTTGTGTTTGTTTCTTTCTTGTTTTTGTCTTTTTCTTTCCTTTGTTTTGTATTTGTTTCTTTCTTGTTTTGTGTTTGTTTCTTTCTTGTTTTGTGTTTGTTTCTTTCCTGTTGTGTATTTGTTTCTTTCTTGTTTTGTGTTTGTTTCTTTCTTGTTTTTGTCTTTTTCTTTCCTTTGTTTTGTATTTGTTTCTTTCTTGTTTTGTGTTTGTTTCTTTCTTGTTTTGTGTTTGTTTCTTTCCTGTTGTGTATTTGTTTCTTTCTTGTTTTGTGTTTGTTTCTTTCTTGTTTTTGTCTTTTTCTTTCCTTTGTTTTGTATTTGTTTCTTTCTTGTTTTGTGTTTGTTTCTTTCTTGTTTTGTGTTTGTTTCTTTCTTGTTTTGTGTTTGTTTCTTTCTTGTTTTTGTCTTTTTCTTTCCTTTGTTTTGTATTTGTTTCTTTCTTGTTTTGTGTTTGTTTCTTTCTTGTTTTGTGTTTGTTTCTTTCCTGTTGTGTATTTGTTTCTTTCTTGTTTTGTGTTTGTTTCTTTCTTGTTTTTGTCTTTTTCTTTCCTTTGTTTTGTATTTGTTTCTTTCTTGTTTTGTGTTTGTTTCTTTCTTGTTTTGTGCTTGTTTCTTTCTTGTTGTGTGCTTGTTTCTTTCTTGTTTTGTGTTTGTTTCTTTCTTGTTTTTGTCTTTTTCTTTCCTTTGTTTTGTATTTGTTTCTTTCTTGTTTTGTATTTGTTTCTTTCTTGTTTTGTGTTTGTTTCTTTCCTGTTGTGTATTTGTTTCTTTCTTGTTTTGTGTTTGTTTCTTTCTTGTTTTTGTCTTTTTCTTTCCTTTGTTTTGTATTTGTTTCTTTCTTGTTTTGTGTTTGTTTCTTTCTTGTTTTGTGTTTGTTTCTTTCCTGTTGTGTATTTGTTTCTTTCTTGTTTTGTGTTTGTTTCTTTCTTGTTTTTGTCTTTTTCTTTCCTTTGTTTTGTATTTGTTTCTTTCTTGTTTTGTGTTTGTTTCTTTCTTGTTTTGTGTTTGTTTCTTTCTTGTTTTGTGTTTGTTTCTTTCTTGTTTTTGTCTTTTTCTTTCCTTTGTTTTGTATTTGTTTCTTTCTTGTTTTGTGTTTGTTTCTTTCTTGTTTTGTGTTTGTTTCTTTCCTGTTTTGTGTTTGTTTCTATCTTGTTTTGTGCTTGTTTCTTTCTTGTTGTGTGCTTGTTTCTTTCTTGTTTTGTGTTTGTTTCTTTCTTTTTGTGTATTTGTTTCTTTCCTGTTTGGTGTTTGTTTCTTTCCTCTTTTGTGTTTGTTTCTTGTTTTTGTCTTTTTCTTTTCTTCTTTCTGTTTTGTTTCTTTCTGGTTTGTTTTTCTTCTTTTCTCTCTTGTTTCTTTCCTCTTGTTTCTTTTGTTTCAGTAAGTTTTGTCTTTTTGCATTAATCCCTATTCTGCCAACCATTTCTCCAAGCACATTACTATTTTTCACGGTTTCTCATGCCCTTAATATATTCTGTAAATGTCAAATTCTCCAAACCCTATTTCCTTGTTATATGCTCCAGTAATTTCAACTAACGCTTTCTGATTCTAAGTACAATTTTTTCTGTTTTCCTGAGAATATCTTCATTGCTCACATACTTCATCTATGGTTTTCTCAGCATCCTTCTGTAGAACTATAACTTTGTTTCTTCAAATTTCCACTTCATCTGTGAGAAAAATGTCCAGTATTCACTGCCTTTATAGTTGAATTGATATCACATAGCAATTTTATCCTTTTTTTTTTTTTTATTTATAATGAATTTGTTTTAGTTTCTTAAATTTGCTTATCTTTTGGAAGCCATCTTTTGCTTTTCCGGTACACCTTCAAATTTCTGTATCACATTTCTGTGTTCTTTTTAAAAAAAAAACTTTCCAGATAATTAAATTTTTGTACTTTCTTGACTTAATCGAATTATTGGCCTAAAGTTTTTCATCTTTATAAGAGATTTCTACCATTTTTAATAATGAGACAAATCCCATTCATGCTTCTTTGACCTGCATTGATATTTGGACTGTCACATTTTCTTGATATCTGGTCTATTTCTTTTATCTTGAATAATAATTCTTAGTTATAATTTACTATTAACTGTCACTCATGTCCTGTTAGCTTCGCTGGCAGCCATTTTGACTTTGTCCTCAATTCAATTTCTCAGCTGTCATTATCTTTACTTGATTCTGTCTCTAAATTCCTTTATTCCTTTTAATATTTCAATTGGGTTCATCATCATTATTAACATTAATATTCATTGAATGACTGATTTTGTTTCTCAATTGCTTTTTATTTTAATTTCTGTAGATAGACAATTTCCATAAAAACTAAACATACCGTGATAGCCAAAAGAGTTGAATTTGCATAATAGCCAAATTCATTTGGCTGAATCTGAGAATGCAGAGAAAGAACTTGTCTTCAAAGGAGGCAAGGATCTTGACCTTTTAACGATATGAAAATATTATGCTCTCAACTTGGTCAAGTGCTGGATTTACATATACAGTAGTGAATAGTTAAGTATTTCAGGATTTTTGAATGAAAAAAGAATTCCATTGTATAATCTCCTTTTCAAAGAACAAAGAAAAGTATGCATTTATTCTTTGAAAAGAAATGAATAGAGATAACTTATTGAATCTTTTTCAAAGATGATAAAGATGCAAGTAAATTTTTTTTTCCCAAAGGCAAGGAAAAAAGGCCTGAATTTATTTCACTGATATGAACTCAGAAATTATTCATTTATATGAATATGTATAAATTTTTTTTTCTTTCTCAAAGACTTTTTGGGAAAGAAAAAAAAATCCTGCTATTATCTGTTAAGTTGGATAAAGATGGCATAGCTGCAAGTGTTGGTTAATAAACAGGCTGGTATGAAAGACTACTGAGATGCATTAGGCTAAATGGCAACACCAAATATGCATATATATATATCTGTATCATTTTGTGAATGTGAAGGATCAATAACTCTGTAGTTAATCATCGAGGTATTAGCTGAATTTTAATTAAAAATTTTCAATGTATTATATGCAGTATATGGTATATGGGATTAGTCTTCTAGTCTGAATAAATGATATAAAGAAAGTTATAGTAAAAGTATATTTTTCTTCATGAAACTAAGAATTTAGTGATTATATATATATATATATATATATATATATATATATATATATATGTATAAAAGTGAACAGAGAAGTCAACACTTAGAGGCGACAGTCTGTTTCATGCTAGAAGCAATTGTCAGGCTACGAGAACAGCACTCAAGGCCTGACAATTGCTTCTAGCATGAAACAGACTGTCGCCTCTAAGTGTTGACTTCTATGTTCACTTTTATATTTTTATATTTACACATGCTCTATCTCTTATATTGAGCACTTTATCCCATAAATATAGCACATCTTAAGACTATATTTCTTCACATATATATATATATATATATATATATATATATATATAAAGTATGTGTGTGAATGAATGTATATATGAATTAATATCTGTCTTTGCTTTGTGTGTGTATATATATATATATATTGTGTATGCCTAATCCTCAGTAGTATAGTGGTAAGTATCTCCATCTGTCACACGGCAGGCCGGGGTTCAATTCTCCACTGGGGAGGCTTAACATTTACAGGTTGACCCAAGCCTTGTGAGTGAAATTGGGTAGACAGAACTCTTGCCGGTCATCAATAGCTGCACTAGCACAAAGCCAGCATGATGGCCTTGTTCAAATTGTTTGATCACACTAGATAACATGCTCTCTCCCAGAAACTGTAACTAAGGCCTGCTCAGTATAGTTGCAGTATAAACCACAGGTGGGCTCTGTCGGTGTTGAGCAAACACAAATGTTCCTGAGCGAGCGTCTGCAATAGGGATTGGCTAACCCCCTAGTAGACATGTAGCCTCAAATATGCGCGGCCAGCTATTATATATTGTGTGTTTTTAATATATATATATATTGCTTTTATATACACTCCTGGTTAAAAATCTTAAGGCCAGATACAAAAATGTTAAAAAAAATCATGGTGGATAGTGGCTCAGATTAAGAAATCGGAGAGCTGAGTTTGAATTCCAGTCAAATCCCTTACATTCACTTACATGCTAATACACTTGGGAAACGTAAGAATATTCCTCTTCCCCACCCAGCTATGGCTAAATAGCAGGACAGACTATAGCCTCAGATGGCAACTAGTTTACTGCAGAAAAAAATGACAACCTACTGCAGGAAAAAAAATCTTCCTTGTCGGTCATGTATCGAAAGATACATGATCATCTAAGCAGGTATCACACATGGCACATAACTGACTGACTTTAATCAAAATATATCTGTGAAAATTTCTCGGACATTCAGGCCGGTAAATGTTGTTTAATACTGTTTATTATAAACAGAGCATTTACTTAAATATTTGTATCTATAAAAAGAATGTATAAACATAAAAATGTCTTAAAATAATTGTCAGACTTTGTCCATTTCATAATGAATGACGTCATTTGTTTACATTTGATACGCCATGAGCAGATATGAATGTACATGAGAGATTCATGAAAGATTGAAGTTTAAAGACAGTAAATTCGACCTGACTAACCGAACGCTCCCTTGTGGCCAAATCGGTAAAGGCAAATCAATCTAAATGACAGTTCTGCATAGGGTACAGGTTCGAATCCTGTCAGAGTATGAATATTTTCTGGGAAAATTTCTCAGACATTCATGGCGGTAAATATTGTTTAATATTGTTTATTATAAAAAGAGCATTTACTTAAATATTTGTATCTATAAAAAGAACGTATAAACATAAAAATGTCTTAAAATAATTGTTGGGCTTTGTCCATTTCATAATATATATGAACATATACATATATATATATACACACACATACACTAGCCACCATCCATATGAAATCAAACATATATTCTCTTCTATAGAATGTAGGATTAGCAATAACTCATCTAACAAAGATGTGTTTGATAAATATAGCCGTATATATAATACTACTTTAAAAAATAGTGGTTACAAGTAAGCCGAAATCAAATATAGAAAATATAATATTGATCTTAAGAATAGAAATATCATTTTGTACACCCCCCCATTTAACCAATTAGTCAGTACTAAGTTAGGCCAGAATTTTCTCCATTTAATTGATAAACATTTCCATAAAACTTTCTGTTAAATATTTTAATAAAACTAAGTTATACCTACACTGATAATCTTGAAGATTATAAAGAAACACAAAAATAAAATTTTAAAAGCATTTAATAATCTGGATAATAATGTATATTACAATATATATACTTTTGATGATATTAAAAATTGTAATGAATGCCTACTATGAAACCAATGTATAATAACTTCTCTTGTTTATACTGAGTCCAACTGTTGAAAAATTTTATGTTGGTAGTACTAAGAATTCTTTTAAGACTAGGTGTTATCATCATGTCTTATCCTTACGAAATCTTTCTAAATATTTTTGGAATTTAAAAAAGGGTAATAAAAGTACTAAGGTAAAATGGAAAATTTAAAAAAAACTAGAAAGTGTATATCTTTAAATGAACCCTGTTTTCTATGTTTACATGAAAAATTAGAAATTATGAGATTCTTTGATAAAAACTTCTTATTAAACCAAAGAAGTGAATTGACTGTAAATTTGTAGGCATAGTCTACATTTTACCTTACAACATGTTTAAACTTTGAATTTCTTATAGTTATAATCAGTAGATGAACTTTGGTGCACCTTTATATGGTTTACTATTCTATTTGTAAGAATAATTTTGATTTAATATAGCTTTGTATTAATCTTTGGTTAGTATTATTGACATCTTATATAGAAATATAGGTGTTTAGTTGGTATTATTAACATCTTACATGTATGCACTTTACTTAATAAATGCATATTAATTTGCCAAAGAAGTTCTGTGTTTTTGATCGTTTTTTTTTTTTTTTGAACAGTTGTGTGCCAGTTTCATAAACGGGTCTTTTTATTTATCAACTACAAAATTTTATATGAGAAGCTGAACGAGGTTATAATTGTCTAACATTATCTTAAATTACGTCCACATCACTTTTGCTTTAGCTTCTTGGTAAGTTTTAGTGTCTGATTTCAAAACAATGGAACAATCTGTATCTGCCCATAAAGAAATTCTCTAGCTTTTATATGCAGACAACTTTGTGTTATGACCTATATTAAAAAAAAACTTTTTCTGGTGAATTTAAATTTAGTGTAGGTCACATTCACTTGGTTAATCATGGCAAAGCCCACAAATCTAGTCTTCAAAGTATTCTGCTTCTTGAAATCAAATTAATCTTTCACTCACCATTAGTTTAACATTTGCCTGAAGAGACATATTTATGGTGTTGAAATATAATTGTAACATGTTTTAATATCCTAAAATAAATAATATTTACCTATACTATGTATTGATCCCTGTTTTAAATTAAATGTACAGTGGAATCATACTCTGTCCTCATTTTACCTGGATATTTCACTAAAACATTCCCAATACAAAGAGAATATTTTGAAAAACTAGTTTTGAAGACTGAAGATCAAATTAGAAGAATGAGATGGAAGGCTCACTTCTTTCTTTTTGGTCAGGATGTTTCAAATATATCAAATCCTAAGGGTTTCAAAAGATTGAAAACTGCACCCCACCATTGAGTGTTTACACAGCTTTGAAAATAATCAACTAAACATTATTTATGATATCACTTTTCATAAAAATAGGAATCATTTCCAGAGGCATTTAGATTCTATTGTTAATGATATTAATGGATCTAACAAAATCTTTGTTAAATCTGACAAAACCACTTTTTTTTTTATAAATTTAAATCCTAAAGATTATAATGATTTAATTAAAAAATATTTAACCGAAAATTATAGAAGCTGAATGTTAACACACAATTTAGTTGATAGAATTAATACTACCTGTAAAAAATAAACTGATAAAATTAGCATTAAGATTAGTAAGTTCTGTACCAAAGAATCATATGTCCTAATGAAAGATCATAAAACAGACTTTGAAACATAACTTCCAGGAGAATTATCAACCCTACCAGACCAGAAATTGGAAAGATAAGCAAAGTTAACCTGAATAGAGTCAGCAAATAAACAACACCTTGGACTTTTACAATAGACTGGTACCGCAGATATTATTAATTGCTTCAAAGGAATTACCAACAAAACAAGATGTTCTTTTATCCAATTTGATATCATGGATTTTTACCCTTTCATTTCTAAGGATCTTTTTACTCTTGCTTTGGAATTTGCCAAGGAATACTCTAAAATTTCCAGTGAAGGCATAAATATAATAATGATCTGTAGAAGATCTGTTCTCATTTGCAACAATGAACAGTGGATTAAAAACTCTGATTATCACTTTGATATTCTCTATGGAATCATTCTACAGTCTGAGTGCTTCTGAGGATGTTCATGGTGATATTATAGAGTTATACAGAGATGATGGCCTTATGGCAATAAGAAATTCTACTAAAATCAAGGTAGACAAATTAAGGAAAATGATTCACAGGGAATTAAAAAGCTTAAATCTTATGGTTAAGGTAACTACTAATGTTAAACGGGTTGATTTTCTTGATATTACATTAGACCTTGTTAATGATGTATTATATAAAAAATGATATTAACCCAATATATATTCATCCCATTTCTAAATACACTCCATCTGTAATCATATACCCTCATCTATAGAATGTAAGATTAGCAACAACTCATCTGACAAAGATGTTTGATAAATATAGTGGTGTTTATAATACTGCTTTAAAAAATAGTGGTTACAAGTACACTGAAATCAAGTATAGAAAATATGATAATACTAGTCTAAGGAATAGGAATATCATTTGTTAGACATCCCCATTTAACAATTTAGACAGATTAGAAGTTCCTTCATTTAATTGATAAACATTTCCCTAAAAGTAACCCTCTTAGTAAAATATTTAACAGAAACACATTAAAACTAAGTTGTAATTGCACTGATAATATTGAAGATTATAATGAAACAATAATAAAATTTTAAACCATTTTAAAAATTTGGATAATAATACATGTCCCAAGATAAATGCAGTTAATAATATTAACCAATGTAATTGCAAGGATTCTAATGAATACCCATTACAAAACCAATGTTTAACTACCTCTCTTGTTTATCTGAGTACTGTTTCTACAATAGAGAATCCAACTTGAAAAAATTTATATTGGTAGTACTTTCAAGACTAGGTGGTATTAGCATGTCTTATCCTTCACCAATAGTACTTACAAAAATAGTACATCTCTAAATATTTTTGGAATTTAAAAGAAGCTAATAAAACTCCTAAGGTAAAATGGAAAATTAAAAAAAAAATTCTAGATGGTACCAAAAATTCTAGAACATGTATATATTTAAATCTGGGTTTTCTATGTTTACATGAAATATTAGACATTATCAGATTCTTTGATTAAAATTCCTTATTAAACCAAAGACGTGAATTGATTGTAAATTTATTAAAGATTGCTTTTTACCTTAGAATATGCTTAAACTTAGAATTTGATAATACATTTTCTTATGGTAATAATCTATAGAGGAACTGTTGTGCACCTTATATAGTGTACTATTCTATTTGTATGATTCATTTTGATTTAATCTTGCTTTGTATTAATGTTTGGTTAGTATTAATAACATCTTTTAAGAGTTATTTTTGGTACCATCTATAATTGTTTGTGTGGGAGTTGGTGATGAAAAGTTTCTCACCTCAAAAATCTCATTGTTGATGACTTGGGCAAACATTAGGGAGTAGATTGCATGGCAGACTTTTCAGAACCTCTTTGTCCAAGTTTTGATTATTAAAATCCTATTGACATTTTATGAACTGAACTTTCATTTGAAGTTTATCATTTTCTTGTTACCCATTTTATCAATGTTGATTTTGTCAGTTATATCATCAGTCTTATTTTATTCTGTGACTAAATCAGAATAGGCAACATAAAAGAAACATAAAATACAACATAAAACAAATATAAAAACAAAATAAAAATACAAATATAAAACCAAATATCAACAAAAATAAAAATCATTAGACAAAATTAAATAAGAATAAAACAAAACATTAACAAATATAAAATATAAGATATAAGCATAAAGCTAATATAAAATATTTACTCTAAATAAAATTATATATATATATATATGTATATATATATGTATATATATATATATATATATATATATATATATATATATATATGCATATATATGTATATATATATATATATATGTATGTATACATATATATGCATGTATATATATATATATGTATGTATATATATATATATATATATATATATATGCATATATATGTATGTATATATATATATATATGCATGTATATATATGTATGTATATATATATATATATATATATATATATATATGCATATATATGTATGTATATATATATATATATATATATATGCATATATATGTATGCATATATATATATATATATATATATATATATATGCATGTATATATATATTTATATATATATATATATATATATATATATATATATATATATATTCATACACGTTTCATTAAATAATATATATGTATATATATATATATATATATATATATATATATATATATATATATATATAACCAAATGGCTATATATATATATATATATATATATATATATATAAACATAAAACATTTTCTCTTTTACTAAAACATTCAAAAAAGTTCCTTACGTGTTTATTTTTGATTTTTCAGAAAGTTAAAAGTTCTGACCCATAAAAATGGCAATATTTTTAGCCGTCAGATTGTAATTCTCTGTGAAGGAATTTCTCTGATTTATTATTAAACGATACAAAGAAGAACCACTTAAAGATAATGGAATTTTTCAAAAATACTGATGAGAAAAAGAGAAACTTATATATTTTCTTTTAATGGAAAGTTGAACAACTTACATTTCATTCGCTGGAAGATATTTCTGTTCAATTTACATTTTATACATTAAAAAGCCGTACAAATTTCAAGCAATTTCTATTATTAGTCTTCTCTTCTGTGTTATTTTGTGGGTTTGAATTGAAAGATAGAATTGGAAAGAAAGATTATTTTAAAAACTAGCATAGTACCCATAAAAAATGATAGGATTATTTGTGACCGGATTAGTACTTCTGACTAGAATCAGTTTAACATACACTCTTTGAAAAGAGTTACACATAACTGCGATTGCATGGATCCCATGACCGTTAGAGTCATGGGGCACCACATGTACTGCAGCCACAGTAGAAGTGGTATCCTTGTGCAAGATAGCCTGGTAGAGTCCAGCCCTCTCCAAGCTGTTTTTGAATTCAGTTTCCTTCTCCTAGATGGGCTGCCACCCAAGAGTATAGAACCAAGTCTGTCCTGCTATTTACACATAGTTGGGGGAGAAGAGGGTCAGCACATAAGTGAATGTAGTGGATTCGACTGGAATTCAAACTCTGCTCTCCAATTCATCAATCCAAGCCGCTATCCTTTACAAATAAGAGGAAGTGCTAAAACCTTTTCTCAACTTGATACTCTACCCAAAATAAGTATTCTGATGGTCACTAAATGTTTAAAAATATGATCAAATAGCCAAATAATTTAATTCCATTTAAAGAATTAATGAGTTTTGGTGTGTGATGCTTGGTTGTGATATGTAAACAGATGATTTCACATCATTTCCAAGTGTTTTAGGACAAGGTAAACCCACCCTACAAATTCCATAATTTAAACTCAACCAATAACATTTTTTGCACCAATAGACATTTCAACATCCATGAATCTTTATGGAAAAAAAAATTTCTTTTTATATAAAAAGAATTTCATATATATATATATATATATATATATATTGTTGGTACAGCCAAGAAGATTGGACAGCAGTCTTTATATAGCCTCAATAGCCAAGGTTTGTGTACTATAGCAATCACTAAAAGGATTGAATTTTGGTCAGAGTGTAACTATGACAAGATATGGATGTTTTATCTTATATCCAAGATGAATTGTTGATTTTGTTCAGCAGCATAACCTCTATGGGTTATTTAATGTCAGAATCTAAATATTTTGAACACAATTGTATACCTTCAACTACAGATAAAATGTATTGATGATATTTTTACTGCAAAAATGTGGTTGTAGACTTTCATAGATTTTTTTTTCTTTTTGAGGTTCACTATTTGCCAGTTACTGGGATCCTAACAGGTGATACCACCCTGGGTCAGAGTGGACCTGGGAACAACATCAATTAAGAAGTAGTTCTACACTACTCAGAGGTCTTGCTGCCAGATGTAGTTTATCATTATAACCAGGACTATCATATCCAAGTATCTAATTTCTTCTGTGCTGATCACTTACTTTGTGATGGTGGCATTTATGACTAAGTAGAGCAATTTTTGCATGGAAGAGCCAATTGCATTGGCTGTATGTTGGTGGATTTTGTTGTCGGACATCTTCCTTTTCTCTTCTGGAGGCTTTGAATTTTTAGTAGGATCTCAGGTCTGTGTTTCAAACAATTTAGGTTCAAGTCCAGTGTTGTTTTGAGTTGGTCCTTGTATCATTGAAGAGGGAAGCTCTGTGGTCTTTTCCCAGAAGTTAGCTCACTGAATAAAATTTAATATTGAAAACTTGACTCTTCTATTCTTGCTACCTGTCCTGACTATCAAAGATATATAAAATGATGAAAGTGGAAACTTTAGAAACCCATGGTAATAGTTTATTTCACAAGATCGAATAATTGATCTCATCTCATCAGGCCAAACAGTTTCACAGCATCTGTCTATATTTCTGAGATGAGGTATTATGTACATTATTTACATTTGGAATGCCGAACTGAACCCTTTATTTTGCTCACTGGGGTAGACTGTTCTAGTTCCACATGCCATGCTTAATGAATGTCAGTTATCAGTTATTTCTTGTTAATTTCCCTCTGCAAGTTCTCCACTACCTTAACCAGGTATTGAACTCACACTCTTTGGGTCCTGTCACTGGATCTAACCAATGCCTTTATCCACTGTGCCATGTGTCCTTGAGGACATCTGGGTATGTATTTCAGGGTATTATAAACCTAATGTCTCAGCAACCATTTTTATCAGTGCTCATATTGCAATTTTTTGGTGTTATCATTGCATGTTTTTTTAACAGAGCTCATATTGCAACTTTTGTTGTTATTATTGCTTTTCTGTGGCACTCCTTATTACTGGTTCCCATACTGTATTCATTTCTATGCTTGGTCGGCTCAGGAGATTTTTGTGGCCTAGCATATGATTCCTTAAGTTTATGAATTTTCCAATGGTGTTCCTTGTCTATGATCTCAACATGATCCCACAGAGGGCAGTGATTTCCCTTCTCTCTCCATATGTGGTCAGCCATGACTAATTTTTCCACTTCCCCTCGTGTTACAACTTTCTGGTGTTCTTGAAGACTTACCTTAAGAGGGCGGCCTGTCTCCACTTTTCATTTTTTTCCGCAGCTGCACAGGATAGTGTACACACAGTCTTTAGTCATGTTCTCCTCTATGGTTGGGGGCCTTACTCGGGAGAGATATCTGCGAAGTGTCATCAAGCTTTTGAAGGTTGTCCTGACGTTATATGGATCACAGGTCGTTTTTTTCTCTCTGATAACCCCCTTCACGTAAGGCAGGCAGACTCTTTTCTGAGGGTCTCTAACCCCCAGTCAAAATATCTTGTACTACTTGGAGCTACAAACATTCCAGATGAATAGTGTTATATACCGTACCTATGAACACTAATGGGTGTGTCCCAGTCCTCATAAATACATTGGACACTATTGTAAGTGGTGGTGGTAGGGGTAATATGCTGTCTAAGTATTCCACCAGTAGCAGTGGTTTACCTACTTCAAGCCATTGGCGAGTATTGTCTTTTGTTGATGTTATAAAGATTACCATTTCATTTCCAACCTCCATTTTGGTTATTCGTCATTCAGTAACCCTTTCTAGGTTACAACAAATAGTTTATCTGGCTTGCCTGAGATGTGTGATTGCTAATTCCATGGTTTTTCAATGTTTTACTGTGAAATCAGTAGGAAGCAGCCCAAACCAACACTTTCATTTCCATCTACCCCATTTCTCTCACAGATGTGCCGTCGCCTCTCTCTGTCTTTTTTATAAATACTTTCATGGTAATTGCTCCAATGAGCTGCTTTCACTTGTTCCCAGTCTTCATGAATTCAAGCGCCCTATGAGGCTGGCATCCCGCTCTCACCCTTTCCCTGTAGAAACTTTTAAATGTAGCCATCTCTTCTACTCCAATAGCTTCATACCTCGCACCTCTCACCTGTGGAACACCCTTCCCTATTACTGTTTCCCTGAGAGCTATAATCTCCAACTATTCAAATGTAATGTCAATCGACATCTCCAGTTACCTTGATCTATCCACTATCCCTCTCCTCATCCTTTCTTCTATCACTCCTATCTGCTCTCACTTCAAATCTTCTGCAACCCCCTGCATCCTAGTGGCTTCATGCTTTGCTCGAGGCGTAATGCTTAAAAAAAACCCCCAAAAAATACATTAATTGTTTCAGATGTGTAACCTTTAGCCAGACAATGTTCAACATCACCTAACTGAAGCTGTGGTCAGTAAACCAAACTCACAAGCCATTACTACTTTTATAAGATAACCCATTCTTACAACCACAGCTTAGTGACTATCTGTTGCAAATAAACATTATATACTAACTTGAACTGCACTAGGTGTCTCAGATTTAACTAAACTTATTAAATGACTGTATACTACCTGATGTGATTTGGCATTGGAGTAACATTTAGTAATCATGTCTGGTTGACTATTACAAACGAGAAGTGAGTTCATTTCTCACTGAGTGCCCTGCACCTTTTGTAAAAATTAAGCTATACTTAATAACGCTAGGTTCTTTAACAGATGCTATGGTCAGCAAGCTGGCAGTGAGTGTGATCATTTGTATAATCACAGCTTATTAAAATATATATATATATATATATATATATATATATATATATATATATATATATATATATATATACACAGACACCATATATATATATATATATATATATACACACACCATATTTACTGAATACAATTTTTGAAAGACATTTGTCAGAAATTTAGTTAAGTTGATTGATCCTCAAGAACATAATAAATTTAGACCACTCACACTGTCATGCACTAATAATATACTTTCATACTCAAATCATAAAGTAATTTTTAAATGGATTTCAAGGTAAATCAAAGAAAAAACAAAAAAACGTAGAGGGAAATCAAGAAAAATAAAATGTGGAGAATTGTAGAAAACAAAATTTAGTTAAAAACTAATGAATATTTTGCGTGAAGGAAAAAAATTTGAAGGAAAATAATTTGAAATTAAGGAAGACCCAAGCATCAGAGAGAAATCTAGAAAAATAAAAAATTAAAAGTTTAATTTTGTATTGAGGAAAATTAAAAAATTAATTTTGTATTGAGGAAAATTAAAAATTTAATATTGTATTGAGGAAAATTAAAAATTTAATTTTGCATTGAAGAAAATTAAATTAAAAATTTAATTTCGCATTGAGGAAAATTAAAATTTTAATTTTGTACTGAGGAAAATTAAAAAATTAATCTTGTATTGAGGAAAATTAAAAATTCAATTTTGTATTGAGGAAAATTAAAAATTTAATTTTGTATTGAGGAAAATTAAAAAATTAATTTTGTATTGAGGAAAATTAAAAAATTAATTTTGTATTGAGGAAAATTAAAAATTCAATTTTGTATTGAGGAAAATTAAAAATTTAACTTTGTCTATTGAGGAAAATTAAAAATTTAACTGTCTATTGAGGAAAAATAAAAATTTAACTGTCTATTGAGGAAAACTAAAACTTTTGTGAGAACATAAAGAAATTGTGAAAATATAAAAATCAAGATCTGTATCTTGGTCCAAATAGAAGAATATATAATAAGTCTTCATCTCAAAAATTACATCATAATGTACATTCTAACATCATGATTTTTGTGCTATTCATAGGAAGAAAGAGCAAAGAAAATTCTCATATCAAAATTGGGCCTATTTAAATAAGTGATAATTTGAAAAGTACCTAGATTATTTAACTTACATTTTTACCTTTTATGTTGAACAAAAATGCATAAATTGTTCAAAGAATTCTCCTTTCTCTTGAAAGTTCAAACTTTTGAAATTTTAATTGTTGTTCAGGTCACGATAGGTGCCTGTGAGCAAAATGTCTATCAATCAAACAAAACTGTTTTTGATTTAGCAAAAGGAAAAAAACAAAATGGCCAGACATCTCTGTTGTTCTTGTTTTTGTAACCTTTCTTTTGAAAATAAAGGTTCTTTTTCTAATCAAGAAAATTGTTAATGTCAGATAATTTTCAATTCTTTGCTTTTTTGCCCAACAACAAAAAAACAAAAAATTTAAAATAGTCTAAAGGTCATATGATGACTTCTAATAAATGTGAATAGTTAGTTTATTGTCTTGGGATCATTACAAAATTTGACTAAGAAGCCTGGGTTTATAAAACCCATTAATGCCCAAAGCTAAACCAATTGATACAAAAATAAATGTAGAAAATAGTGAAGCAATTGATACAAAAATAAATGTAGAAATCAGCAATCAATTTTTAGAAAAAGATGAAAATTTGGTACCAACTATTTTAAAAAGAAATGTAAAAACCAATTATAAAAGTAAAAATCTGGTATCAATTATAAAAATGAGAATAAAATTCCAAAATAAAATATAAAAACAAAATTCCCATATTACATATGTATATCTCGAAAGTAAATGTTCTGTTATTGTAAATCTAAAAAATGCAGTATAAATTATAAAAATTCTGTTTGGAATTATAGGTTTCAACCAAAAATCCATTAATTCCCAAAAATGAGATTGTGGGCTGTAATTGGCTAAATTCAAAATAATACCATGGAACAAGAGTCATTTCCCATTGCATATTCAATTTTGAATCTGTTGTGAATTCCGGTTTGAAATCTGGTACCAATAAATAACAAATGCCAGGAATGAATATATGAAAATAATGTATTAACGTAATAATACAAACTAGTAAAGCTCGCTGGTCTTTTGGAACAGGATTAGGGATTTTTCTCTGTTTATAATTCGGTTTTCAGTTCTTTCTAAAGTTTTTTCATTCTCTTTCACACCCAGGAATACGGGTTAGTAGCAAAATATATATACAGTCTTTGGTATTGAAGTATCGCTGTATGACTTCTTACTGAGTCTACGTGCTCGCTCACTGTGACTCCTACAACACTGTTACCTCACCCTCACTCTTCCGGTTACCTACAACCTTTTTACTCTGTCACTCTGGACTCAACTCGACTCTTTGGTCTTCACATAGCTGTAGTATATGTATATACTGGGTGAGTCCATTCGTGTAAAAAGGGGAGAACCCCTCAACAGAATCAAAAGTAATCTTTCCCTTAGACTGTCTACCACATTCCTGATTATTTTGACTATTATTATAGACAGAGTTTCAAATATGTACCTTCTGGCCATCTCCAGGGGTTCATTATTTTTGGCTGATATAGGATCTTTTATGTGTCGATTATTATGTTATTTTACCTCTGTGATGCATTTGCTATTGAGTCTTTTATTATTGAACTCATTTGATGACAGAAAAACTTGATTAATCTATGTCTATATCCCCTAAGCTACTATCCAGAAGCTTTTAAATTGAATGCCAAATAGTTTCAACATTTGGTTACACAGCATGTTTAATAATCTTAGTTTTGACTTTGCAATGAGGAACGCTTACTATATTTTGACTTAGGATTGTGTTTCTGGTTCCTTCTAAAGTCTATTTCAACTCTATACTTCTAACGTATCTGTCTGCATGCTGAAATTTGATTTACTTTTCTTTTTTTTCTTCTCAGTGAGAGTAGGCATGTTCACCTATCATCTAGTTAGATGACTCCTCTGATTTTTGAGCAGGAGTGGAGGTTTATCCTTTGTTTCCTGTTTAGGATTTGGTTTTCTGGTTCTTTCTAACATCTACTTCAACTCCATACTTCTAACATCTCCACAGGAACTCTAAACTTTTATTTATTAATTATTCTAATTTTTTCATCCCAGTTGGGTTCTATAGGTTTGCCTACTGTCTAATTCATGCTCCTACCTGGTCTTTTGAACAGGATTAGGTATTTTTCCCTGTTTATAATTGGAAAAATGTTTCAACAGGTAAGAACAATAAAATGAACAAAGCAGTACTTGCACATAAAATATCCAATAACAGAGAAAATAATCAGTGTCTTAGGATGGTTGGAGGGTACTCAGCCAAAATAGCAAGAGAGAGAAAGAAAAAAAAAACGAGAGAGTGAGATGGAAAAAAACGAGAGAGAGAAAAAACGGGAGAGAGAAAGAAAGAAAAAACGAGAGAGAGAGAGAGAGAGAAAGAAAAAACAGGAGAGATAAAGAAAAAACGTAGAGAGAGAGAAAGAAAGAAAAAAACAAGAGAGAGAAAGAAAAAATAGAAAGAAAAAAGAAAGAAAAAAGTGAAAGAAAAATAAAGAAAAAAGGAGATAGAAAAAGAAAGAAAAAAACGAGAGAAAGAAAGAAAAAACGAGAGAGAGAAAGAAATAAAAAACAAGAGAGAGAAAGAAAAAAAGAGAGAGAGAAAGAAAAAAGAGAAAGAAAAAAGAGTGAAATAAAAAATAAATAAAAGGAGAGAGAAAGAGAAAGAAAGAAAAAAACGTGAGAGAGAAAGAAAAAAACAAGAGAGAGAGAGAGAAAGAAAGAAAAAAACAAGAGAGAGAAAGAAAAAAGGAGAGAGAGAGAAAGAAAAAAGAGAAAGAAAAAAGAGTGAAAGAAAAAATAAAGAAAAAAGGAGAGAGAGGAAAAGTCAGAGAATAAGACTGAGGATAATCATTTAAGGGGTCAAGTGTCTCAAGAAGCACTTATGCAGGTAGCTGTACCATGAGGAAATGAGGATGATTCAACTCTAAGGAGGTCGTATGGTACGTTTGCGGTGTAAAGGTCTGAACTGCTGAACATCAGTCATTTAAAGAGAGTGCTCAATGTTGAGTCTGTTGGCAGAAAAAGTCTGCAAATTAGAAAGTATCTTTGCCCATAAAACTGTGTAAATGATTTTGAACTCAACTGAGGCTGAAAAGGGAAGATTGAGCAGCTCCATCCTAGACCTTCTTGCCCAAGAACTGCATTCTTCTGGGATAGACGCCTTCATGGATGCTTCCCTGGACACTGCAGTCCTAATCTCTATGTCAAGAGGCAATTGTTATCTATCTTCCTTATCCTCATAATCTTCACTTCCTACTACCTCATCTTCCATTCACATCACACACCACGTTCACCATAGCTATTGTAACAATAATCCTCTAATTTGTGTGGCTCTCGAACCTTAAATGAAATGAACTTCAGTATTAAGAAAACATTAATACAATAACAATACATGAATTTATATTTTTCACAAATATATTTGTGGATTTGTGTGTGTGTGTGTATATATATATATATATATATATATATATATATATATATATATATATATATATATATAATTTCGTTTCATCTTTTGGAATGGCTATCTAATGATCCAGCATCCTTTAAACGGGCTCTGGTGAAATAAATTATTATAATGGAACCTTAAATTGGTTTATTTTTCTTTTATTTATATATTTATATATATATATATATATATATATATATATATATATATATATATATTCATGAATTATTCATACATAAAACAAATACAAAGGTTAATGATTAAATGGCGAGAAATCCATCTTCGCGAACAATTCAATAATATACAAAAACCCCGAATCTGTTTATGAATGAAAAGATCCTGTATTATAAATTTCTGTTGCATTAGATCTTTTTATTTTACAAGCTTTCGTCTGTTCCTACAGACATCCTCAGGTATGAAATAGACTGTGTTCTTGTTTTTACTCTTAGTATTAAGTGGACAAACGAAAACAAGGTTGTAATCCGAAAAATGCTATGAGAAACGTGTGTTATTGTTTTGGAATGTGCAGTCGCAACCCTGAGTTTGAATTTAAATTTTAAGGTTAAGGTTCTGCATTTATGTACAAATGTAGTGATAAGAGAATTCTTTTTTACTGGTAAATTTTCCGTTAAAGTGGCATGAACTATATTGTTCAATAATTACAGTAATGTCGCACTTATTATCCGAAAGTTGCACTTGGATCAGTTATTTTAATTTCAATAAAGATGCAATTAATTTACAAATTCATGAATTATTCATACATAAAACAAATACAAAGGTTAATGATTAAATGGCGAGAAATCCATCTTCGCGAACAATTCAATATACAAAAACCCCAAATCTGTTTATGAATGAAAAGATCCTGTTTTATAAATTTCTGTTGCATTAGATCTTTTTATTTTACAAGCTTTCGTCTGTTCCTACAGACATCCTCAGGTATGAAATAGATTGTGTCCTTGTTTTTATTGTCAGTAATAAGTGGACAAACGAAAACAAGGTTGTAATCCGAAAAATGCTATGAGAAATGTGTGTTATTGTTTTGAGAACCGTCCATAACTATAAATGTTTTAAAATTATAAATGACCTCCTTTGATATATTCCCTACCCTCTTATGTACCTCTCCACTAATTAGATTATGATTCTTAATTTTTTTTTTTCATATATATTACTGGTAATATTTACAGATAAATTGATTTACACCTATTCTTATTCTACACACTATACTGTCCAGGAATAGGTCAAAATTTGATTATAAAAGGTTATATTAATATCCCTTGTTTTTTTTAGAGGAAATCACCACTTCTAAATTTATTAATCCACAAAACACTTTCATTAATTACAGAATTTATAGTGATAACCCCAACAGAAATATATGCAATTCAGTTCTAGACATTTTTATAGTAAACCAAAAATAACATTTCCAATTACTACTAAAACTATAGCTAGAATTTTACCTACTCCAACGTATTACTATCCCGTATTTCCACCTTTCCTCCTCTACCTCTCACTCTTAGGGTGCTTGTGAGATGATGTGCCTAAACTTTTGACCAGTGTTTATCAGCAAGAAAAATCTCCACAGTCCAGTCAACATTCAACATCTCACCCATTCTTCACCAAACTGCTATCAACAAGCACTATTGTTTCACTCCGTCACATTTTTGCTTTATGTGTATTTTTTCTTCTCATACAAATGGAAAAAGGAAGTGACATTTCACATATGGCTTGCCTACAAGCAGGATTGTTTATAAACATATTTGGTTCTCACCCGTCGAGGTGCAGTTGAAATGCACTGAAACGAAGTAGCATCTTTGTAGTGAGTAAAATGGTTTATTATTATTATTATTATTATAATGAAGCTAATGGTCAGAATTGAATTAGACCAGGAAACAGCAGTATTAAAAAATTGCTTAATACACATATAAAAAGATAAAAATTTAACATGTAGTGCTTTTAAGTATAGAAAATGAAGAAATCAGCGAATTCCTCTATCTTGGTTTCAAACTTTTGGTATCTACAGGCGATTTCAGTTAGCCGATTTTCTAATGACTTATTTTTTAAAAATAAAAATTTATGAAAATTATATTTTTAAAAAAATAAATAAATAAGCGCATGACCTGTCATGTGTTGTTGGGGATTAAATGAAATATACAAACATACTTTTTATCTCACTTGAAATGAACTCATTTTTGGCTTATTCATTTATTTATTTTTTTAAAAATATAGCATTCATAAATTTTTATTTTTAAAAAATAAAATGTTAGGAAATCAATTGAAGATTTAAATTTACAAAGAAAAAGTGAAAAACAACACCATAAATAGCTAAAAAAAACGAAAAAAAGAAAAAGGTGACAATCAAGATTCACAATTATTCCCATTCAATAGCTCCTGGAATAATTTGAAACTCAACAGTTACCATCCACAAAAATAACTATTAGATGAATACAAGAGACAACCCACAAAGCATAACTGACCTGTATATATAAATAGTTAAGCAAAAACATAATGCACATGGCCTGGTGATTGCATTTAGCATGAAACACTGTTGCGTGTCGAGTTCATTGTCCACTTTCATGAATAAAAATGATCAATAACAGGGACAGAGATTATATAAATATAAAAGTAGACACTGATGTCAACACCAAGTAGGGACAATCTGTTTCATGACTGAACGCAATATTCAGTGTCTGTCTTCAGGTATGAAACAGACTGTCACCACTTTGTTGTGACATCAGTGTCCACACAAACACACACACACACACACACATACACACACATATATATATATATATATATATATATATATATATTTCTAAAGAATTAATGGATTTAATTTTCAGTTAGACATTTTTATTAGTTCAAATGTTATTATAGTGGGAAAATATATATATAAAAATGGTATCTATTTCAGTTACAACGTGTCCATTTTAATGACGTTCGAAATCATAAAAGTATGTATACACCTCCATACATGTGCGATATATATATATATATATATATATATATATATATATATATATATATATGTGCGATATATATGTGTGTGTGTGAGATATATATATATATATATATATATATATATATATCTGTGTGTGTGTGTGATATATATATATGTGTGTATGTGTGTGTGTGTGATATATATATATGTGTGTATGTGTGTTTTATATGTGTGTGTGTGTGTGTGATATATATATGTATATATATATATTTTATATATGTGTGTGTGATATATATATTGAACCTTGTGTGCAATTTTTGCATTATACGTAAAGACAATTATATTTTTTCTCATTAATGTATATTTGCTAATTTTATGTCATATCAAATTTATGTAAGTAAAAGACTTGCACAATGTGGACAACATGAAGAGATGTTTGATTGAATGTGTTAAAAAGTATTACATTGCGGATGGTTATTTTGGACTAAGTGACTTGCAGACAATATGTGGCTGTTATCATTCTTCACACAATGTTTGGCATCACAAATATTACTCTTGACACATTATGCAAGAATGCTTCACTGTCAAAACAGCACAGAATGCCTGTCAGCCAAAAGACACTTTTGGAAAAATATAATTAATTCATTTATAAAATGCTTTCATTTCTGCTATTCTTGGCATATATTCTAAGAAGTCATTAATACTTACACATTTTAAGCCATGGCAGAATTTTAAAAAGAAAACTAGAGTATTTGCTGGTAAAGTTTGGGGTGTTGTAGAAAAAACACAGACACCTTTACATGGACTTTCACCACCAGTGGATAACAGAGACACTTGACAGACATGACACCTTCACCCACGAGGGAATAATCTACCACCAGTGGAGAATAGAGACTGCTGACAGGGAGACTTGGTGACACTCTTAACTCCTGTAAAATGAACTACCACTAATGAACAATAGCAATTATTGACAAGGAGACTTGGTTACATTCTTAGCTCCTGGGAAATAAACTACCATCAGTGGACAATGGAAACTGCTGACAGAAAAACTTGATGGTAAGACTTAGTGACATTCTAGTTACTGGAGAATAAGCTACCACCAGTGGACAATAAAGATTGCTGACAGGGAACTTTGGTGACACTCTCATATCATTTGAAGCAAGGTACGTTCATTGGACAAGAGGTACTGCTGGCAATCTAACCTCTTAAATAATCTGCCACTATTGGACAATAGCAAGTGTTGATAGGGAAACTTGGGGACATTTTAGCTCCTGGTGAATAAGCTACCACCAGCGGACAAAATTGCTGACAGGGAACCTTGGTCAGACTCACACATCCTATGAGGCAAACTGCCACTAGTGAACAATAGAGATTGCTGATAGAGACTTGGTGACACTCTCATCTTTTGTTAAATAACTTGCCAGTGGACAACAGCAAGAGTTGACAGGAGACTTGGTGGTACTCTCATGCTCTTGTGAAATAAACTACTACTAGTTGACAATATCAACTGTTGATGCTGCGACTTCATGACACTCTCAACTCCTGAGGAGTAAGCTACCACCAGTGGACAATAGAGATTGAAGAAAGAAAATTGGTGACACTTTACACCTCCTGTGAAGCAAACTCTACCACCAGTGTACAATAGAGGCTACTGACATGTTGACTTTGTGACACACTCAGATCTTTTCAAATAAACTACCAACAAGAATGGCCAATAGAAAGATATCGTCCATGCATAACTCACACCTTATGTCAACTCGGGTAATTGCTAAGGAAGGTCAAGCTAACTGAATATAGGAAACCTTAGCAAAAGGAGAAAACTGATTTTTTCTGGAAAAAAAAAACAATGATCTGGAAGTGAAATGAAAGCAGCTACTCTGAATCCTTCATAAATGTCAGGGTGTAGAATCAATAAATACTAAACATTTTAACTACCTCAATATATAGGGCAGCTCTAAGAAATCGAGCAAACAGCAACGGGAAAAGTTGTGGAGAGCCTTGATCACATATTTTCCTGGAAGGATGCAGCACATAGATGATGATTATGCAGGTAAAATAGTTAATAATAATAATATAAACCAGTAAAAGTGTTAGGATGAGCACTTGGGAATAACCTTAACCCTAACACATGGGGAATTGTTTATCTAAATGGCAAGTGTAATTGATGAGTCAAGTTCCAGTATAATCTGTTGTGTTCACTGCACACTAATACCTTTGGGAAAGGCAAGAACCCATTATTTTACCCCCACATACACACACACCTCAGCAAAGTAGACTGGGTTCTTTAGTCTGGATTACCAGACAGACTTGGAGAAAGACATCTCTGCTTTTAAAGGTACAGAGAAACCCGTGAGAAACCTCTCAACTCTCTTAGCCAAAAAACATAGCACTTCACACAAAAAGGAATCTTTTGAGGGTGATGAATGCTGATGTATTCAGGTGACATGGCATTTAAAAGAGAAATAAACATTTTATCTAAAGGTATTTTTATTCAGTTCACATTAATTCTGTTCAGAAATATTAGCTCGTGAGATGATAATGTTGGTATAAAAAGAGATAGCTCAACTTAACATTCTAACTGGTATCTAGACAGGATATTTTGTTACTGGTATGCCACATTGGTTGATTAAGAAGATGACTCTACTCTTTACTTTTAAGCTGAACATCAATCAGCTCTTATGACTTGACAAAGTTTGAGATAATACTATATATAAATATGCATGTATGTGTGTGCATGGGCATGTGGCCGAGTGATTAGAATGTTTGCATTCTGACCATGTGAACTGGGGGTTCAAATCTCACTATGGTCGATTTGTCAGGAAGGACACTTCCTGTTGTCATCAAACTCAAGGGGTCGATCCCAGTATGTGGCACATTTGGAAAGTGCCTGAAAACCATACCCATGGGTTGACCCAAACCTTCTGAGTGAAATTGTGTAGATGGAACACTTGAAGATCATTGATAGTTGTGCTAGCACAAAGTCACAAGTCATCCTAGCGAAGGGCTTAAGCATACTGGCCTTGTTCAAATTGTTGCTCATGCTAGATAACACAAGTTTCCCAGAAACTGCAACTAGGATCTGCTTAGCATACTAGCAGTATAAACCACAGTTGGGCTCTGTGGGTGTTGAATAAACACAAATGCACCTGAGGAAGCATCTTTTATAGGGATTGGCTAGCCACCCTAGTAAATGGGTATCCTCGAATATGAGTGGCCAGTTATATATGTGTGTCTACACAATGTAATCAGTTATTTAAATGAAATATAATTGCAAATAAATACAGATCACTGCTAATATTTTTGAATAACATGCTTAATATACTGAGAACAGAGCCACATGTAGTGTAAAAAGTTAGGTTTTTTGGATCTTGTTAAAAACATTACAGTTATTTGTGTAGAATAAATTATTGTTAAATTATAGTTAAATTGTAGTTAGTGATAGAATAAATTATCCACTGTCTAAAATTAAGACAATTCCATTCTCAACTGTATTTTTATTCATGTATGGTAACTGCTACCACCCTCTACCAAGAGTTACAAAATAGGACTCAATATAAACCGTCCTGGGTAAGACGTTAAACTATGTCCAGCAGCAAGGCGTCTAATCAGGAGGTTTTGAGGAGCATGAAACCACCTCTTAATTGCTGGTGTTCCCAGATCCACCCTGACCCAGGGTGATAGCACCTATTAGGGTCCCAGCTATGGGCAAATAGTTAACCATTATCAGGAATACTTTTTTGGAAAAAAAATTATTACCAGTAATACAATTTTAAAGGAAATATATTACCAGAAACAAATTTTTGATAAAAGAAAATATTACCGGCAATAAAAAATTTTGTCGACATTAAATAACCCATTGAGGTTGATATGCCATTAAACAAAATAAACCAAACCAATCTAAACCAAAGAATACATATTCTATTCATACAAATCTATCCTAAAAATGTTGTCGGCATTAAATTACCCATTGAGGTTGATATGCCGTAAAACAAAATAAACCAAACCAATCTAAACCAAAGAATACAAATTCTATTCATACAAATCTATCCTAAAAATGTTGTCGGCATTAAATAACCCATTGAGGTTGATATGCCGTAAAACAAAATAAACCAAACCAATCTAAACTAAAGAATACATATTCTATTCATACAAATCTATCCTAAAAATGTTAAATAATAATAAATAGTTTGCCAATAGTGGACAATAACTGACAATAAATGACAATAACAAGTGTTGATAGGGAAACTTGGGGACATTTTAGCTTCTGGTGAATAAGCTACCACCAGTGGACAAGATTGCTGACCGGGAAACTTGGTAAGATATACCCCATGCATAACTCACACCTTATGTCAACTCGGGTAATTGCTAAGGAAGGTCAAGCTAACTGAATATAGGCAACCTTAGAAAAAAGAGAAAACTGTTTTTTTCTGGAAAAAAAAATCAGTTATCTGGAAGTGAAATGAAAGCAGCTACTCTGAATCCTTCATAAATGTCAGGGTGTAGAATCAATAAATACTAAACATTTTAACTACCTCAATATATAGGGCAGCTCTAAGAAATCTAGTATAGGAAATAAGAAAATAGCATATTATCGTGTGTTTTGTCCAACACTGCAAATTGATTTATGAACTTAAGAACTAAAGTGCTTATTTACATTATTCAGACTGTTGTCCACATCAAGTTTTTGTTCACCACTGCCGTAGCCAGTTATTGAACTCACAACTCTTTGGGTCAAGTCACTGGACCCAACCAACACTTTTATCCACTGGAGCATGTTCTTGAGGACACTTGGAGAGTTAAGTTAAAGGGAGAAAACTGAGACATCTGAAAGAGGCGCTGAACTAGAACAATCTACTCCAGTGGATGAAATAAATGGTTCAGTCTGAAATTCCAATAACCTGAAGAAGGCCAGTGCATACAATGGCTGAAACATTGTGAACATGACAAAGATCTGAACAACAGCCCAAACAATGTAAATAATTACAATACTTCATCACAAAAATATAGATGAAACTAAAGTACTGTTCTTAAATAACTTCATCAGACAATGTGACTTGGAATCTCAACTGCAGTCACTTTCTCACATATGTGATGTGGCTTCCCTCTGTCTTTTCTATAAATATTTTCATGGCAACTCTGTTCTGACAAACTATTTTCACTGGTGCCACGACTGCATGAATTTAAGCATGCTATTATGTTAGCATCTCGATCCCACACTTTTATTTTTAAAACAATTAAATGTAACTGCCTCTTCTACTCCAACAGCTTCTCTCGCACTTCCTGACAGTAGAACTCCCTTCCTCTCACTTGCTTCCCTGATAACTATAATCTTCAAAAATTTAAATTTAATATCAATCAACATCCTTGTCCTTTCCTTTATCCTTTTCTCAAACACCCCTCTTTACTCTTACTTTCACTCTCTAACCACTTGCGTGCTAGTGACACTCCCACCTTGCTTAGGGTGAAATGCTTAAAAAAAATAAAAAGACTGAGATTTTTGTATGATGTCAAAATTATTCAGAAACTGTCAGCTGTATAAAACTGCCTTCACAGATCAATGATTAAAAATGGCTCCAAGCAAATGAATCCTTTATGTTTTAGTGAGGGCAAACCTTCTTCAAACCTTGGGAACTGGTGCTACAGAATCACAAAGAAAGAACTTTAGAAAAAAAAAAGAACTAGAAAACGTATCACTAGCAGATTTTCAATGGCAGTACCAACTTAAATGAGCATCATATCTAACTCAAAGAGAAAACGTCCTGGGTATGACGATAAACTACATCCGCGTCCTGGGTATGGCGATAAACTGCATCCAACAGCAAGGCCTCAGATAATGTTTTCGGAAAAATAATGTTGCCAGCTATCCGTTTTTGAAACAACGTTGCAAGCTATCCGTATTTGAAACAATAGTGTTGCCAGCTATCCGTTTTTGGAACCATAATGTTGCCAGGTATGCGTTTTCGAAACAATAATGTTGCCAGCTATACGTTTTTGAAACAATAATGTTGCCAACTATACGTTTTTGAAACCATAATGTTACCAGCTATACGTTTTTGAAACCATAATGTTGCCAGCTATACGTTTTTGAAACAATAATGTTGCCAGCTATACGTTTTTGAAACAATAATGTTGCCAACTATGCGTTTTTGAAACCATAATGTTGCCAGCTATACGTTTTTGAAACCATAATGTTGCCAGCTATACGTTTTTGAAACAATAATGTTGCTAGCTATACGTTTTTGAAACCACAGTGTTGCCAGCTATACGTTTTTGAACGTCCTGGGTATGACGATAAACTACATCCGCATCCTGGGTATGGCGATAAACTACATCCGCGTCCTTGGTATGGCGATAAACTACATCCAACAGCAAGGCCTCAGATAATGTTTTTGGAAAAACAATGTCGCCAGCTATCCGTATTTGAAACAATAGTGTTGCCAGCTATCCGTTTTTGGAACCATAATGTTGCCAGCTATGCGTTTTTGAAACCATAATGTTGCCAGCTTTACGTTTTTGAAACCATAATGTTGCCAACTATACGTTTTTGAAACCATAATGTTGCCAGCTATGCGTTTTTGAAACCATAATGTTGCCAGCAATACGTTTTTGAAACAATAATGTTACCAGCTATACGTTTTTGAAACAATAATGTTGCCAGCTATACGTTTTTGAAACAATAATGTTGCCAACTATACGTTTTTGAAACCATAATGTTGCCAACTATGCGTTTTTTTAACCATAATGTTGCCAGCTATACGTTTTTTGTAAAAAATAATGTTGCCTGCTGTACTTTTTTGACTTTTAAAGTCACTCAAAATCATTTTCGGCATAAAGTGACCCCTAAGTTTGAGATGCCGTTAAACAAAACAATTAATCAATCAATCAAGAACATGAAGAAATTATTTGCAAAAACTGAACCAAAAATTATATTGGATTTTCTAAAAAGAATTGGTCTCTTATCAAAGATGTAGACTGATGTGTAAACAACATATCCTACCTTTTACCATTTTGCAAATAAAATGTCCTTATCAAATGGAAATTCTTGACTTAAACAAAAATACCTTCGATTATTTTGCAGTGTACAAGCAAATAAGCTCTAGCTTGCTAAAAATGTTCCCTACAAAATAGGCATTTAAAATTCATATATTTGGCATATATATAAACTGGATTTGGCATTAAATAACCCACAGTGGTTGATATGCCATAAAACCCAAACAAACAATCAAAGAGAAAACCTTGAGATAATGAAGATGTTGATGTTTCCAAAAAAAAAAAAAAAAATCGTTAGAAAGGTAACCCCCCATCAATACTGGAAAGCATGATAAAAATAGACTTGAGAAAGCTAATTTCCTGGAAAAGTGTTTTAATAGAAAGATTTTACTAGCTGCTCAGTTAACAAATACGGAATGTTTCCTTATAAGGAAACAGCTAATATTACTATTTCTACTACCTTTCAAGATAAATGATTAAGTCATTAAATACCTTTAGGAAAGAACAGTATATAGAAAGTTAATTGTGAAAGGTAATTATTAAAAGTCTTTACTTAAAACTATGTTCTTACCATGGAACTTTTCAGTTGTCTCCATCATGGTGGACTCGTTATGTAGAAGTCAGCATGTGTGCTGTCAAGAGACGTGATGAAACTAATTTATTCCCTTGTCTGCTGGAGTATACAGAGGTCAATTAGACAGATTCCTGCTTTGAGTTTCTTCAGAATTAAACTGGGCTCTAAGTAGAACTTGTCAGAAATTTCCCTGTCATTATCTTGAAAGTGCACTTTCTATAGTTCCCAAATAGTTTTGTTTCGGTGTATTTATATCAAGACAAGATGATCAGCTTGCGTTACCATGTCAAGCCAGAAGTAAGTTTTGTTTCTTTAGTGGCATACCAACTACTTATGGGTCATTTAATTCCGAAATTTAATTTTCTGGGAGCATTAATAATTTTTTTTTGACAAATATTTATTGCTGGTAATGTTTTTGCTATGAAAGTGTATTTTTACTATAAAAAATGTTTATATTTTAATAGTGTTTTGACTCCAGTTTGGGGTTAACTATTTGCTCATATCTGGGAGCCTAACAGCTGCTGCCATCCTAGGTCAGGGTGAACCTGGGAATAACAGCAATTAAGAGGTGATTTCATGCTCCTCAAAACCTAATCAGAGGCTTTGCTAGTTTATCATAATACCCAAAACATAACAGATGTAAGCAGTGTTGACATTTTATATTTATATTGCCTATTTTTTAAAATAAGGCTATTTTTTTGAAAATTCTCCTTTTTTTTTTTTTTTTTTTCATTCTTTCTCCTGACTGATTTTCTTCTTCTTGCTTGCTTTCTTTTTACATCATTCATTTATTCTTCATTCATCCATATTTTACATTTTTCATTCATCCATATTTTACATTCTTCATTCATCCATATTTTACATTTTTCATTCATCCATATTTTACATTCTTCATTCATCCATATTTTACATTTTTCATTCATCCATATTTTACATTTTTCATTCATCCATATTTTACATTTTCATTCATCCATATTTTACATTCTTCATTCATCCATATTTTACATTTTTCATTCATCCATATTTTACATTCTTCATTCATCCATATTTTACATTTTTCATTCATCCATATTTTACATTTTTCATTCATCCATATTTTACAATCTTCATTCATCCATATTTTACATTTTTCATTCATCCATATTTTACATTTTTCATTCATCCATATTTTACATTTTTCATTCATCCATATTTTACATTCTTCATTCATTCATATTTTACATTTTTCATTCATCCATAATTTACATTTTTCATTCATCCATATTTTACATTCTTTATTCATCCATATTTTACATTCTTTATTCATCCATATTTTACATTTTTCATTCATCCATATTTTACATTTTCATTCATCCATATTTTACATTCTTCATTCATCCATATTTTACATTTTTCATTCATCCATATTTTACATTTTTCATTCATCCATATTTTACATTTTCATTCATCCATATTTTACATTCTTCATTCATCCATATTTTACATTTTTCATTCATCCATATTTTACATTCTTCATTCATCCATATTTTACATTTTTCATTCATCCATATTTTACATTTTTCATTCATCCATATTTTACAATCTTCATTCATCCATATTTTACATTTTTCATTCATCCATATTTTACATTCTTTATTCATCCATATTTTACATTCTTCATTCATCCATATTTTACATTTTTCATTCATCCATATTTTACATTTTCATTCATCCATATTTTACATTCTTCATTCATCCATATTTTACATTTTTCATTCATCCATATTTTACATTTTTCATTCATCCATATTTTACATTTTCATTCATCCATATTTTACATTCTTCATTCATCCATATTTTACATTTTTCATTCATCCATATTTTACATTCTTCATTCATCCATATTTTACATTTTTCATTCATCCATATTTTACATTTTTCATTCATCCATATTTTACAATCTTCATTCATCCATATTTTACATTTTTCATTCATCCATATTTTACATTCTTCATTCATCCATATTTTACATTTTTCATTCATCCATATTTTACATTCTTCATTCATTCATATTTACATTCTTCATTCATTCATATTTTACATTTTTCATTCATCCATAATTTACATTTTTCATTCATCCATATTTTACATTCTTTATTCATCCATATTTTACATTCTTTATTCATCCATATTTTACATTTTTCATTCATCCATATTTTACATTCTTCATTCATCCATATTTTACATTTTTCATTCATCCATATTTTACATTTTTCATTCATCCATATTTTACATTTTTCATTCATCCATATTTTACATTTTTCATTCATCCATATTTTACATTTTCATTCATCCATATTTTACATTCTTCATTCATCCATATTTTACATTTTTCATTCATCCATATTTTACATTCTTCATTCATCCATATTTTACATTTTTCATTCATCCATATTTTACATTTTTCATTCATCCATATTTTACAATCTTCATTCATCCATATTTTACATTTTTCATTCATCCATATTTTACATTTTTCATTCATCCATATTTTACATTCTTCATTCATCCATATTTTACATTTTTCATTCATCCATATTTTACATTTTTCATTCATCCATATTTTACATTTTCATTCATCCATATTTTACATTCTTCATTCATCCATATTTTACATTTTTCATTCATCCATATTTTACATTTTTCATTCATCCATATTTTACATTTTCATTCATCCATATTTTACATTTTTCATTCATCCATATTTTACATTCTTCATTCATCCATATTTTACATTCTTCATTCATCCATATTTTACATTTTTCATTCATCCATATTTTACATTTTTCATTCATCCATATTTTACATTCTTCATTCATCCATATTTTACATTCTTCATTCATCCATATTTTACATTTTTCATTCATCCATATTTTACATTTTTCATTCATCCATATTTTACATTTTTCATTCATCCATATTTTACAATCTTCATTCATCCATATTTTACATTTTTCATTCATCCATATTTTACATTCTTCATTCATCCATATTTTACATTTTTCATTCATCCATATTTTACATTTTTCATTCATCCATATTTTACATTCTTCATTCATCCATATTTTACATTTTTCATTCATCCATATTTTACATTCTTCATTCATTCATATTTTACATTTTTCATTCATCCATAATTTACATTTTTCATTCATCCATATTTTACATTCTTTATTCATCCATATTTTACATTCTTTATTCATCCATATTTTACATTTTTCATTCATCCATATTTTACATTCTTCATTCATCCATATTTTACATTCTTCATTCATCCATATTTTACATTCTTCATTCATCCATATTTTACATTTTTCATTCATCCATATTTTACAATCTTCATTCATCCATATTTTACATTTTTCATTCATCCATATTTTACATTCTTCATTCATCCATATTTTACATTTTTCATTCATCCATATTTTACATTTTTCATTCATCCATATTTTACATTCTTCATTCATCCATATTTTACATTTTTCATTCATCCATATTTTACATTTTTCATTCATCCATATTTTACATTCTTCATTCATCCATATTTTACATTTTTCATTCATCCATATTTTACATTCTTCATTCATCCATATTTTACATTTTTCATTCATCCATATTTTACATTCTTCATTCATCCATATTTTACATTTTTCATTCATCCATATTTTACATTTTTCATTCATCCATATTTTACATTCTTCATTCATCCATATTTTACATTTTTCATTCATCCATATTTTACATTTTTCATTCATCCATATTTTACATTTTTCATTCATCCATATTTTACATTTTTCATTCATCCATATTTTACATTCTTCATTCATCCATATTTTACATTTTTCATTCATCCATATTTTACATTTTTCATTCATCCATATTTTACATTCTTTATTCATCCATATTTTACATTCTTTATTCATCCATATTTTACATTTTTCATTCATCCATATTTTACATTCTTCATTCATCCATATTTTACATTCTTCATTCATCCATATTTTACATTCTTCATTCATCCATATTTTACATTCTTCATTCATCCATATTTTACATTCTTCATTCATCCATATTTTACATTTTTCATTCATCCATATTTTACATTCTTCATTCATCCATATTTTACATTTTTCATTCATCCATATTTTACATTCTTCATTCATCCATATTTTACATTTTTCATTCATCCATATTTTACATTTTTCATTCATCCATATTTTACATTCTTCATTCATCCATATTTTACATTTTTCATTCATCCATATTTTACATTTTTCATTCATCCATATTTTACATTTTTCATTCATCCATATTTTACATTTTTCATTCATCCATATTTTACATTCTTCATTCATCCATATTTTACATTTTTCATTCATCCATATTTTACATTTTTCATTCATCCATATTTTACATTTTTCATTCATCCATATTTTACATTCTTCATTCATCCATATTTTACATTTTTCATTCATCCATATTTTACATTCTTCATTCATCCATATTTTACATTTTTCATTCATCCATATTTTACATTTTTCATTCATCCATATTTTACATTCTTCATTCATCCATATTTTACATTTTTCATTCATCCATATTTTACATTCTTCATTCATCCATATTTTACATTTTTCATTCATCCATATTTTACATTTTTCATTCATCCATATTTTACATTTTTCATTCATCCATATTTTACATTTTTCATTCATCCATATTTTACATTCTTCATTCATCCATATTTTACATTTTTCATTCATCCATATTTTACATTCTTCATTCATCCATATTTTACATTTTTCATTCATCCATATTTTACATTCTTCATTCATCCATATTTTACATTTTTCATTCATCCATATTTTACATTCTTCATTCATCCATATTTTACATTTTTCATTCATCCATATTTTACATTTTTCATTCATCCATATTTTACATTTTTCATTCATCCATATTTTACATTTTTCATTCATCCATATTTTACATTCTTCATTCATCCATATTTTACATTTTTCATTCATCCATATTTTACATTTTTCATTCATCCATATTTTACATTTTTCATTCATCCATATTTTACATTTTTCATTCATCCATATTTTACATTCTTCATTCATCCATATTTTACATTTTTCATTCATCCATATTTTACATTCTTCATTCATCCATATTTTACATTTTTCATTCATCCATATTTTACATTTTTCATTCATCCATATTTTACATTCTTCATTCATCCATATTTTACATTTTTCATTCATCCATATTTTACATTCTTCATTCATCCATATTTTACATTTTTCATTCATCCATATTTTACATTTTTCATTCATCCATATTTTACATTTTTCATTCATCCATATTTTACATTCTTCATTCATCCATATTTTACATTTTTCATTCATCCATATTTTACATTCTTCATTCATCCATATTTTACATTTTTCATTCATCCATATTTTACATTTTTCATTCATCCATATTTTACATTTTTCATTCATCCATATTTTACATTCTTCATTCATCCATATTTTACATTTTTCATTCATCCATATTTTACATTCTTCATTCATCCATATTTTACATTTTTCATTCATCCATATTTTACATTCTTCATTCATCCATATTTTACATTTTTCATTCATCCATATTTTACATTTTTCATTCATCCATATTTTACATTCTTCATTCATCCATATTTTACATTTTTCATTCATCCATATTTTACATTCTTCATTCATCCATATTTTACATTTTTCATTCATCCATATTTTACATTCTTCATTCATCCATATTTTACATTTTTCATTCATCCATATTTTACATTTTTCATTTATCCATATTTTACATTCTTCA
The DNA here is from genome assembly GCA_963932145.1 of Acanthosepion lycidas. NCBI lineage: Eukaryota > Metazoa > Mollusca > Cephalopoda > Sepiida > Sepiidae > Acanthosepion > Acanthosepion lycidas. The sequence goes on from OZ010593.1 coordinate 22,671,117, forward strand.
TTCATCCATATTTTACATTTTTCATTCATCCATATTTTACATTCTTCATTCATCCATATTTTACATTTTTCATTCATCCATATTTTACATTCTTCATTCATCCATATTTTACATTTTTCATTCATCCATATTTTACATTCTTCATTCATCCATATTTTACATTTTTCATTCATCCATATTTTACATTTTTCATTCATCCATATTTTACATTTTTCATTCATCCATATTTTACATTCTTCATTCATCCATATTTTACATTTTTCATTCATCCATATTTTACATTTTTCATTCATCCATATTTTACATTTTTCATTCATCCATATTTTACATTTTTCATTCATCCATATTTTACATTCTTCATTCATCCATATTTTACATTTTTCATTCATCCATATTTTACATTTTTCATTCATCCATATTTTACATTTTTCATTCATCCATATTTTACATTTTTCATTCATCCATATTTTACATTCTTCATTCATCCATATTTTACATTTTTCATTCATCCATATTTTACATTTTTCATTCATCCATATTTTACATTCTTCATTCATCCATATTTTACATTCTTCATTCATCCATATTTTACATTTTTCATTCATCCATATTTTACATTCTTCATTCATCCATATTTTACATTTTTCATTCATCCATATTTTACATTCTTCATTCATCCATATTTTACATTTTTCATTCATCCATATTTTACATTCTTCATTCATCCATATTTTACATTTTTCATTCATCCATATTTTACATTTTTCATTCATCCATATTTTACATTCTTCATTCATCCATATTTTACATTTTTCATTCATCCATATTTTACATTTTTCATTCATCCATATTTTACATTTTTCATTCATCCATATTTTACATTTTTCATTCACTTTTTATTCTTCCTTTGGTAGCAATTTATGTCAAGCCTAGGATTGATAAGATTAGATTTCTGGTATCATTAATTTGGGACTCCTTTTCGTTTAATGTTTGTTAGTTTTTATTGCAATATTTATTTTGTTTTACTTATGGTTGACAACAAAGCTCAGTGTTCTTAAATATTATGTAATATCAGTTCTCCTAAATGACAATGAATGTTGGAGACTATCTAGATAGTGTTATAACAGACAAGAAAATATGACAAGACTCTGAAGGTGCATAAGAATAGTAAATAATGCCTTCCAGAAGCTAAACAAAATTTTAAGAGATAGGAAAATTTGGTTAGAATCAAAGAAAAGTGCTCAACTGCTATGTCAGTAATAGTTTTGTTTGACATTAACATGTGCATTTGTATCAAGACAAGACAATCACTTTGCCTTACCATGTCATAACAGAAGTCAGCAGCCTCTAGTTATTCAAATAAACCCATTTTCTTCTCTGAATGTGGCAACCACCTCAGCATTTAGATCAGTGCTCTAGAATAGTTAACAGTGGTGAAATTTTTTTTTATAGTATATTGTATAAATACTTATTCAAATAAAGTTCATTTTATATCCTGAAAATTCATAATCCTCTGGTATGACAGTGAATGCTGGACAATTTCCTCACAGATGAAGAGGAGACTTCAAGCAATGGAGATATGGTTCTACAGAAGGATGCTGAGAAAATATAGAGAGAAAAACCAAAAGGTCACTTACATTTAAAATCAAAAACAGACAGTTGAAATTTCTAGATTGCATAATGAGAAAAGAGGGCTTAGTTAATTTGACACTCACAAAACAGCCAAGGCAAAAGTGGCAGAGGGAAACAGCAAGTAATGGTTAACGAGTTTGAGTAAATGGATGATAAAACAGAGAGGGGAGAAACAGTAAGGGGTCCAATATTACTTAGTGTTACAACAGATAGGAAGTTGTGGAGAAAAATGATCAACCACACCAGGATGTAACATAGCACATAAAAGAGAATTTTATTGAAAGAATAAGATTCCAACAAGATTTAAAATGAATTAAGTAGAAATTATGTGGTGAAAATAAAGTCTGGGAAGATATTTATTATTTTAGAGTAAAAAGAATGTTAAATCAAGAATAAAATGCATTAATTCCTCAGAAATTACATGGTGAAAATAAGTCATCCAATATGGATTTTTAAATGGATTTGAGCAAGATGCTCATTCCTAAGAGTATTTAAAACATACTTGGTTGTAAAGGTCTCTTTAGGTTAGTGGTCTAAAGATCAGAAGATAGTTTCCTCTATAAAGGGAAAGCCAGTTTAAATCCTACCAGGGAACACATTGAATCTCTTGTACTTGCTGGCCAGTAGACAATTCACACTGTTTAGAAGAAGTAAAGATAATAGGGTGTCTAGTTAAACACATGTATCCATAAAAATAATGATTACAGTAATATATAATGATAATACAATTAATCAGTATGGATATTTCCAAAAGGATATAAATCCAGGGAGATCTCTGTCAGAGACAGAGCAATAATCATTATTATAAAGAAAATGAACACTTAAAAGGCTATGAAATGATATTTATTTCGTTACGGCTGAAAAATTTGACCTCAACTCTTCAGACATTGTAATTACAAGGTCTGAAGTGTTGAGGTCAAATGTTATGACCTTAAAGAAAAAAATATCACTTCATAGCCTTTTAAGTGTTCATTTTCTTTTAGCATATAAATTAAACAACAAAAAAAGTCCAAAATTACCTCATGTGGGCAGAGATCTATTTCAGCCAACGTGAAGTATGTTGGTCTTATTCAACTCTGGTGGATAGACTCCATTAACTGGCTGAAATAGGCCTATACCTACATGAGGTAATTTTGGATTTTTTTGATGTGTAATTTATATGCTCTGTTATAATAAATACATTGAATTCTTTGTGGATCAGTTTTAATATTTCATATTATTAGGATCCACTTGGAACTTATACCAATGAATTTATTACTTGTACTCTCTCTCTCTCTCTCTATATATATATATATATATATATATATATATATCGAGTGCTTAGCCTTGGAATGGTTAGAATGGAGATCAGTGTTCTAGTGGACTCAGAAGATTTCAATCAGCTTGTCTGAATCATCTTCAAGAAGCGAGAGCAACATCTAAAAGGTCAACCAATCTAACAGTGATCTCATCCCACAATCCTTACTCTTGTTCTTAATGCAGCCTCCTTTGTAAATCACTAGCAGGTCTGAAGTGCCACTTAAGATTATCGCAGAAAACTTCATAACTGAATCAATTATATGTCGAAACTGATGGGAGAGTCAATTATTATTGGTTCTATATTGTAGCAACATGTCTGATTGCAATAGACGTCTCTTTGTTTCCGCCCGTAACGAGTGTAAACGTGTCCTCAATGAAGCAAGTCACTATTTGCTGCTCGAATGAAAGAATGTATTGCATCTCGCAAGTTCAGCTCCAAGGATTATTGGCATCTCTGCAAATCCTCTATACCTCCTTTGTTCAACCAGTTTGAGGTTCTGACCTCTTCTGCCGAGAAGGCTGAATGCTTTGCTCAGAAATTCTCATTTAATTCAACACTTGACTCTTCTGGTGTACCCACACCCGATTTCCCCCTTAGAACTGAGGCTCATTTGAGTGAGTCGCAAATAAACCCATCATTGGTTCTGGGCTAGTGGTGGAGATGGGATACCAGCTATTGTCCCAAAGAAATGTGCACCTGAACTAGCCCCTGCCCTCTCCAAATTATATAACTACTGCCTCAATGAATCTTGTTTTGCAGTCTTGTTTAATGGATGTCAGTTATCTCCTGTTAATCCCCCGCTGAAAGTTCTCCACTGCCTTAACCAGGTATTGAACTCACACTCTTTGTGTCCTGTCACTGGATCTAACTAATGCCTTTATCCACTGAGCCATGTCTCCTTATTATTATTGGTATATTTATATAATCAATATGATACATTTTGTGTGCGTTACTGTATACCTATTTTTGCACCCATTATAGATTTTCGAATTATCATATAAGCTGTGTTCAGAATTTCTAAGAAACAATTTATCATAGTAAACCAGCTTTATTTTTATATTATCTCAAATCTTTTTAGTCATCGTTCTCCTAGAAGGCACGTTTACTTTAGACCTATGATTTGTATCCTCAAATATTTGTTTTTTGCTTTCCAAATTCTGATTTTATTTGTGATTGTTCACATATATCATTCTGTTAAACATATAAGGACTCTGCTTATAAGTTTTGGTTGATATTGGAAGCAATGAATCATTCCTTTCTTCATATAGAAATGGTAGTTTCAATTAAAATCAATATGTATTTCAATACTTGTGTGTTTTCTGTTAGTAAATGTGCTAACTGCACAGTGTTCACTTCACCCAAAAAGAACATCTTTTATTGGGTTCTTTTTCCATAGAAAATTGTATTTTTGATTTTATAAAGGTTACATGATACAAGATTATCTCTGGATTTTAATGATTGCGTTGTTGTATGAAGGTGTCATCTATATGAGTTTTTATTGTTTTGAATTGGAGACTATTTGAAAGAATGGTAGGATAATCATTATGAAAAAAAAAACATATATTAATTTTTTTAAAAATACCTTAACTACCATGGAATTTTCCATCATTTACAGTTGTGCTATAGGAAAACAATGATAAAAATTCTCATAACCAGAGGTTTGGTAATGCTTGCAGCCAATTCCTTGATTGTATGCCCCTAGAACTCAAGTGGGTTGGGGCTATAGAGCCAAATACTGAGAAATGTAAGAAAGGAAGACATTTTAAATATGTAAAAACAGATGAAATAAACATTTTATTCAAATTAAATATAAACTAACATTTTATTTCACTCTTTGATTGGATATCCTCACAATATGGATGCCCTCCCAACGTGGATTCCCTCCCAATATGGATGCCCTCACAATATGGATACCCAGGGCTGTCATACCCTCTGCCTTTCTCATTTTTGAATGCTACTGAACCTGTGGTTAATGATAATGATAAATTCAACCATTTCCAAACAGAAAACATTTCGCATTCATTGACCAATGTGGTCAGTGCTATTGTTGGCTGAAATTTATAAATTCTTTCTCTTAAAATGTTATCACTTTCCATCCTGAACTTTTGTTTAAGGTATAGGGACAAGGTCAGCATCTTGGTGATGTCATAATTTTCCCCTTTCAGTTACACAATCTACCCATTTCAAATGATGTGGTTTTGAGTGAAGCTCTTCATGATGGTACAGCATAAGTCTATATGATCTGATGAAGGGTTGTCTTCGACAACGAGAGGATTCATTCACTTGAAGCTATTTTGTTTTCATCATTGATGTGAGAAAACTGCTGTAGATAGTTGTTACTTTAGAAATTTCTGAACATGTCTGATATCACATATGACATCCATATGAGAGTCTAAATCTGACTAAACTATTTAAGTACATGATGCAAGTTCTGAGGTTAATATTTTGGCTTTGCCACATCTTAGAGCATTGGACAAAAGTATTAGCACAAACTATCCCATGTTCAATTCCCTTATTTTCCCCATATGAAAAATAGTCAAGTACTTCGTTATTTGAACGTGAATATGTTCTTTTTAGTCTCCTCCACTTTTTTAACTAAATAAGATTTTTTTTACAATAATGTTCACCCTCTACAAGGCATGAGGGCCTCGCAAGCTAGAGGGTTACAAAGTAAGAGACACAGCTTATGTGGAAATGTATGGAAGATAACAGACTAGACTTGAACAGGTTAAGATTGTAGCGATCGGGAAGCATCCTCTTTGCAGTCAGTCCTACAAGACAGTGGTTCATGGGAAGGAGCTGCTTGAGTGGAATTTACCTCTCACCAAGAGAGTACAAAAAGAATGAGGATAGTTTGTTACAATGTGTGTGTCATGATGGATTTGAGCTGTGGTAGTTAGGACTAGTGGAACTAAGGAGTGTAGTTCATCTGAACACTCTCCATAGAAATAGTGACAGACCAGCAAGAGGTTTATGATTTCTCTTCTGTGAGAAAGAGGTTATAGGGTGGAAAATAAATTGTCACCCTCAAAGAATCGCTTTTGAACTGTGTCGAGTGAAAACAGAAACTTGGGTAGTTCCTGCCCATATATGATAGCCGTATTCCATTTTCAGCTCAGTTTGGCTCTTGTAAAGTTAGAGCATATCAGGAGTCAGGTACTTGCTGAAACAGTACAGGGAACCAACTATTTTTACAGCATCTTTAATGATGGATCCTGTATATGAGTTTCACTTGAGATTTTGGTTGAGTTTAAGTCCTAACAGACACTCAAGGCATTGGGGTCACCCTGAAAGAACATGTGGCACCTTTGGAAAGTGCATGAAAAACCGTACCATGGGTTGATCCAAACCTTTTGTGTGAAACTGAGTAGACAGAACCCTTGGGGGCCATTGTTGGCTGTACTAGCACAAAGTCACAAGTCAGTGTTTGAGTGTACTGGATTTGTTCAAACGATTTGTGAAAATGAGTGGCCTGATTGGTGATGGTGGAAGGTCCCTATTTTTTTTTTTTTTTTTGTGGCATTGAATATGGCCATTCAGTTTTTGATCCTACTGAACTGTTAGTTAGGTCAGAGGAGAGATCAACTGCAAAACTCTGGTCATCAAAGGTTTTGGTTAAATAAGGCCTGTTTTCTGCAATGAGAGAATGTTCCTAACCTTGAATTTTGTAAGGCTGCAACAGTCTCAAAAATTGTTTGATAGAATGGTGGCCATCTTAGTTTTCTGTACAGTCCATTAATACAATAAGAACCTTAATGATGAAGGAACAGAATTTGAGATTTTATTTTGTTATATCTTACCAAAGATCTGTCTTCGATGCTGCATTTCTTCTACCATTGACTTTGGCTTGAAGATCTCTTTGAAAGTTTCAACTGAAGAATTTCAAGTGTTTGAATGAATAGAAAATTAAATATTCCAACGAGGTTAAGAAGCCAGAAGGTGTGAACAAATGGTAACATCATTAAAGGAGATTGTTTACGGCACAAAGATTTTCAAAAAAAGAAATTCCAATGTGCATAGACTTTGAAACTTAATAGTTTTGCCTATGATCAGTAAAGATTTTTAACTGTAATATATATATATATAAATATATATATATATATATATATATATATATATATATGTATATATATATATATGTTATATGTGTGTGTGTGTGTGTGGTGTCTTTACAGGCTTTATGCATGCTTAAAAATCACTGTGACAATGGAATGCAGATTAGATAGAATAACATGTTTGGCTTTGTAATTTGCCCCTGAAAATGGTCTTAGAAAATGTCAGAAGTACTTAGAAAAAAAACTATGGCACCTTCCTTAATGGATTTCATCTCAATATCAAGAAACTAATCAGACAACTTGAAAGGACCAAATATAAAAATAAGTAGACACAATATGTCTATATTATTGAACAAAACATGTTGAAATAAAAATATGCTGCCTAACTATACATACACACGCACACATGCAAACACACACACACACACACACACATATATATATATATATATATATATATATATATATATATATATATACATGCATACACATATGACAAAGTGTAAAGATTCTGTGCCTAACCTTGTTCTTATACATATATATATGCTGGACTCTCCCATCATTTATTGACATATGGGGGTCAAGCCACCGAGTTCCTAGGAGCTGACAGCCAGACACCTGCACATGATTTGATTATAGTGGTGAAGGCTTTTTGAAGATTCGAATATAGACACTTGGTGCACTACATGCCACAAGGTCCGCAAACAACCTTCTGCATGTTTTGAATTCAGAGTTGTCCTTCTCCAAGACCAGCCAACGTTATGTCCTGCTTTTACCCATAGCTGGCGGGGAAGAAGAAGAGGATTCATAACTTTCCCAAGAGTTTTACCACATAAGTGAATGTAATGGATTCGACTGGAATTTGAATGTGGCTCTCCAATTCCTCAATCCGAGCTGCTATCCATTACTCCACCATGTCGCCTATGTATAGTGGACACTGAGGACAACACCAAGCAGCAACAATCTGTTTCATGCATGAAGACAATCTTCAGGAAGGCCTGAAGACCGCATTCAGTTATGAAACAATGTCACTGTTTGGTGTTGCACTCAGGGTGGATGAAAATATAAAAGTGAACACTAACTTAGTCTTTTCTGGATATCTTAATTTCAGTTAATTCCTTTTAGTAAATCCACTCTCCAAGTTTTTGCTTACCTTTGCTGTGGTCCGGTATTGAACTCAGATGTCTTTGAGTCAAGTAACTTTTGGATTACTTCAAGCAATGCTTTTATCCACATGGCCCTGTGGATAAGTGACATGGCATGAGGAACTAGAACGATCTACTCCCATGGACTAAGCATTTGATTCCAAATTCCAGTGTATATCACATGAAGTAGGTCAGAGTGTACAATGGCCAAAACGTTGTGGACATAGCAATAGAGATGAAGACAACAGTCTGAACAATGTAAATAGTGTATCACAGCTCATCAGTGTGCCTAGATATCCAATCGCTTCAGGCCAGGATCAAAACCTGACTGATCTGATATCTGTCAGAGATTCTAACTCCTAGATCATTGATGCCCAGCAGAGGGAAAGGCAAATTTTTGTGTATTTATTTTTTCATAAACACACCAGTCATTCAGAAAACTCAATTGCTAGGAGAGACTTGCATTATCAGCAGTAATAGTGACTGTTTACAAATTCATTCCTTACTCCCCACAGTGCTTGACCGATTATATTATTTTATCAAGATCTAGTATCATCACCCACAGACACTGTTTCCTGTATCACAGATCATCAGTTTGACTAGACATCGAATCGCTTCAGGCCGGGACCAAAATCCAACCGATTTGGTAACAGTCAGATTCTAACCTCTAGGCCATCAACGCCGAGTAGAGAGGAAGGTGAATTTTTGTGTATTTATTTTTTCCTAAAAACACCAGTCACTCAGAGGGGAATGGGTGTATGGCTTAGTGGTTAGAAATTAGCTTTCTGATTATGAGGCCCGGATTTTAATTTCACCATTGTCCATTTGTCAGGAAGGTGGCTTCCTGATGTTATTGGTCTGTGGGGAGGTAGTGATCCCAGCATGTGGCACCTTTGGAAAGTGCATGAAAAACCGTACCATGGGTTGATCCAAACCTTTTGAGTGAAATTGAGTAGACAGAACTGTTGGGGGCCATCACTGGCTGTACTAGCACAAAGTCACAAGTCAGTGTTTGAGCATGCTGGGCTTGTTCAAATATTGTTGATCATGCAAGAGAATACTTTCTCTCCCAGAAACTGTAATTAAGGTCCACTCAGCATAGTTGCAGCATAAAATGCAGAGAGACACTCTGGGTGTTGAACAAACATAATTGCACCTGAACAGGCATCTGCAATACAGATTGGCTAGTTCCCCTAGTAGACAGGTATCCTTGAATACAAGAGGCCAGCTATTATATATATATATATATACATACATATATATATATATATATATATATATATATACATAAATATATATATATACATATATATATATATATATATATATATATATATATATACATATATATATATATATATATATATATACATATATATATATATATATATATATATATATATACACATATACATATATATATATATATTAGGTTGGTGCAAAAATAATGTCGGTTTTTTTACGTTAAAAATACGTCAAAAACCGACATTATTTTTGCACCAACCTAATATATATATATATATATATATATATATATATATAGGACTTAAAAGGGACATCACATATTGAATATTTATGCATGCTGTTTTGTCTGCATATTTACACACCTCAAAAGACTGACTCACATGTGGAATAATGTTTTTTCTGAACTTATCCCAATTTGTTTGAGAAAGACAACAATTACTATTGAAATGCTTAAATATTAATAAATTCCTTTCTATTTAATTTGCCCCCTGATTGATGATTGGTCAGTTAGATTTACATAAATGTTAAACTTAGATTTGATCTGAAGTTGTAATGGAAAAGAAATGGAGGCGAAACAGACAAACACTACCGATAACGGTACCCCTCCCCAATTGGTCAAAGAGACAATGTTTAGTGTGCTGTCTCTGCAGAAAAACAGCACATGGTTGCCCTGGCAGAACAGAGCTGGTGCAAAGCCTGAAACCTCTGGTTATGAAGAAAGTGTCAACCAGCTTCCCCATGAAGTAGATGGGATTGTGAACTATGAAAATGATTCATTTCCTAGTCAACCGCTAAAGTTTCAGGCTCCATAAAAGCAGGCTTGTTGAGTACACAATGGGATTGGCATGTGTTACTAATGATTTTTGTTTGCATTACCAAGTTTTGTTTCATTTACGTCCATCCTCATTTGTACTTTTGGTGTCTTGGCTGCATTCATTCCATGTGTGTAGCATTTCCATATGGAGGTCTTGTCTGTGCTCTGCTTGCCATTATCCAGTGTTTGAATCTAGTGAAATTTAATAGAAGAATAAATTGTTATACCATAGCCCGCTCCTGTTACAACAGTTTGGACGTTTTTCTCCATGTAGGCAAATTTAAAGAATTCCAAAAAAATATGCCAATAAACTATATCCAGCAACAAGGCCTCTGATCAGGAGTTTGAAGGCTTTGACGATTTTGGAACCACCTCTTAGTCACTGTTCTTCTCATGTCCATCCTAACCGAGGGTGGTAGCACCTGTTAGGGCCCCAGCTATGGGCAAATACTGAACCCCCGTACAAAAATCCAAAAACTAGGCAAGTACATTCCATGTGTGTAGCATTTCCATATGGAGGTCTTGTCTGTGCTCTGCTTGCCATTATCCAGTGTTTGAATCTAGTGAAATTTAATAGAAGAATAAATTGTTATACCATAGCCCGCTCCTGTTACAACAGTTTGGACGTTTTTCTCCATGTAGGCAAATTTAAAGAATTCCAAAAAAATATGCCAATAAACTATATCCAGCAACAAGGCCTCTGATCAGGAGTTTGAAGGCTTTGACGATTTTGGAACCACCTCTTAGTCACTGTTCTTCTCATGTCCATCCTAACCGAGGGTGGTAGCACCTGTTAGGGCCCCAGCTATGGGCAAATACTGAACCCCCGTACAAAAATCCAAACACTAGGCAAGTACATTCCATGTGTGTAGCATTTCCATATGGAGGTCCATTCTGTGCTCTGCTTGTCATTATCCAGTGTTTGAATCTAGTGAAATTTAATAGAAGAATAAATTGTTATACCATAGCCTGCTCCTGTTACAACAGTTTGGACGTTTTTCTTCAACCCCTAAAAAATGACTTTGTCTTTAAAAATACACTGGATTCCAGGGCAGTGTTATTGAAAGTTACACGAAAACATTAATATAAAAACACATTAGATCATAGGAGAATAGGACATTGAATTAATGAACTCAATAATATAAAACCTTTGGTCAGGGTTCAGCATTTTTCTCTCTGTGTTTTATGATGCTAGAGAGCAACATGATAGACCTTATACTGTCAATTTTATATGGAGTTCTTAATCGATATATGTTTAATATCCTCATCATGTATTAATAGGTTTATCCAAGCAGATAAAATCTGTTGGCAAAAAAGTGAAGAAATAAAACTGAGTGAGCTTCATTTTCTTTTTTTATTGCTGTCATAAATGATATGATTTTATGCCACTAGAAAATGAAAAAGAAAATGAATTATTTATTTATCTGCTCTTTATGCGTTTTCTTTGAGACCTGCAGGTCAGTGTTGAAGCAATTAACACACAAGTAATCTTAGCTTATATGTACTCTCCCCTCTTCTGGGTGTGTAAAGCTACTGTCAGGGTCAGCTAACAGTGCATAATCCCTGAAAGGAAGTTAGATTAAAAAGAAATGCTTCATGAAAGAACGCAAAATAAATACAAATTGTTTTTTTTTCTTCCTATTCTTATAAATGACATGATGCTAACGAAAAGGGAAGCTGACACGAATTCACTGACCAGTAAGTTGTTCTCTTTGTCGTATTTTTTTGTTTTTCCATTTTATTTGTAGGGACAGAGGCTTCTTGTAAAAGGAGAAATAGATTTTCCCCAAAAAGTCTTGCTGCAAAAAAGAACAATTATTGACAACAGCATCAGTCTATATGTTTTCTTAAATGCATCCATGTAGGCAAATTTAAATAATTCCAAAAAAATATGCCAATAAACTATATCCAGAAACAAGGCCTCTGATCAGGAGTTTGAAGGCTTTGACGATTTTGGAACCACCTCTTAGTTACTGTTCTTCGCATGTCCATCCTAACCGAGGGTGGTAGCACCTGTTAGGGCCCCAGCTATGGGCAAATACTGAACCCCCATACAAAAATCCAAACACTAGGCAAGTATAAAAATTCATAGTTATAGTAAAAATACCAGCAATATAATTTTAGAAAAAATTACCAACATTACATTTTTGTAGTGAAGTTACCAGCAATACATTTTCATAATGAAATGAACAACATTTCAATACTAAAAAAAAGTATAAAAACACATTTTATAGTCAAATTACCAGCAATACATTTATATAAAAAAAAATTACTAGCGATACATTTTATCCTCGACAAAATTATATTTGTTTACATTAAGATACACTTTGAGCAGATATGGACATTCGAGGGAAATCATGGGAAATTTGTAGTTTAAAAGCAGTAAAATCGAACTTTCTAATTAGATGCTCCTTCATAGTTAAACTGGTATAGCACGTCAAGTTATTTGACGGTTCCATGTAGGATAAAGGTTTGATTCCTGTCGAAGGACGCATATTTTCGATGAAATTTCTCAGGCCAGTAAATGCTGATAATACGGTTTATTATAAACGTAGCATTTACTTACACTTGTGTATATATAAATAATGTATAACAATAAAAATATATTAAAATTATATATCTAAAAAACCATACATTTATCCTGAAAGCATAAAATTATGTGCAAAATATCTGTAGTTTTAGACTTAAAATTGCATTCAAATATATGTAACTGAAGCCATAAAATTGTATGCAAAATATTTAGATTTCAGCATTCAGTAGCTCATAGAGTTTGATATGAAAATCAACCCAACCTGATAAAGGTTATTACATAAGAAGCAAGAGAGTATTCAAAAATAACCTTTGCTCAGTTGCAACTAATGCAGATTAAAATATAAGTATTGGAAGGTTATGTGACACCACCACAAGACATATATCAGCTTTTGTAAAAAGTTTATCAAGTCAGTTGCTAGTTCTACTGCTAGAAACATTACTTCACTGGGTCATTCTAGATGGTCTTTCTTGCCAGACTCTATCTTGCATATCTACAAATCTACCATTTGTCAATAATTAGAATATTGCTGCCACATATGTTCTGGTGTTCCTGCTGTATATTTAGGGATCCTTAATAACACCGAAAGAAGAATCCGCAATGTTATTGATCCTGACCTGTTATCTTGACTTCAGTCAATTTTCCACTGCCATAACATAGCTTCCTTATGCCTTTACTATAAATACATGGTAAAAAACCCTCTCCTCTATGGTACCTTGAATCTATGAATTTAAGCACACTACAAGACTGGCAACAAGGACTCATCACTTTAGAATAAAACAGGCTTGATGTAATCATAAGTTCTATGCTAATGGTTTCTTTTCTCTCACATCT